>JARKIA010000189.1:0-341482 GCA_029289565.1 Mycena galericulata
CCTCCTGGATCGTAGCCTTTCGCGCTCTCTTCTTCTTCTCAGTGGCCGCCTGGCCTCGCACGCTATCCACGTACGCCTCTGTCAACACAGCCTGCGCCTCCGGCACGAAGTGCGTTTTGAGATGGGTCTTGAGAGGATCGCGTGGTGAAACCTTCGATTTTTGGGTGAAGCACGCGTCTACGCACACCTTCAAACAAGGTGTTAGCGTCGGGTGGTAGTCTTCACGCAATACTCTTACAATGCTCCAGGGTTGTGGGTAAGATTCCCGAAGCAAGCGGGGCAGCGGCGACGTAGATACTCGCTCGGCCGTGTACGGGGCGGCGGCTCTGGAAATGGGACTTGAGGAGGATCCGGTGTACGTTCTCTAAAGTGTTTGCGTTTGTGGTCGCGATTTGGCGAGCCTGGCGTTGGAGTACCGGAGGACGCAGACGACGAGCGAGACCCCTGTGAGGGTGAGGAGCTGGCAGCTGATGAGCTACGGGGGGCGGATGCAGATCCTTCTCTGGTTGCTGCCCGCCCCCGACCAGGCTGCGGCGGTATAGCGGGTGCCACTGGTGGCGGCGACGGCGACTCCTCGTTTGCCGGTGGGGCCAAGTGCAGGATACGCGTAGCCTCGATGATCTGACTATACCGCTCCTTGTGCAAATTTCGCATATGGGCGTACCACATGAGGCAGTTTCGGAATCGCCGCCTTAGAGAGTTCTGCGCTGGGAACTGAGTTTATGTCAGAATAAGAAACGGTCTTTGCGTACCGTGTGATCTAGCTGAAACCCCATGTTTGAGAGCGAACGCTCCAACGTCTGCGCAAACGCTGTGTTGTTGGGTGCGATGTGGAGGAACAGGTCCGCGGTAAACGCCAAGACCCGCATGTCTACCGCCAGAGAAGGCGACAGAGGCGCGCAAGGAAAGGCCCCAGCACACATCCGCTGTACGGCGGCTGGGGCACAAGCGCAAACGGTCAAGTCCAGATCTTCAATTGCTAGATGAGCGAGAGTCAGCAACATCGTCAAAATACAGTCACTGCTGGGCACGTACATGAAAAGTGGACAACGGCAACCTTGAGGACCCTCCCGACACACTGGCACGTCTTCCTTGGTATTTCGAGCCCGTCGTAGTGCCGCATGGATTTTGTGCCGTGCAAGAAGCGAGCGAAGTGGGGGAGGAGATTGGGTATCACTTCGCCCTGCCACCGCTGCCATTGAGCCGCTCTCTTGCGCCGATGCTGGGTAGGATCGGGAGGCGGGGTGCGATCCGGGGGTACAATGTCGCGTTCATCGTACGCATCTCCGTCGGGGCCTTCTCTGGCGTCTTCGTTATCAGCGCCGCCGAGATTTTCACCTCCAAGACCTGCACGGGCAAGTAGCGGAGGCAAACGCGGTTGTATCAGAGTTCTGCCGTTGGCGAGAACTATATCTGGCTGGTGGTTGACGTGCGAGGGGACTTTCGCCAGTGGGTGCAGTATCGAGGGCCCGGGAACCGCGTAATAAGAAGGATTTTGCTGAGCGGCATGTCGCTCTTTCGCAGTCATTCGACGCATGGTGTACTGTTGATAGAAGGTGTAGAGTTAGAGCAAGGAACCCCTTGTCGTGCCACTGGCTTGCCACTCACTTTACTTGACTACGCGTCACCCTGGGTGGATTTGTTTCTCGGGTGTAAGTAAAGGATACAGTATTTAATCAAGACATGAGAGTATTCGGTATGTTCTGGTAATCATGTACGAGACTCTCTGTAGATAAATCTAGTGGGGACCACAGGAATTATTACTATATACGGCCATTCTATGGTAGTACGCTAAAACCATGCCGAGGCGCTCGTTGGGCAGTTCCAGGGTCGGACACGCCTACTAGAGTGGCGCGCGCGCATTGCGCTGGCACCCACACGCACGATCGTCTTGCGCGGCCAGCAACCCAACCACCCAAACCCGCCGCGCCGAGCAGAGGGCACGCGCACATCGTCTTGCGCAGCCCAGAGACGCCCAGCCACCCACCACAAGGAATATTACTATATTCGACCTTGAGGTGGTGGTGGTTACAGATCAAGAGCAAAATAGGCGCCCGGAACAAATAACAACAGTGATGTTGCGCAAGTCTCGGGGCCCGGTCCGACCACATATCTAATCTTATCACTTGAATTATCTTATCGCTTCATTTTTGTCATTGAACAAAAAGTAACTAGTAAAGTCCCTTGCCGGCACAACCAATGTGCCAATGGGACATTGGTAGTAGGCATCCTAATAGACTTATGGTCGCACTACGAGTTTTTTTTTAAAAAAATTGGAAGAAAAGTAGTAAAGAAAACATGGGAATGTCCCACGCCGGATTCGAACCAGCACACACTGGAATACGCGGCTTTTGCAAAGATATTATTTCCAGCAGCACAACCACTGTGCAAATGGGACATCGATAGTCAGTGTGCTAATGGTCCTACTACACGCCCCGGTCCCACTAGGATTAATTTTAAAAAAAGATGCGCTCCAGTGCACCCATTCATTTAGTATAGTTACACCAGGCCGTCAGTAAGTCTAATTACGCGCGGTGTGCGCTAATACAGATTATTTACAAGCTATCTACATAGTGTGATCATGATAGAAGGTCGTACAGGGAAAAGCGTTATCGGTCGTGTCGATGTGAATGTTGCGCGCCATGCACAGACTAGAGTAATGATACAATTTTAAACTCCCACTCTCCAATTCCACCTCTACAATGCCGCCGCCGTGGGTGTGCTCTGTGTGTGGCCGGGTCTGCGCGTAGCACCCCTTCGCGACAATATCCCCTTGAATGTCCGGCCCAACAATGACGACGCGCTCTTTGAAGGTGTCGATCCTCGTCGTCCCGTCGTCGCTGAACCGCCGGGGCTTGATACACATCGGCCCGATACCGTGCGGGACACTGAAACCAAAGACTTGTACCTTTTTCTTGTCGAGGCTTTTGGGGTCAATGGCGTCTGCGAGCAGGAGGTAGGCAGCTTTCCCTTCGAGGGCTCGGATCTTAGCGCTCGTTTTGAAAATGCGATGGGTCTCGAGCGCAACGCTATTCACACCCTCGAGCACGACATCCACGCGCTTGCCCTTCAAGGCGGGGATGCACATCCATTCACCCGTATCTTCACCTAAAATCAGTGTAAGTATCTGGTCGTGCTGTGGGAGGAGGAACTTGCCTGCCAGCTTCTCTTCTGCGGCAGGCCACAACGGTTCGTTAGTGGGAGGTGGAGACGGCGTGCGAGGACATGGCGGCGGTGTACTGGAAAGTGGCGGCGGTGTAAACGCACGAGGGCGCGGGACGGCCAGAACCGGACTTTTGCTCGGCGCAGATGGGAGGTGATAAGCCCGAGTTAAAGGAACCGGTTTTCTAGACAGCGGTTAGTTAGAAAAGAACAAAACCAACACAACGACGTACTGGCTCAAGTCGTGGCGGCGCATCACCAGATTGTTGACGGGTATGTCTTGAATCATCAAACCTGTATGCGTGCGGATGGAAACCAAGATTCCCCGCGAGTCCCACCAGCGGCGCCCATAGACGTCCTTGTCCGGATTTGCAGACATCCAAGCCTTCATACGTTGTGCCCGGGCTTCGCTGTCGTGATCCCCGACTACCGTGCCCCATGTTCCTTTGTCAGGGTGTTTCCCGACGACCTCCACCTCCCTTCCTTCGTATTGTTTGCCGGTGTTCATCAACCGGCGTGCGCGGGCATCGGCTTCGCGGTCGCGCTCCTGGATCCCCTTGATCGTGAGTGGGTGAGTGAGCTTCTCGATATATGCGACGAGGTCCTCGCGATATCTCTTCAGATTTGCCCGTTCACGTTCATCGCCCTTTACCTCGTCGCCCTTTACCTCAGCGAGATAATCGGCGAGACGCCCACTTGCCACTTTAAGCCTCGACTGAATCTTCTCAAGATTGACTGGTTGGGATTCGGCGAGTGGATGAGTCGGGGGATTGATTTCGCTCCGGGTGGTGTACTGATACGTCGAATAATCTGAAAACGCAGCGTTATCCTCGAGGATAACAAATTCGACGTCCGATTGCCAGACTAGGAACTTGGAACGCGGTATTAGTTGGTGACTTGAAGAACAAGGAAAAGAAAAACAACTCACGACGGGTTCTTGGCCTGGCCGTTCGTGACCATCGAATATCTCGAGTACGCCGCCGGGGTGTATGTGAACGATGAAACCCCTGCGACCGGACAAATCCCCGTAGACCACGCGAATCAAATCCCCGGGCAGAAAGTGGCGGACAGTATTAAAAGTGGGGATGGTGAAGCGCCAGCCGCCCGTGGATACGTTTTGCTTGATTTGCCCGGGATCGAGGTCTCCGACGTCTGTATTTTCAGGCAGCTCTATGGTAAGCGTCGGGCCCGAGATTTCGACGACCCGGCCAATCCTGTCGAGGAATATCGTCTTGCTGTATCTGACCCAGACCCGATCAAGGAGACGCACAGTAGGGCCCGGGTCCAAAAGATGGCGTGCTAAAGCTAATAATGCAAACGTTTCCCCGGGAGTCTTCTGTGTGTCGGGGATTGTGCCGAAGTATTCTGTGAGCTTGACCCAATAGCGGAGGGTGCCGCCGCTGAATTCCTCGATGATGCGCCCTATCCACCCCTGCCGCCCTCGCCTCTTGCCCGCAGGACAGACGACACGGTCACCCTCCATGAGGCCGAAACCAGTATCGCCCCAGAACCTCGCGCTCTGCAGGTAGTGCAGGCGGGTTCGCTGAAAAGGAGCGAGTTCGTCGCGCGTCGGGTGCAGCATGGGGTGTTGCTTGCACATGAGGGGTTGGGAAAATGAGATTTTGGTGCAGACGTCGGGAGGCAGTTTGCCGGGGGGAGGCATTGTCACTTCGTCCGCATCGTCCGTGGTGCAGACGTCGGCATCGGCAGGCGGTTTGCTGGGGGCGTCCGCATCGTCCGGGTCCACCAGCGCCGTGGCGACAATAGCGTGTTTATCCGCGTCGTGGTCCGGGTTCACCAGCGGGGTGGCTTTGTCCACCGACGCCAGGCCAACGAGAAGACGTTTCTCCATGGCAAGGTCCAGGTCGTCATAAAGGCGTTTGTCCACGTCGGCGTCCAGGTCCGCCGCCGCCATGGCGAGAAGAACGCGTTGGTCCTCGTCGTGGTTGGGGTCCGCCGCCGTGGCGACGAGCACACGTGTAGGACTGACCACGTACGCCAACGCGCCGCGATTTGGTGGCACAGTGAGCCGAATCCAGTCGCCGGGCCGGACAGTCGTCGCATTTTCTCCGGCTTTGACGACACCGGCGATATGTGCCACTATCTCGTCGGGCTCGACCTTCTCGCCCGAGCTTCTGTGCCCGCGCTCTCGCTTGGCGTCGCGTGCATATGTCCCCGCTTCCTGTTCATAGCGGGCGACGAGTTGCTGAATCTTCTCGTCGCTAGCCTCATGGAGGTCGTCATCGCTATCGTCCTCGAAAATGGGACGAGTATCGGGCAGGCCGTCCTCGGGCACGTCGTCGTCGATGAAGCCTATTACACTGATGCCTCAGTAAGAATCTAGGCGAGGTATGCGCAACTCACCCACCCGTGGCTGTAGGATATAGCCTAACACCCTGGACCTAGCCAGGGATAGCATTTACTATATCCCTGGACCTAGCCACCCTCTGGCTGGGCCCTTTTCTCCTGCAGTTTCAATGCACTACACCTGTTATTTCTACGTGCCCTACCTGCCGTGCGACATTTTCCGAAATCCCAATACGGACAGTCTCTACCAAAAGAAAAAAAACCCAAACGACTCCTTCCAAATCGAGGCAACCGCACCCAAATCCGGCCATGTGTGCACATTACCGAGCCCTCACAGCCCAAATCTGGCCAGGTACGCACATCACTCCTTGACATCTGTCAAATAACTTTGTATCTGTTCTTATCTACCTACCCAGTATCTATCCAAATCGGGCGCGACAACTCGGAGAGCGGTCACGCATCCCCCGCCTCCACCCCGGCGGGAGCGCTCAGCTCGCCTGAACATTGAATATATCAATTTAATCAAAACATGGGACTCATCACGTACCCTGCGCAAAAAAACCGTCTAGGTCTACGCCATCGTCTTGGTGCGCCAACACCGAGGTCACCGTGTCGCGCGCTGAGACGCTGAGTTGGCGCATGTAGAAGGCTGCGAGGTCCCCGTACACGCGCGCCTGCTTCCGTGCGTACGCAGCCATTCCATGCTGCGTTTCCAGCGAAATGTCGTTTCGCGACTCCGGCACGGCAGCCTGGGACTCCCACCAGGCACTCTGCCACTCCAGATAGCGAACGACGCGCCGCATCTCCTCGCGCAGGAGCATCACCTCCTCCTCCCAGCGAGTCTTACGGGCTTTCGCCCTCGACCACTCCACGCGCAACGCTGTAAAACCGTCGTTAGTGCCATGCAAAGTCAAGGAACAAGAAAAGAAATATACATTCATGGAGTTCCTTCTCGTTGTCGTCCAGCGCCCCGCGCGCCGTCCAAATCCACGATAACACCTTGTTCTTCGCTGGCGCATTTCGCGCGGGATGCCCATGGCTCCCCACGGCGATCCTCGCCAGTTTGTCCCGGGCTTGTGCGTCGTTCTCCCGCTCCTCGCCGTCCAATGTCAGATCCGAATTGTTGATTTTCTTCAGGTGTGGCGCATAGTCACTACCTCTCAAGGTGAGCAATGCTTCGCGGGCGTCATTGTACTTGCGCTGAGTTGCCGCCACTCGGGCGCCAACATGGGCGATCAAGGTCTGCGAGCGCGTCGTCTGGACTTGACCCGTGAGGTTTTCGTTCCGGAAGGTGATTAAATGACCCTTTGCGTACAGCCGCGCCCGTATCTGCACTAGGGCATCCGTGCACTGCGCCTCGCGCAGGCGGGCCTCCATCTCGGGAACCCCGCGCTGGCATCCGTTGAGGCGTTCGGCCTCCGGAAGCTGCGAAGGAAGATACAGGCGTATTTCCTCCGCCTTCACAGGCGGCAGGTCCTGATCACGCTGCGCCTCCTCCACGAGAACCGCGCGGATCGCCCCTGGGGTGTAAACACGCTGAAGCTCGCGGAACTTGCGGAGCTTGGCCAAGAACGCGATGCGATGTTCATTGGTCTTGCCCTCGCGGTCGGCGGTAATCGTGCCTGCGGCGAGCTCCGCCCGGATACGGCGCCTACATCGGTCACGATGAACTAGGGAATGAAGGCAGCGGAGGTCACTCACTGGGAATCCTCTAACTGCAGCCCCGCGGCGAGAAACGCAGTGGCGCTAGTCCCATGGAGAGGTGCCGCCCCACTGGCGGCCTCTTTAGCTTCCTCTTTCCGCAGTTCCAGACGGATGTCTGCCTCGCTCGGGCCGTCTTAAACAAACGTTAGGCGGTGCCATACAGTCCACGAAAAACTCACCTTGAGTACTAAGGACATAAGGGTTAGGCTGCGAGTGATCGACGACGAACGCGTCGATCTGCTTCTGCCATTCCGCCCTCACCTCCGGCTTTATTGTCTTGTTAATCTCCTTGAACGATGCTACCTGGGTAGCGCGTTCCGCGATCGCTACCACCAGCTTGCGGCGAAGGATGTCCACTGCGGCACTCATTGAGTCAAAGGATGAGCGGCACTAACTTCATGCGAGTACTTACCAACTCCCAGATTCTTCAAGAAGTTATGCGAGTCCACCTTGTCCTCCACGGTGTCGGCACGGTTACCCAGGCTCATATCTTTTGTGTGCAAGGCAGCGCGATTCAGGTCAGCCCACAATCGCTCGACTCCTTCGCCGTCACTCTTCGCGAGTCCGATAAGAAAGTTGAGCGCGTTTTCGTTCGCGCAGGCCTTGTTGTGTGCTGACGCGTGCCAAATTGGCAGTCCGCACTGTAAGAAAATGTTGTCAAGGTCGAGGATGAGCTCCGGAGGCAAACGAGCGAGGCGCTCCCGCAGGTTCTTCTGCCATTGGCATGCGATGTCGTAAGATATCGCCAACTCCTTCAGGTCGAATCCCCGCAGAGCCGACATGACGATATAATCCATATTTGCATATCTGTCACCCACCGCCATTAGTATTCGAGCCTCGTAGGACAAGATCTTCAGCGTACCTTTCGCCCTTTTGCAAGTCGCCCAACCCGTTAGGCCGCATGCACTCATGGCGAGCACAAACACAACCTCCAACCCCCGAGACCCGCAATCCTGTGGTGTTGCGAGTCTCTTTCTGCATCAATGCCGCGAACACGATGCATGTGCTGATCTGTTTTTACGGTTAGCCGCATTACTACGCTGAGATCGCATCAAACGCACGTCTTTCTCAGCCACGTACTTCCTCAAATGTGTCCGGTACCCCTTCGGTTCAACGAATGCTCCCCACCCCGGTCCCGGGGTCGTACCGTTCATTCGTTCGAATGGAATTCTTCAATTTGAAATTGGCGTCGATAGCTACAATGAGCTTGTATATAAACCTATAGTTGTTGAGATGTTAGATGTCTGGGCACGATCAATAGCATACGCACTGATATTTCGCCTCCATGTCTCGCCAATTCGACGGCAGATTTCGCCCATTGTAGGGGCAAGCCCAACAAATCACCATACATTGGCCCGCTGTCATGAACATATCGCTTATCGGACCTGATCCGGCCTTATCTGGCCTTATCGGAGCTGATCTGCGCTTATCTGGGCCTTATCGGACTCCATCTACTGTCAGACTCCTTATCCTGCACTGTAGATAGCGTATATAGCACGATACTTATCATTGATAAGGACACTTCCATATTAGTTTAGGACACTCCCATACTTATCAGATCGTTCCCATGTCACCCACTAGTATATATACACCCCTGTAGTAGTTGTAGTCCCCAGTCTTGAGCTGGTCATATCTCCACTAGCAATATAGGCAATCCTTTTCTCTTTGAGCACAGCCTTGGTCCACTTTGCATTGCCTGCATAGTATTGGCCAGTGTGTCTGACAAAAGCTCAAGACTCCCCTAACCAACCTTGTGCTCCTTCTCCTCTCCTCTAATCTCGCTCTCATCCTCTTATCTCATCCTTATCTCCCACAACTCCGAAATCATCTCATCTTAGTTAGAACCTCCCCTTTCATCTTCAATAAATCCTAAGCCCTTTAGTTAGTAGTAGCCCTAGTCAGTAAGGCAGTAGGGACAAAAGAGTCGTGGTAGCGACTCTCTAAAGCCAACTGTTGCCCCGGGTCTGTAGCAGGCTGTAGCAGGGTTCTCTTCGTCCAGAAACAAACGGTAGTCAATCCGTTGATCTGGGAGGATTTAACAACTGGGCTTTAGTTTCAGCTCTTGACTTGGAGCTACTATCGACGAAGAAGACCCCCGTTTCTGTGTATCACTTCCCAAGGGCTCGCTATTGGCTGTAGGGTCGATCTGTTTGCACAGAGCAGGTACCTGCCAGTAGTCCCCTTCCAACCGCGCGGATCCGAGATCCAAATCACAACCAACACACACAAACTTCCCAAACTCCGTTTTTACATACAATGGCCTCCCCATTCCAAGGCCTACCCCGTGATGACCCCGTCTACATGCACTTGAGCGACGACCAGGAAAGGATGATGGCACCAGCACTAGCTGATGTCGGATTCTGGACTTTGCTTTGGGCTGCTATTCGCAGCTTGTTAAGCAGTTTCTATTCGTTGCTTGGCTTCAATGAGCGCAGCACAGTTGCAACTGAACGCATCGCTACTGCTGTTCAGGCCTACACCACCCGTCCCACTCCGAAGAAGCCGTTGAAGCTCGATTCACCCGAGAGCTTCAATGGACGGCCAGACAAAGTTGAAGCGTTTCTCAATGCTTTAGCTTTGTACTTCGATGGACAAGAGATCACACATGACAAGCAGCGCATCATCTTTGCGCTCTCTCTTGTGAAAGGTGGTACTGGTGATATTGCAGGCAACTGGGCTGATCTACAGCGAAAGAACATTGTAGACCATTCTAATGGGGTTCCCAACACCGTTTATATCGCGACCTGGCCAGGTTTCGTTAGCAGCTTCACTGCCTACTTCCAGTACACGTCTTCTAAGGACGAGGCACAGAGGAAGCTGACGAAACTGCAGCAGGGCAAAGGGACCGCTGATGAGTTTATCACACTCTTCAAAGGTCTTGCCCCAGCCAGTAAGCTCGATGATGAGGCTCTCTTGCACTTCTTCAAGCAGGGACTCAACCCTGGTTTGCGCACCGCAGTTTTTAACCTGCGTCCGCAACCAGCCACGTATGGAGAATGGCTCAAAGAGGCCTCAACGGTGGATAGGACTTATCGCATGAGCAAAGAGTATAGCTCTGCGTTCAGTCGTCCTGAGACACAGCAGAAGGCGAAAACGCCCGCTGTGCAGGTGCCGCAAACACGGGTTGAAAGAGACCCTGATGCGATGGATATGGACAGGCAGAGAGACAACCGCAAGTGTTACCACTGCGGCCAGCCTGGCCACATTGCGCGGTGGTGCCCAAAGCAGAAGATGCAGTTTGCAGTCCGTAACATGACCAAGGACGAAAGAGCTGAATTGCTCAAGTCCATCCAGGAGTTTCAGGAGGACCAGGAGTGAGCACGAACTCACTGGTCGATAGTAGCACCTATGTTCCTTCCCATGTAGTCATTCCCGATCTTGAATCTATCTATGATGCCCCGGAAGCAACAGAAGTGCGAAGTGCAGTCAGATTTCCTGAAAAGAAAGTCGATCCTGGAAGTGTTGAATGGACAGCCAGACAGCTTCGGACCAGTAAACCCGAAGTGGCTATTGGTGTCCTGGACATTTGGGCAAACCGTAGGAGGCGGGCGGAGGTTAGTTTGGAAACCATTGCAGAGTTAAACAGCTTGGATGACGAGCAAGTTGTTGAAGCTCTGAACGAGTTGAAAGGAAGACGGCGTTATATCCGAGGCTCTGGGAACCAGATGAACATTGATTTGGTTGCCAAAACACTCGATACCCAGAAGCGCTTCAAGCTATCTGCGTTACTGGACTGTGGATGCACGGGCAGTTGCATAGATGCTTCTTTTGTGAAAGCCAATAAAATCAACACAAAGAAGTATCCCCGTCCAATCCCGGTCTACAACGCGGATGGCACGTTGAATTCGGGTGGCCCTATTCGAGAGTACGTCGAAATGCTGCTTGAGATTGGCCAACACGTCGAAATCCTTCAATTTGCTGTTTCCAACCTAGGGAAAACTGAGATGTTCATTGGGTACGAATGGCTCAAACTGCACAATCCGTTTATTGATTGGGCAAAGAACACTCTCAAGTTTGACCGTTGTCCGGCTAGGTGTGAGCCGCTAGGGGGGTGGGAGGATCCTGAATCCAACGACTCGGACCCGGAAGACCCTGAGCTCGAAGAGGGAGATCGTCTTCTTGTGGTAGACTTCCAGGAGGAACTGCGCATTCGCGCTTTTCAGACCAAAGCTGGCAAAGTGTCTGAAGAGAAATCCAAGAAGGACAAGCCCAAGTCCTTCGAGGAGTCAGTTCCCAGGAAGTACCACGACTTCAAGGACTTGTTTGACAAAGAGAGCTTCGATGAGCTGCCTCCATCTAGGCCTTGGGACCATGTTATTGAATTGGTTCCCAATGCTAAGAATCTAGACTGCAAGATCTATCCACTCAGTCTAGAGGAACAGAAGCAGCTTGACGAGTTTCTTGATGAGAACTTGAAGACAGGACGCATTAGACCATCGAAATCTCCTATGGCCTCACCATTCTTCTTTGTCAAGAAGAAGGACGGTGCTCTTCGACCTATACAGGACTACCGGAAGCTGAATGATATGACGATTAAAAACCGTTATCCTCTTCCTCTTATCCAGGAGCTGGTAGACAAACTCAGCCAGGCTCGGTACTTCACCAAACTGGATGTCCGTTGGGGGTTTAACAACGTCAGGATCAAGGAAGGAGATGAGTGGAAGGCAGCGTTTAGAACTAACAGAGGGCTGTTTGAGCCTCTGGTTATGTTCTTTGGCCTGACCAATTCACCGGCTACGTTTCAGACAATGATGAACACAATTTTCAAAGATGAGATCGACGGTGGAAAAGTCATTATCTACCTCGACGACATCCTCATCTTTACTGAAACGTTGGAGGAACATGAGATCATGGTCCGGAAGGTTCTGCAGAAACTGCGTGCAAACAAGCTCTTTTTAAAGCACACAAAATGCGAGTTTGAACGTAGTGAAGTAGAATACCTTGGCATGATTGTCTCGCACAACGAAGTCAGAATGGACCCTGCCAAAGTCCAGGCTGTTGTTGAGTGGCCTGAACCACGCCACAAGCGAGATGTCCAACAGTTCCTGGGATTCATGAACTTCTACCGCCGGTTTATTGAAGGCTTCTCTGGTGTAGCCAGACCGCTGTCTGCTCTGACTGGGAAAGGGGGGTGGCGGTGGACGGCTGTGGAAGCGGAGGCGTTTGCGGAGTTGAAGCGCCGGATCACGTCTGCTCCTGTCTTGGTCATCCCCAAGGCAAAGGGACGTTACCGGTTGGAGGCCGATTCGTCTGATTTTGCAACTGGTGGTATTTTATCGCAACAGCAGGAGGATGGTGTCTGGCGACCGGTTGCCTTCATTTCTCATGCTCTCAATGAGACTGAACGTAACTATGAAATCTATGACAAGGAGATGCTTGCAATCATGCATGCACTCTCTGAGTTTCGCCAGTACCTGCTAGGAGCGTTGGAGGACTTCGAGATCTGGACAGACCATAAGAATCTCGAATACTTCAAGAAGCCCCAGAAGCTGAACAGACGACAGGCGCGGTGGGTGGTGGAGATGCAGGAGTTTCACTTCACTCTACATCACAAGCCAGGCAAGGCAATGGCTAAAGCGGACTATCTCTCGAGACGAGCAGGTCATGAGAAGGGGGAGAATGACAACGAGAACGTAGTCCTGCTTAAGCCGGAGTTTTTCCGAGTTCATCATCATGATATCAGCGCCCTCAGCGATGAAATCATGACTCGGATTAAGCGCGCTTGGCAGCACAAAGACAAGCTTGTTGAGCGCGCTTTGGCCAACAAGGAGAAGGATTGGGAGGAGCTGGATGGGCATATTGTGACCTGGAAGCACCGGTTCTATGTCCCTCGAGACAAGAAGCTGCGGGAAGACCTCATCCGCTGGCATCATGACACTAGTCTCGCAGGACACCCTGGACGCTTCAAAACTCAGGAGCTGATCACTCGGAACTACTGGTGGCCGCGTTTGCAGACAGATATTCGTTCTTATGTAGAAGGGTGTCAGACTTGCCAAAAGACTAAACCGAGACGAACGGCACCCCCTGCACCTCTGTCTCCGAACACGGTACCCACACGACCCTGGCAGATTGTCACTGTTGATCTGTTAGGCCCACTTCCGATGTCGAATGGTTATGACATGATTCTGGTGTTTGTTGATCGATACACAAAGCGTGCCAAGTTCCAAGCATGCAATGTTGAGATCAACTCAATGGGCTTTGCCAAACACTACCGGGATCGTGTTTTCCGTGACCATGGGCTCTCTGAGCGGTTGATCCATGACCGAGGTCCACAGTTTGCCTCTCAGTTCAGCAGGGACTTGTGCAAGCTTTTGGGCATTAAACAGAACATCACGACTGCGTACCACCCTCAGACCGATGGGCAGACAGAACGAGTCAATCAGGACTTGGAGCAGTTCCTCAGGATCTTTGTTAATCATCGTCAGAGCGACTGGGCAGAATGGCTTGCCATTGCTGAGTTTAGCTACAACGACAAGATCCACACTGCTACTGGTCACACTCCGTTCTTCCTTGACTCTGGACAACATCCATGGAAAGGGATTGAGCCCAGAGGTACTGTGCGCACTCAGAGTGCGCAAGAGTTTGCAGACAACATGAAGAAGATCAGGGAGGAAGCAGAGTCGTCTCTTAAAGCAGCTGCAGAGACGATGAAGCGGTTCTATGATCGGAAGCGTACGGATGCCAGAGAATACAAGGTCGGGGACATGGTCTATCTCGAAGGCACCAACATCGAGACAGTCCGTCCGACCAAGAAATTCGATGACAAACGCTATGGTCCTTTCAAAGTCTTGCAGAAGATTGGCACTTCAGCCTATCGTCTGCAACTGCCTGCTTCCTGGAAGTCCAAACACCCTGTCTTCAACGAGGCTCTGTTGTCTCCTTACATCCCTCCCAAATTCCCCTCCCAGAAAAAGACCCCTCCGCCGCCGCCTGAGCTTGTTGATGATCACCTGGAGTATGAAGTGGAAGAAGTGTTGGATTCGAGGCTTAGGAGTGGAAAGCTCGAATATTTTGTGCATTGGAAAGGATACCCAAAGGAAGAAGACAGTTGGGAGCCAGTCGGCAACTTGACAGATAATGCCGGCCTGCTTGATGAGTTCCACCGAAAACACCCCTCAGCCCCTCGCCCCCTACCCCGAAACGTCCGTTTTATTTATAAACCCATTGAAAACTTCACCACCACACCTCGTTTACCTGGACATCTCTACAACTGGGAGAACGGGAAGATTGAATCCTTCCGACCCATTGTGTGGACACAATCCTTAAGAGGGGGGTAATGTCATGAACAGATCGCTTATCGGACCTGATCCGGGCTTATCTGGCCTTATCGGAGCTGATCTGCGCTTATCTGGGCCTTATCGGACTCCATCTACTGTCAGACTCCTTATCCTGCACTGTAGATAGCGTATATAGCACGATACTTATCATTGATAAGGACACTTCCATATTAGTTTAGGACACTCCCATACTTATCAGATCGTTCCCATGTCACCCACTAGTATATATACACCCCTGTAGTCGTTGTAGTCCCCAGTCTTGAGCTGGTCATATCTCCACTAGCAATATAGGCAATCCTTTTCTCTTTGAGCACAGCCTTGGTCCACTTTGCATTGCCTGCATAGTATTGGCCAGTGTGTCTGACACCCGCCTTTGTCGCGGCGAGCCCCGCCGGGTCGTGGCCTCGGCCCGCGCGTCTTGTTCTCTGCAGGAATGCGTATTGGCGAGACATTCGCAGAAAAGCTTTGTAGCGATCCTGGTGTAGTATTAGTTAGCTTTCTCGACATTAAAAAAACCATTGAAGTACAGGCACACGGGTGATTCCACTTGACGCTAGTGCATCAGTCTTACGCTCCAGTGTGCCGATGAAATCGTGGACATTGACGTCGCCCTCTACATTCAACAGGCGAAACAGCTCGAGGACGCTGAATGTTGCGCATGTGTCCGGATCCGTCATTGTCGCAGGAAACCAGGCGTTCCGCAACAGCTGGCACAGGTTGTTGCCGGAGTTGGCCATCGAGCATCCGCAGAACCGATAGGCGACCTTGTGGATTATGGACTCGTCGATGATAACCATGGTGCGCTGGACAGGTTCAGGAAATTTGCACCTGAAACCCCCGTGGCCTAGCTGGTACACCAGACCCAGAGACCTGAGCGTGCGGTCTCTCCAGAACTCCCCTGTCCATTCCTGGGGCAGAAACATTCAGCGCCGGGAACCAATAATTCTCACTGAAAGACACGCACCTCAGGGACATGCAACGGGCTTAAAGCGTGACGCTCCAAACAGCACTCACGGCACTGAAGGAATTCGCCACATGCACCACATCGAAAGCATGGCGTGAAACTTGCCGCTGAATTTGCGAGAGGCCGCGCACAAATGGCGCATTCCTGGGAGTGGACCCAATTTCCGAGACCTGCACGACGGAGTATCTCATCCGAGAACAGCTGTTGCACCTGCGGAAATTCCGACATGGGATTGTCCTAGGCAGCGCGTCATTATGGTAGAATCACACGAGTGTAGCGTAGATGCTTACCGAACTGGAATAGTCCTTACGCTTGGAAGAACTGGACCCCGGGGGGACGGCACTTACAGACTCGACTTCAGGTGTGTAAGTATAGTCGGCGTCGTCCACTGGGATCCACTTAGCCAATGAGTCGTCGAGGTTTTCAGGTCGCAGCCGAACACGCCGTTTCTTGTGAGATACGTTGTGCAAGTGTTCGCAGCGACGTGCGCCGTCGTCCGAGATAAGTATGCCCCGGTCGCCCGTCACCCCTTCAGGGCCTTCGTTATCAATCCCAAAATCCGTGTCGATGCGTTTCGGGGGTGCCATACGATGTAGTTGCGAGGTGAGGTCGGGCGGTTTAATGGAGAGGATTCACCAAGACGCCGCAGGATGAGGCCGGGCGGTTTAACGAACAGGAATCACACAGATGCCGCCGGAGAAAGACACCGTAGAGGATTGCACGGAGATGTTAAATATTATTTTATTCGAGCCATTTGGAGATAAGGGACATGGTAAACAAGGATAGACACTCTTGATTATCGTAGGGATTTGGTTGTTGGAAGATTGAAATGGAGAGGAACACCAGTAACTGCGAATAAACGAGCGACGAGCGACGAGGGACGAACGGCAGCAGAAGCCATTGGTACATAGACACAAACACTACACTGGATTCCACGCCTGCTCTACCTTCCAAGTGCAACAGACTCCGCGGTGCGCCAACGTCGCCGGAAACCACCCATTTTTCTTGATTTGGTACCAATTCGACTTTGCCATGCCCTCGCTATCCGGACACCGGCAATACCGCAAATGAAGGAGATGATGACCGTTATAATGAAGGACGAGCAACGACGAGATATCGCGATCTGGGTGAGGGCACGGATTGCCCTGGTGCCCCATGTTGTACACGAACCCATGGTCGCGCAAGACGGTGGGCTCCCACGTTTTCCCGTTCCACATCTCCATAACGAATCAGCACGCAGAAAGCGTAGAATGTATGGATAAGTCCCGACCTTCACGCAATGCAGGGGTGCTTTCTGATGCACCTCGAAGCAGCAGCTTTGACAAGTAACCCCGAACCCACACTCGTCGCACATCAAGGAGCCGCGCCGTATATAGGTACCCGCCGACGCCAGCAATCAGTCGCAATTTCCGCACCTCGTCGTGTGGGTGTCGGACAGGCCGGAGTCCTCCACGTTCGTCCTGAACCACTCGTCCTGGTGGGCGTCCCACTCCTTCAAATATACAGGTGCGTCAGCTTACGTTGAATCATTTTGGTGTAGGAACTTACCAGTAAACGATGCTCAGGTCGACAAACGTGTATATCGTAGCAACAGCCTTCGCATTGGAGTGCCGCGCATTCGTTGCAGCGGAAAGCCCGGCCCCCTGCGGTATTACCGCCCAGCGCGAGCTCACAGTACTTGCAAGTACCCAAGAATCGGTCGCTCGCAACCAAGGGAGTGTCGTCGGAGGAGAGGTATTCAGCGACGTATGCTGTCTCGACTATCTCGCAGTCGCGCTCTTCGAAATCGGAGGTGTCGCTCGCGAGTTGGTCCACTTCTTCATCAGTGAGGCTACTCTCTTCGTCGTCGCTGGGCTCTTCATTGATTTCAGATAGAGTGGACGGCATCTTGCGCGACGACCAGCGGGAATTTGATTCCAAGATTTTTGGATCGCACAACAGGAGAAAGGGATGGGGCAAAGCGATTTGTGAAATGGCAAGTCCTTTTTTTTTTGGGACACCCTCCGTCACTGTCTGATCTCCCATACAGCGTCACTGTCTGATCTCCCATACAGCGTCACTCCCTGATTTCGTTTGTCGGCTTTTTCCTTCCGCTTGCTTCCGCATTGGTTCCGTGGACTACCGCGTATCGTTCCGTATCTATCCCCATCCCATACCCAGATCTTCGCGTATCCGCTTGGCGCCCACTTCACCGATTACTTACTCTGACTGAACTACCTATTCATTACAATGTACGATGGATTTGGAACAATATCCATTTATTAAACAATGTGATAAGGACATACATAGTAAACAAGGAAGTTTAGAAAATCTTGAAGTGAGCCGTGAGCGCACTTGCACGCGCCATATCAATCAATCTCCTGATCCCGCATGATACGCACTTGCAGGAGTGACCTGGAGTGACGGGGAGTGTTTTCCGCATCCCTGACACATAGAACGGTAGGCGGAGGCCGGTTCCTTGGATTGACTTGTAATGCGAGCACATGAACAATTATATACCAGCTTCTACCACGCGCCAATGAAACACTCCGGCTACGCTCAGCGTTCGCCGGATTCACAATTTAGCCTTGACGTTCTGGGGATACAGGTTAGCGCGAATCGGCTGTAAGTCAGAGCGCCATCGTCCTACCTTGTGGCAATCGCACGGGCAGCGGCGCCGACACACGAACGAATAGTCAACGGCGAGAATTGGGCAGTTGATCCACGCCAAAATTTGGTAGTCGATATTGACGTAGCGTTCACCGCGCTGGAGGTCCACACGCTGACGGCGCACATTTTCGCGGGGCTGATACCAAAATTTGGGGATAGCCATTGCGGCGCGACGGGCCAGCTCCGCAGACCAGACGATCGGTACATCATAATGCACCGAAACTGCGCCCGCACTTGGAATTCCGTCAGAACATGCATCCGAGACAGCAATTGGGGAAAGATAACCCACATCAAATTTCTGAACAGCTCGGCTTCGGATATCAACGCAGGCACTTCGTCTTCCCAGTCTGGTTTCCACAGTGGCATGTAGGGGACGATGTCGCGACCTGCAGGATTGTGAGCACAGCCGATTGACTAGCCAACCCGACAAACCGGACACAGGCACGTACATGTATTAGTCGCCATTCTGGAATGAGGCCGGGAGACAGATGATTTTTTTATTGATTCGCACAAGGAGACAACGGACAACGCGCACCTTTTATTCTTTTCGGGGACAGTGCGTGCGAGCGGTGCCCGAAGTATCGGCAACGTCGACGACGACCAGGGACTTGTGAGATCTGTACAGTAGATGGGATTGATTGGTCCAGTAATCACTGCGTAAGGAGAATTAGGCGAGCAAGGCGTAGGAGGAGGGACTGATACCCTACTAACTTTGCCTAACTGCGCCCCCACCTACGCCCTCCCTCAGAGATAAAAAAAACCTCGAAAATGCGCGCCTACGTCCCAGCGTCGTCGACCTATACCATTCCGCGGCGCGGCCCTGTTGTGCCCTTGCAACAATCTTTTGTTGATATTCTCGCGGCCGAATTTTCTGTGGTTGACCGTCAGCGCCGTATACTGGCCGGAGAAGAGAGACCAATCCTGCGCGAGGGGCGCAACTGGTCGCCAGACACAGGACACCTTGTCATAGTCGAAGGCCCTGTGAACGAGGATGAGTCCTCGGCATCCGAATCGGACAGCGAGTATACCCTACCTCACAGCAGCTACGATCTCTCGTACCGCGAGTATCACTTCCGTCCCCGACGCCACGCATTCCTCTGGCCGATATAACGCCTGTCCCTGATGTCTTCACCACGGAGTTTGTCGTGGACAAATTGGGCTTTAGGCGTGTCGAATGGGAAGAGTCAGTCGTATTTTTTCTATGCAGTGGATCCGCCGCTGACCTCGTTTCATTCCAGGCCCAGGGTGCTCGCCGACGAGGAGGAACGCATTGGGGGAATTTTCATCGGCCCACCGCACCAGCGCTCGAACTGGGAGCAGACGATCCGCGAGGCCAACTCCATCATGCGCATTGCGAGGGCTAACCTCGATTTCGCAAATCTTGAGGAGACCGACTACATCCGGTCAGGGATCACGTACGACAAGGTACTGAAGGTACGTACGTACGTGCAACGACGTTGAGGCTTCCGTTAATGTTTTATTTACGCCGCAGCGGCCTCGAAGGATTGATCGTCGTTACAACCTAAACAATATTGTTGTGCTGGCGGCGTTGAGAAACTCGCGCGCGATTCAAGATATTACCTCTTTCCAGAATGGTCGGTGACGCCTATAGCGGCTGGACATAAACTTACCGTTAACATAACAGCCATCCTTGAAGGGGTCGCGCCGCGTTTATGGAGGGACAACCACCGGGTCATCGATGCTATCGTTAACCATGACTGTGAACTCCGCATTCCCTTCGACCTGGGGAACGGAAACGGACCCCACCAACCAACTGCATTCTCCGAGGTCGAATACAGATTCAATATTCCGGATTCGACGCCCCGCCGCGACTTGGGTGATCACCCACCTGCGTTCAGAGCTATCACTGCGGTCGGTCAGTACCCCTACACGGAGGGAGCCCTAATCTTGTGGACTCATCGTGTAGTCGTGAATTTCCCGCCTGGTTCGTCCTTCATCTTTCCGGCGGCCTTGGTTCGCTATTCCTTCACGACGGTGGAGAAACCTGGCTGGCAGATGATAATCAGCCAATCTTGCAGCGCGGGTTTGCACGGATATGTCGCCAACCATTTTGATGATTTGTATGCGCGTGAGCGGAGATTCCCAAGTAGAGCGGCGGAGAAGGCAGATCGTTTGTCGAGGGCAAAAGCGGCGGTCGGGATGTATCCAACGGTAAACGAGTGGGACGAAGCACAGGAGCTCTGAGGCGGCGGAGGATACAGTACGAGTGGGACGCAGCACAGGAGTTATGAGGAGGCGGAGGGAAGCGTAGCGTTAGCTGAGTAGTTGGTTTAAGCGCCGGAAATTCCGTGGACATGCATCGGCACGTGCAGGAAATTCCGTGGATATGGCACGTGCAGCCAAACACGGCACACACCCGATGGCAAACGCGAGCAAAGCTCGCGTCCTCCCTTATCACTTTGCAATCCCACTGGGCCAGACTCAACGGCGGCCATGTGAGACGCTGCCGACCTGATCAACGGCTATAAATTGGACTTGTTTGCTTGTCTGTTGTCCGCAATTCTCCCCTCTTGGCCTGCCAATTTCCCATACTGCTACAATAGTCCAGAATCTAGTAAGGATCTGACACTTCCCGCCTTTACCATCTAATGCCGTGTGTGCAGCGCTTTCATGAAGACCAAGACAAAAAGTGATCCCGCCGCCCGTGCCCTGGGCTCCGCAGACAATCCCCTCCTCGTGGATGAAGAGGGCAATATAGTGCCAACTCTCATGCGTGCGTCCACTTCCCATTTGGATTCGTCGCATTGCTTACTGATACATCTGCAGATCTTCTCTACCCGTGCCCCCGCCGCCCCCGCCATACTTCGCCTCCGGACTCGCCACGCAGAATTGTTATCCCTCGCGGCACGCGTCTCTCCAGGGATGGATATCGCGTCCCTCGTGATGTTCCCCTGACGGACGTGCACATTTACCTCGACGCAGTGCGTCCTCCGTTTCAGAGGACCAACCGACCCCACTATGAATGCGGAATCTGCCACAATCTCAAATCTCATCCCGTAAAGTGCGTCGTATGCAAATGTACTAGTATTGTGTCGATGATAATGATACAATTCGTCAGCTACCCATGTGGTCATGGGCACTGTTATGCCTGCGCTCGCAAGTGGCTTGAGACCAGCTTCGACTGCCCCATCTGCTGTGCGCGCATCACGCATGCCCCGGTCCGCAATCTCGACACCGAGGCGGCTATCGCATACGACCACCCAGAGTGGGTTGACAGGAGCTTGATCAACTACTCTTGGGGTGGGTTGATCTTTCCTACCATTTCTATGTAGTCCTCTGCGAATTTCATGCAATGTGTTTATGTGTTCGAGCCAGTGTGAATATACAAGTCGGAATATATATAAACTATGAAAGCAACGAACATTCATGCAAGGACAACAAGACAGATGTGTAGCAAACTAATCAAAGCGATACGGGAATGAGATGGGCGCGTTTGCGTCCATGGAGTCGGTGCTGGAGTCAGAGCTAGAGTCATCACCCTCCTCCTCATTGTACGCTCCCTTGGGGGTCGGTGTCCATCGCGCGCGGCGCCCATGACCCAGCCTGGGCCTTTGCTGAAGATGCCCTGTACGCCCGCCTGGAGCATCCGATGATGACTCTCGAAAGGGGCGCGCCGGCCTCGGCCGCGCCGCAGGAGGATCACGCTGCTTCGAAGAGGACAAAGACGACGTCGCGGCGCGTGACCGTCGCTCCTGTCGTAGCTCGTGAAGGCGCCGTTTCATGGCTTCCTCTCCGTCGGACAATGGCTCGGCGTGTCTGCGTTCATGGTGTTCCAGAGGCTGGGCGTGTTCCTCTTCGTCGGACGAGGTCTCGGCGGGTATGCGTACACGTCGGTGTCTCTTGTGACTGTGCGGACGCCGCGGAGGGAGGGATGCTTCCGCTTCATCGGATGAGGTGTCGGGATCCCGTTGCCGTTTGCTGTTGACGGGCTTGCCTGCGGCAGTGATCCTTTCCCTGCGTCGTTTCTTGTCCATCCTCAGTCGTTTCCGTTCCAGACTCTGCTCGAACTTCGCTTCCAATGCTGCCATGCCGAACTTTTGACCGAACTCTCTGAAGGGTAGGAGAGAGAGAGCAAGATTAGTGGTGTAATACGTGCATAAGCACACATTTTACTTACTCGATCCTCCTTGCGCGGGCCATGACCATCAGCTGGATCCGATTCCTGTGATCCGGGTTGGGTAGCTTGGCTGGTTGAGTGAGGTCCCCAAGGCTCACTTTTCGCGGTATCGGGCACGCGCCTCACGCGCACGCTGGCGACTCGCCTCCTGTTCTTCCACCGGGGCCGACTTGAGTTTTTGGCGATGCCTACTCAAACGCTGAATCAAGGACATGCATGAGTGTTCAAAAAGTCTCCTGCATTACCTGACCATGCGTTCCCGTGTTTTGCGGCGCTGGTCATCCCTCTTCTTGAGCCTACAGAAAAACACGTATTAGTTATGAGAAGGGGAAGTCCCCAGCGTTCCGAGGTTACATGAGCTGATATTGGGTGAGGCTTGCCGTATCTTGCGACTCAGCGCCTAGGGTCGGAGAGGTGTTGGAGTCAGCCATCGAGGAAACGACAACAATGCGTCGGCGAACAGTCACACTGATGAGGCTATATCAAAACAGCTGTCAACTCGGACGCTCGGCTATATGAGACGGCAACGACTATACTCTCGCATTGAGCCTGAGAGTGCGAAGAAATGTCCTCTGGACTCGGAGGGATTCTAGCCATATAAATATACGCGTGTGGGCGTGAGCAGAACAGAGTTAACGCGTGCAATGTATTAATATCACGCACGCGTAAGTTTGGACTGGCGCGAGAGCTGTGCGCGACCTGGATATTAGATGCTCGAGAATTACTTAAGAGAAACATACCTGACATCGATTCCAACGGAGCCGTGGCCAACAGGAAACTTGAGAGAAGATCTACAAGGGGACTTGAGGTAGTGGGTGGGTACGGCAAGATGCAGCCGTAGAGCGTTGAAACGAAGAGGAGGAGCGAGGAGTCCAACGTCGAAAGTTGCCGCAAGCATCATAGAAGTCGGTACGGTCCCAATATGGGTGCTAGCGAGAGGCAGGAAGAAGCTGCATACGATTAGTGGCGGAGAGGCGTCCACACAAAATGCGTGTTTTGTGGCTTCAAGGATTCCGTACGGAACTGTAATAGCGGCGAGAAAGAACCAGTAGGATCTCATGCGACGAGATGGTGAGGAAATGAGGACCACAGAGAGAGTGGAAAGAGAAAGTGCACGAAAACGACGGAAAGCCAAGTAAAAGTACAAATGCAAACAAGGAATGCGCTTGTTAAGCCGTTTTCGAGGCGAGTTACGTGTCATCAAAGCGAAGTTTAATTCATGGAAAATTGTAGATAGACCTGTACAAACCGTTGAAATTCATAAGGCAATGGAAGGATAGGCCGAAGAATTTGGGTTGAAAGAATTTGGGAGAAAGACGTCGGGGCGCTCATAAACTCGGCTTGCGTTGGTCCATTTCTGTAGCGAGTTACGGGGAGTTACGGGGAGTTACGCTAGCCGTGCTAACACTACGCCGTCGATGGTGCCGTCTTTGCGAGAGCTTTGGGCAATAGAATTTTCACACATTTACATTAAGAGATAAGAAGGTCTGATTCTGACGAGAATAAAGAGTGCATTTCGGCCTACGACTACTGACTACGGGTAATACATGGGAGCAATAACTTTCACGCGGCCACCAGAGACTGCCCTCTCATACCGCTGGACAGCAATCTCTTTGCTGTCACAGGAGTCGTAGCAGGCGCCACTGATCCCGGTGGTGTTTAAGAGGCATTCCAAACTAGGGTTACGACACTGAGTTGAGGAAAACGGACAAAAAAGAACGACATACATCGACTGATAAACGCCAGGAGTAATTCCGCAATAGACTACATACCAGGCCCCCGACTCTTCGTCGTGCAAGGGATTGTGGGACTCGATTGAGCCCGTCGGCTAGTGTGGTGGGCAGAACTCTGCCGAACTGCCAATTGGCAGGGCAGAATGGCAGGCAGAATGGCAGAGGCGGGATGGGTCTGGCAGAATCCGGCAGAATCGGGGTAGAAACATGAATTTTTAGCCAAGTTCAGATGGCCTTCGTACCTCCCAGGCCAATTCTAGATGTCACATATTGCTCAGATCAATTTCACTGCAATTTACGGCCCTTGTCCCATAGGAACTGTATTTTCGGCATGACTAAATGGCCCGTGCACGGGGCCAATGGTCCTCCAAACCCTGACTTACCTTAATAAATATTTATTGAGCAAGTTTGCAGTGCTACTTTGGGTCTTGCAAGTCGCAGAGGCCTACAGGTTTCAATATTGGGAGCTGATACGACTCAGAAATGGACACAAGGGCAAATTTTGGAGAGTTGATCTGCCGTATTCTGCCATATTCTGCCACAATTCTGCCCTGCCATTCTGCCATTCTGCCTGGCAGGTCAACCCAAAATCAATTCTGCCCCCTACACTACCGTCGGCGTCGGAAGCTGAGGGATCGCAGTGGGCGGGGATGGAGAAGGGGCGGCAAGGGAGGGGCGAGCGGCACGGCGTGTCCAGGAACGCTCGTGCGCGTATCCAAAAGCGGCGGCGGCGGCGGAGAGAGTGCGATACCCTTGGAAAATGGCGTTGGGTACACCGTCGACCAGCGGTTGAACGTCGCGCCTTTTATTTAGGGATTAAGTTAATTGTGTTTTTCAAGAAGGAGGGTGTCTGCTTACCAGGTCTTGAAGAAGCCAATCTCCTTCCCGACAAAGACAGCGTAACCAGCGTAACCCCCTTTCTTGACGCGGGACTTGTGTTTGGGAGTGAGCCGGGTTGGCGTTGCGCCAGGGATGCCTTGTGTTTGAGCGGCGGCAACCGCCCTGTGCAAAATATGAGCACGGGTTAATGGGTGGAGAACAGGGATTTACCAATCATTCGTGTAACCTGAGCTGGTCGCGGAGCGCCAATGGTACAGGCGCGAAACGTCGGGGGTTTCCAGAGTGCTGAACGCCGGAGGCAGCGGAGACGGGGTACGCGTACGATTGGTCGCGTGTTGGGGAGCAACGGAAGAGCGTGCGGTCGCATCAGATGTGTTGCCGCCAAGGCTAAGGTCATCAAGAGCAGAGAGCAGTTGAGCAATATCGGGGTCGGCGTAATTGGGCGGAGGGGTACTCATGGCCGTGAAGAGAGAAAAGTAAAGAGAGAGAGTGCGGCGAAGGGAGGAGTGCTGAGGAGTGCGAGGGAGTGCGAAGTGATGTGAGGACCGGGAGCAGTGGTATCTGATGGAATACAGATAAACGTCAATCGTGGCATCCCACTTGCATGATTGGTGAGATGAGGACTGAGGAGTGCTGAGGAGTGCGAGGGAGTGTGAAGTGATGAGAAGGACCGGGAGCAGTGGTATCTGATGGAATATAGACGTCAATCGTGGGATCCCACTTGCACGATTGGTGAGATGCTGGCATATAGAACCCTCCGCGGGAGCGCCTTGACCCTAAATTCGGATGCAAATCAGGGGTAACCCCGTTCGGAAAGATCTAATCTCATGGTTTGGCACAACCCAAATTGGGACAGACACAGTATTCGATATGCGACGACAAACAAATGCACTAGGTACTGCTATCTACGAAGTACCTATATTCCAAGTGGAGCAAGATCAGAACCAGAGATACGGATGAAACTTCGACTCACCGCTAGACGGACACGCGGACGTTCACTGAATTACAGCGACGGCGCCACTCAAGAGGGCGCCGTTGAAGTAGGCGAGGGCATCGGTCTGGCTGGCGAATTTTTCCATCAGCCCGCCAGGAACGCCCGTCACCGCGTTGAGCGCAATCGCGGAGTTCTTGGTGAGGCCGACATATTTACCGCGCGTGATAGCAAAGTACTTCTCGCCGTTGTCGAGGACGGCTTGCAACTTGGCGAGAGGTACGACACTGTAGAGATTGCCCACGATCCAAGGGCCAGTGGTGCAGGCAAGACCTCCAGCGGCGGGCCCAGCGGCGGGGGCAGGGGCGGGCGCGGGGGCAGGGGCGGGCGCAGAAGCGATGGCGGCGAAAACTGCGTGACGTTAGAAAAAGAGGAAACACATTATGAGATCAAGAACGTACCTTGAGCTGGAGCGCTGGTGACAGCAGCGAAAACGCCGTTGGCGGCGTCGCCAATGGCATCCGCCGCGTCGTTGAGGCCCGCCAAGGCGGAAGATACTGAAATGGGTGAGTGGAGGCGAGGGAAGCGGTAGAAAACAAGCTTACTGTCGGCCATTGAAGCAGTGTTGACAATGGCGGTAGACACTTTGATAGCGTCAACCGCCGAGGCCAGGTCGTGCAAGGCGGCGTGAACTAGAAATGAAGTGTTTGAGGACGGGCGTCGGGAGGGGATGCAGCGGAGGACTCACTCGAGGCAAGGCTCGCTCCCGCAGCGGAAGAGGCTGCGGGAGCGAGATTGTTGTGGTCGGTCATTGTTTGGGGGGTGGGCTTGTGGTTGTGGACGAGGGCGAATAAAGGCAAAAGATGGGGGGTGGGGGAAAACGGACTGGCGGATGGGTTTTTATGGCAAATCGATTGAAACTCCGATGATTGTCGAGACATGTGGGGCGCCCGCGTGAGATACATGAGCTCCCGGGCCTCAAACCTGCGAAAACACGATCAAGAATCAACAAACCTTGTCGACTCACAGCGCACCGCTTATCTTTCTCGATCCATCCCATCTCGAACTCTAACCTGGGCGGCGGGCAGCACAAAAGAAAACCGGTCTTTTCTTGAACCAGTAAGTACCTCCCGCGGTTGCTGAGAGTCGTGCTGACCTTGGTAGATTCAATGCCGAAAAAGGGACGCAAACGTATACCGAAGGAGGATCGCAGGAATTTACGGCTGTGGGCGGAAGGAGCGCGCGAGTCGGTCTTGAAGCCGCACATAGAGCCATATGCGGATGCCCTGGAACGCAACTGGCGGTCGGAGCGCGATTACCTCAAAAAAATCTGCAACGAATTTAATGCTCGAATCAGTTGGAGGCTGGAAGACCACGAGGAGCCGGACTTACCTCTTCCCGAGTTCAAAGATCAGGATATTGTGGTTGACGAAGAGCTGTCCGAGGAGGAGGAAAAAGAAAAGCGAGCTCGACACGCTGTACTGCGGGAGGTGAGTGACGGGGAGTGACTCCACGTGACCGTGACTTACCACTCATCCAGCGAATTCGGCGTTGGCTCAAGTACCGCGTGCGGCGCCTCCGAAAGCAAGTTCGTGGCCGACTCGATGCCCGCAAGGATCCGTGGGCGGTCCTCCTCGCCAAGTTAGCCGGCATCCGTGTTCCCCCCAAAGCCCGCCAAGCGTATCAGCAATTCATGCACGAAAAATACGACGACGATATCGCACCAGTGGTTGCAAAGGAATGGGCTGCCACCGTCCTGAACGCCGACGGCAGTGTGAAAACCCAGAAGGCTGCCGATGGACCGTTCAGAGCCAAGGTCGCTCGCGAGTTGTTTGCGAAGCTCCCAGAATCGGAGCGCAAGGAGTACGCGGTGCGCGCCAAGGAAGAGGCCGAAGGGAGGCGAGCCGCATTCAACGCAGCGATGGATGCAACACCATCCAAGTCGCCCGAGGCGAGACAGGCGTACGTGACTGATTCCTCGTCGCTGTGAGTATTCATTGACGATTCCATAGATGTATCGACAATGTCGGCAGTTTCATGGGGCCTATCCTCGAAGGAATCCGCGAACGTACCGGCCTCCACTCGGTCATTATCATGGGTGGGCCCATTCCTAAATACGGCGGGGAGCTACGATCGGTCTAGTAAGTGTGATCGCATTGCTACCTACATCGTGTCGCTGATAGACGCGGCCCACTAGCGTTGCGTACGGGCGAAACAGAACTTCCGCTGCCGAGCACTTTCCCCAGTGGGGTAAACAGCGTTTCGACGCCGTCTTGGAGTTGATGAAGGAGTACTTGCAAACCGCTTTCAGTAAGTCTCAGATTCTTACCTCGGCAGGAGAAAATACTGACAGATGTCGACTCAGCCCCCCAGGATATCGAGGAATCGCAGCTTCCACAAGGCCTGCAAGGGGCCAAATACACCATTGCGCCCGATGTGCCTTCAGACTCGGACGACGCAGACTCCGCCTCGGACTCAGATTCGTCGGACTCGGACTCGGACTCGAACTCGGACTCGGACGCAGAGTCCACCGATTCCAATCGCGACTCCGAGGATTCAGATCGCCCAGCCTCAAAGAAGGAAAAGAAGAAGGAAAAGAAGAAGGAAAAGAAGGCGGGCAAGCAGGCGCAGAAGGAGAATGTCGGAATATCGAAGCTGCGTAACGACAAGGCGGTCAAGGAGGCGGCGCCCGCGATGTCTTACCAGGAGCTGCGCGCATCGATAGCGCAGAAGGCAAAGTCGAAGACTGACGAGGCAGCGAAGAAACGGGCGCGGGACGAGCCGGTGGTGCCCACGCGCAAATCGCGTCGACTCAACAACGGGGCCCGTGACGTAGAGGGGGCCGAGACGGGGACGCAGCCACAGACTCCACCGACCCCGCCCGCGACGCAGGCGCTGACAAGAAACGGGACCCAAGGCGATTCTGAGATGCCACCCGCCCCTCCCGACATCCCTGTGGGGATGCTGCCCCCGCCTCGCACGCCGCCTCCCGAAACGCCTGTCGCGACGCCAACCCCGCCGCCCACGCCGCCTCCGAGAATCCCCGTCGATTTGCCAAGCAACTGTCCTGCCTGGTTGAGCGAGTCCATTGCGTGGCTCATGGCCGAGGACCTCGGTTGTCACTATTCGTCGCTTCTGGCGGCGTTGGTGAAACTCGAGACCAAGTACGGGTTCGACGAGGACAACCGCGGAAAGCTTCCTGCTGCGCTGCGTCCAGGTCAAGTCCATTCATGGATCAAGGGTGGGCGGGGCAAGAAGACGAAAGCGCCACCTTGTATCAACGACTTGGCGGCGTACGCGAAGGTATGGCGGGAATGGTGGGATTCGATGCAGCCATCCTGGCGCACGCGCGACGCGGATGGGTACTGGAGCGTGGGCGGGAGCTGGGGTCCGGCGGATCAGTGGGACCCGCTCGAAGCTCCAGGTCCTAACGGCTGCCTGAGCGTGGTCGCGGCACTTTATTTCTGGGGAAGATTCAAGTCACAGTCGGCGGAGTTGCGTACTCAGTGGGACCGAGCGGTGCAGGACGTCGCGTGGATGCTAGAAGGGCTGGAGGCATCCATCGTCACTGCGAACAAGCGGAAGTCGAGGAAGTGAGGGAAATACTGGTCGTGCGGTCGATTCTGAATACAGATAGGTGTTTTGCAATTCTTTTTTTTCATGCGTTGTCTACGATTCTCGTTTTCTGTACTGCGTATATACACGACTTCGCGAAAGTACAATAAAAATATATATATATTTATTCTATCTACATTCTTAGTATTGTAGGACTTCGAGTTTGAAGGCGAGCACATCGCTAGTATAAGTGTTCTACAAACAAGCTATAAAAGGACTGGTGGGAGGTACATGTTGGTACGGAATCAGAGAGAAAACGAGGGGGGGGGGGAACGCGGAGGGCGAAGGAGAACGAGGCCAGAAAAGGCGGGAGGTAGAGCGGGCGCACAGAACCAGCGGCGGAGAGCAGCCGAGGCAGAGTCATCCATGGGCAGCAGCCGGGGTGGGCGCGCAGGCACGGGTGGCCACTGGGGCGGGCGCGTCAATCGGGCGGGCGGGCGGGCGAGAACGAGGCAGGGGAGCGGAAACGAGGCGGGTGGGGTGGTCCCACAAACAGCGGTGGAGGGCGCGAGGATGGCTGCCGGGGGCGCGTCAATCAGGCTGGTGGGAGCGGGGACGAGGCGGGAACGAGGCGGGGTGCGGGGACGAGGCGGGGGTGGGCACATGGTCCCACAAAGAGCGGCGGAAGGCGCGAGGACCAAAAGCGCCAGAATAAGGACGGGCGGTGGCTGCAGGCGGCGGTGCTGGCGGGAATGAGGCGGGAGCGGCAATGGGTTCGGGGGCCAAAAACGGGCATAGATGGGCAGGGGTGGAAGAAAGAGACGAGTGGTAGGTGGGATGTGCGAGGGAGGAAAGCGGTGGAAGCTGGGGCGGGTAAAGGGCGCGAAAGGCCGACTTGATTATGTAATATATTGATGGGTGCTCAAAATGGAGCTGTCGGGTTAAATAGGGGAGGGCGGAGGGGAACGGCATATTGGCGGGATAAATAGGGCAGCGCGGAGAGGATCGGTGTAGGCATGCTTATGGGGAACTGATACCAGGTATCTGACATGATAATCAGACTGATAAATGGGGAATACAGCAAATATGTATCGGACCAACCGCATATTGGTACGCAAAAAATAGGGCCAGGAAAACGGCATCCGGGCCGTCGAAAACCGGAAAAATCGCCCCCCAAAAAGGACGAGAGGCCTGGGGTGAATGTAGCCAGGGGGTGGCTACAGACAGGTATTATGCTAGGGGTTCCCTGGCTAGGGCCAGGGGTTTTAGGCTATATATTACTGCTAGGGCTCACTCACCGGCGTCAGACAATGTCTCTTCGTCGTCGTCTTCATTCTCTTCTGGCGCGTCCTCGTCCGAGTCACCCGCCGCGGTGTCTAAAAAGTCCAGAACTGCGCGTTTGGCGCTACTGGTGGTGGAGATAGCGGGGCTGCTGGACCGAGGAGGGGAGTGTACGCGTCTTCGTTTGGAAGGCGGGGAGTCGGGCGCGGGCGAAGGAGATCGAAACTGTAGATCATAAGTGAGTTAAGACATCTGTAGTGAATGAACGTGAATCATGTACCGCGATAGGCTGCGACGAGGAGGATGGCGAGCAGGTGGTCAAGTCGCGCGACAGAGGGGGGGCGTTATCCGTGAAAGGAGTCGGGCGTCGGGAGTCGGGCAAAAAGAGAGGCTGGAGATAAGTTAGTCAGGTTATCAGCTATATGGATGCACCACCGACCTGCGACGAAGCGAATGGCCAGTAGGGCGTCGAGTCTCGCGAGAAAGGTGGGCCGTGGTATGCGAAAGGAGTGGCGCTGCGGGACCCGGGGAGAAAGAGTGGTGTGCGTTGGCGGGGCTGAGAGGAGACGGTGAAGGGATCGGGAAACATTGTAGTCTGCTCGGCGGGGGGGCTGGCGGGCACGTATGCCGGGGTTATACCGCGCGACATTGGCTGCGCCGTCCAGGAAGGGGCGGGACTTGTGGGACGCGAGTGAATTTGTATGTCGTCGGAGGGGTAATCGTCCTCCCCGCGCGCCGGCGTTTCAGCACCCGAGAGTTGCACCAAGTGTTCGGGAATGCGATACGGCTCCTCCGCGTCCGCGCGCAGGCGCTCGTCGTGCCCATCGAGAATAGCGGGCATGTCGAAGTCCTGCTCGTCGAGGCGGCGGAGCTGCGCCTCGCTGGAATCTTCATCATCCTCAGGCGCATCGTCTTCCTCGTTGTCGGTTTCGAAGGCGCGGTCGTCGATGAAGTCCTGGACGCTGTAAGAGACGTCGTCAGGGTTATGCTCGCGCATGGATCTCGACATGTAGCGTAGCATAGGTCGTATTGTGTTTTTAACGACAATGACGGGCACTTTGTGGGCCAATGTCGCGCTTTTTCGCATGGAAAGAGGCGGCTACGATGTTTTAACATCGTTCACAACATTTCATTTCATTGTTGCTAGTACTACCAACTACTGTAAAGGGCAGGACACGACTCACCGGCGGGACATGGTGGGCGGGAGCAAGAGCAAATAGGTGGCTGTGCATGTCACATCGGTGACTTGCCGCGCGGCTCTCGGAGAATCGGTACGGTTTCCGAGGCGTGATCGGTAACTCCGTGCCGTCGGCGGAGTTTGAAAGCCTTCCACTGCTCGCTCCCGACCACCATGTAGCATGTCCGGGGTGCGTCTCAATGGTCGGTTGGGTGGCGCGGGGGCAGCGGGAGGGGGCGCACTAGGAAATACATGGACTGTATGTACCCATCGAGAGGGAAGCATGAATGGCGAGGATGGAATGGGCGGATCAACAAACAGAATAAAGGTGGCAGACTGCAGCGAGAAACAGCTTGATAGATCCATGAAACCTGGCGGACGCCCACGGCGACGTCCTGCTCGCGGACATACCTCACGTGCCCCTCGAGGATGCGCAGGAGGACCGGGATTTTGGGGCGGGCCAACAACGGGATCTCAGAGTGTCGATTAACCACTGGCATGTGTACACCAACCAGCACGCCCCTTCGCCAGCGGAGCCGGCACGATCGTGCGCCTCAGCTGCCCGATGACGCCGTGCTGAGCAGTCGGATCCGATTTGCCGACTTGGTGCGTCCCAGCTCTCTCGTATTTGTTTCTTTCGTCTAACCTCTTCAAAGCCCTCTTATCGATATACTCCTTCGAGTTTGACCGTCTCCCCAGTTTGTGTGTCCCAATCGCCTGGCGCCTTGGGATTTCGGACCTCGTCGGATTGCATCTTTTCGTCTCGGTGAGTCCCATCCCTTTCATCCAGCATCGTCGATATTAGCAATTGTACCAGAAACCTTTGCGCGCCTCTGGTAAGTAGGTCGGACGTTTTCCATAGAATACATCAATTGTATCGTATCGCGTTCGTATTGAATTGCTTTAATGAATCCCGAAGTGCTGGTGCAAAGCAAAAAAAATATTGCTAAATAATCATTGTAGGAATGAACCGAACTCGCGCTTTGTGTCCAAGCGAAGATGAACCATGCTAAACCGGTAAGTAGCACATGTTGTACCGTGGATCTGTCCACTCCCGAAGCGATCGCGCGCCGTCGCTGCTTGCCGATGCTGTGTGGGGTGGTACACGGGACTTGTCGAGCTTTCCTTCTCGTCTCCTGCCTCTGTTATATTGATTCTGATCTCTTTTCAGGTCTCTTCCCTCCAGACAACAATGCGGGCACGCGTCGTACGCCGCACTTTCGGCACCTATGCTAGGTTTTCGACTTGGTGAGTCGCATCTCTCCATGCATCTCCTGGACTCCCTCTGATTTCTTCACAGACTTATCCCGGGTGTCCCGCCTCCCAATCACTTGGCGCCCAAGGACTTCGAACCTCGAGCTGACGGATTGCATCTTTCGACTCAGTGAGTCCCATCTTCATTTCTGTTTCTTTCATCCAGTCTCTTTACAGAGTATTTCCCTGACATCCTGAGGCTCCGTACCATGCCGCCGCGCTCGACTTCATCACCCCGCGTCTCCTTCTAGTCGCCCACCTTTGCAGATTCCCCGACGTATCCTTAGTATCTCACTCGGTCTCTCTGCATGTCGCATCACAAACCCCGTGCGAAGCCCCCAAAACCAAGCTCCATCGTGTGATTGTGCCATGGCTGACGTTGAGCAGCTCCTTGAACTCGAGCCGTGCACTCCGGAACCACCTCCCTCTCCGGAACCAATGGTACGCCAGGCTGCCCCCTCTCCGGCCTCGCGCCAACGGCAGAAGAGTGATGATGCAGGGATAGGTACGTGTTCGGCATATTCCCGAATTTCAATCATTCTCATACACCCCGTAGCGTCCATGGTATTCGCCAGTACTCATCTCGACCCCATGGATACCCCAGGATGTTACACGGTCTTCGGCGGCCCTCATATCGACTCAAAGGACGCGCTAGCACATCTCGCTGCCTTGCATTCCGCGAAGAAGAGCTCTGAGCCTGAAGGAACTCCACTTGCAAGTGCGTTGTCGCCGCATTTTATAGATACAAATACCAAACATTAATATAGAGGATGCGCTGACCTTGTTTGTTGCCCCTGTTGCGTCGGCAAAGCCCAAAGATGAGATGGACGCTCACATCCGGAGCCGGCAGCAAATTTTGAAGGTATGTGCTGTCTTCATCCTTCCTTGCCATACTCATTCCTATCCACTAGATAGCTGCTGAGATGTCCATGGCAGCCTACGAGGAGGCTCCCAAGGAAACGCGGGAGCGATTACAAGAGCGGGCCAGTCTCGTAAATGCTCCCAGCCTTGGCTGTGATGGCAATCGGGCATACGGAGCCTATCAATTGAACCTGGCCACTGCGCAAAGTGATCACGGTAAGTCCGACACTCACCGATCGAATTTTCTTCTAAGACAACCCAGACAACGTCAACATGCAGAAAGACTTGGGCTTTTTCGGTGGGGCACACTCGGATCTTAATGATACTCTGGGAGCCTACTAGCATTATGAGCGATGTACGTCCCCTTTTTTTTTGCCTCTCCAACCTGTTAACATCCGGATAGTGTTGCCACCGGCACCTGCGGTCCCGCTGCTCCAAATGCCTAAGTGGGCTCGTTGACCATATTGTGACAAGACATACAGACCCTCACTTGTTCGTTCAAATTTCACGTTCTTCTCTAGCTATAAAACACCTTTATTGCTACTGAGACTTGTATTGAATGTTATTACAGTAAATTAACGTGATGAAGAAAGGTTTTAAAAATTGCCGAACTGGGACCGTATATACGTATCAGTAGTGAATACATGTTTGCTCATATACTTTACATATTGTGTAGTTATTTACTGCACCGGCATCTTAGCTACGTAGGTAGCTTGCGCCGTTAACCGATTCTCTCTCACGTGTTTGCTCATGAAAGCATCAGTAAACATGTATCTACTACCGATATGGTCTCAATTGGGAAATTTAAAGGGAAACAAAAAAAAAATCGAAGGGAAAGAATACTACAAGAAACGGAGCACAGAGGTATGAATCTACGCACGCGTGATAACATATTGACGTCGATATAGCATCGCGTTCTCCCCTAGATCGACCTCCACGTGGCGAGCGACTCGGACAACGACGTATGCGTCTGCGCGAAAGCGCCAGATGACCAAGCCCAAGCCCGCCGCATCCACCACATCCGCATCCACAGCAGCAAAAGGAGGCAAACGCGAAGATAGCTGTGCCCCCACGCCGCCCATCTCAACGCCTCCGGTGGCGCTGCTCGAGGTGGACGACCTGATGGGGAACGGCCCACCGCAGGCGCAGGTGTACCCCCCTCCCGCGTCGGGGTCGGGGTCGGGGTATGCGCCCGGGGGGGCCTGCAGGACCGAGCGTGCCCCCCCCATTCTCCCACTGGGGGCAGGCTATGATCTCCGGGCCCCGCAGATGGCCCGGAGATCGGACGGATATCGATAATCTACGTGATATATTCCGGCCATCTACGGGCCCCGCAGATGGCCGGAATATTCAAAATATTCTGAATATCTCCGGGTTATCTCCGGACCCCGGAGATCACCCGCAGATCGATAATCTCCGTAGGATCTGCGGACCATCTGCGGGGTCCGCAGATTCAAAATCTACGGACCCCGCAAATCATCCGCAGATCTTGAACCAAACATTCCAGAAAAGGAGATAAATGAGTGCTTCTGAAATACTTGAATAGGGAATTATTCCTAGGGTGCAGCCCTAACCTCTTTAAGCCTTCCCTACAATTTCAAGGATGATATACACGGCTTCACAAATGTCATTAACCCCTACTCTTAGCCTACACTCTACTCTGCAAGAACTAAACAAATCCTCGATCCACTCGCAAGCTCTCGCATCACTTCGCAAGCCTGACACACCCCGGCGCGCTCCAGGGCGAGGAAAATGGGGTTCAGGCCCTCGAGTGCGGTGAGGTGGATCGCGTGGAGTGCGGACGTCGTTGGTGGATGTGGTGACAGCGCGGCAAGCGGTGGGAAGGTCGTTGGTCAGATGAGCACAAACAACGGGCCGACGAGCACGGGGAGCGCTTGGGCCTGCACGTTGGCATCTGGGTGGTGTCGTCGATGGCCATGGCCATGTCGAGATCGGGTGTCTCGTCCTGGCACCCTCAATGTCTGGACTGCTTAGCTGGCTGGAAAGTCGGAGCTGGGAGATAGGCCTACCTTCGTCACCATCTTCGTCATCGTCGGCTTGCGCCGTGTCGCGCGTGCACCCGTGGGGATCTCCAGCGTGAGCTGCACCATCCGCAGCCACGCCTCCAGCTGCTCCAGCTCAATTTTGGCCGTCAATTTGTGGTCACTCTTAGGCATGTTTTTCAGCGAGGAAGAATGTATGAGTGAAGAGAAAGACAAGAACGCACGCGCCGCCCCCAATAATACGACCTCATTATAGCCAAACTCTCTGTCCCGGACGTATTGTCCCAGCACTGCAGCTTCACGATCGTCTCGTCGTTCCCCCGGAGGGTGATCAGTTTAAAGCCGAATTGGACACCGAGCTGCGAGAAGGTTGAGGTCAGTACGGCTTTATGTAGATTCGGACTGCACTCGCCGCACCCATGCCGTCGAGCAGCATGTGTTTGCGGACCGCGACCTTCTGCCGCAGGGTGAGGTTCTCAGCCTGCGTCGACCCGAGCTCGGCGCGGATGGCGGAGACGAGGGGGTCACGCTCGGCGAGGGTGGATATATAGTCTGCGGGCGGGTGCGTGCGTCAGTAAAGATGGAATATACGAAGAAAGAGGGGAAGCTCGAGAGCAAGAGCGGGAGAAGAGACGCAAACCCACCCTTTCGCCGCACCCAGAAATTCCTCGCACTAAGTTGCCACTGCTCCTTGATGCTCATCTTCTGAGACAACTCCAGCGGCAGGCACCATTCCGCTGGCAAATCGTCCTCGTTCTCCTCGTCCTTCATGGACTGCGCGCGGGGCTTGAAAGTCGTGGAGAGCAAAACTTTCTTCGAATGTGGGGGCACAATGGCCTTGATGTCGTCCGCCTAGACGATGAGGACGTGCTTGTCGAGCTGAGGGGAAAAGTCAGTCAGATGAGGCTAGGGCAAGACACGGATGGAGTGCATACCCGGAAGGCGCCACATTGATCCCCGCGCAAGCTACAACCGCCCATCTTGCTCGTTCTTGTGTTGCGTGAGTCGAGCGTCGTAGAGGGATTATTTGGCTTTGACCTTGGAACCAAACAAATGTCGCGAATCCGGCAACGGAAAGGACACAGCGAGCGGGGAGAATGGGGACCAGGACGTCGTCAGGGACGGGGGCATGCGTCGACGGGAGGGCTGGAGGTGTTCGGCGGCAGCGGTATGGCGATTTTCAGGCGGGTTGGCTACTCGCCTGCGAGCTTGTGCTTACGCAATGCGGATGTATTCGGATTTAATCGTGCTGAGAGAGGAGGCGTGCCCTCAGAGGAGGAGTAGACAGAACAGAGTTACGCTGCTGCGCGGGGGGCGTTCTCGCACTCGGATCGTGGGTGAAACGTGTGGAAAGCGACTGTGTGGAATCTCGATTCGGCACCCACGGAAGAAAGGAAGGGCTCGAGGGAGAGGATGGAGAAAACAAGGGAGGGGAAGGGAGCGCGAGTGCGAGGCCATGAATGCTTTCCGCGGACAAGTCTTCCATCATGAAGTCCAGTCAGGGGGTACTCGCACTCGCACGGGCATGGATAACAAAGTGCTGGACGCAGGCGAAGGAGACAATGCTGAGGCTCGTGGAGAAGAGGTACGGAGGACAATCGAGTAGAAACAGGTGACACCTCGCGACTTCGTTCGGTAACGAGCAGCGGTTGGCAGAACTCGACCTCATGTTCTCGAAGAGATGCCTACATATATACATTGGAAGGTCAGCGATCATGAAACTGCTGTAGCGCGAGATACGCACCCCATCGAGAAAGGTCGACCTGCATCCATCCTTTTCACCTTTTCAGCAAACTTCTCGGAGAAATTTGCCGTGGCGACGTCGAGGGCGGGATCGGACTCCCTAGAAATGAGGGAAACCAGCTGGATGGAATCGTGGCGACCCTGGGACGTCGTCAATTCACAAATTCGGGCTGGGAAAGTAAGTAGTAGAGTTACAAGTTTCTGATGGGAAAACTAAACGCACCAGCCATCTGATCTTGAATAGTCTTGAATTCTCCATATTTTCCACAGTTTCCGTCGATTTTAAAGTGATTTGAGGGACCGGGGCCATATCAGTCCCGAGCGCAGCCGCGGCCAGCTAAACCAGCGCAGACCACGAACGGAGACCGGAGTTTCAGCGAGATCAGGGCCATCTGTCCCGAACATGGCCGCTGCCAGCTAAACCAGCGCAGACGATGAACGGAGACCAGAATTTCAGCGAGATCGAGGCCATCTCAGTCCCGAACGCAGCCGCTGCCAGCTGGACCAGCGCAGACCACGAAAGGAGACGGTGGATTGAGTGGCATTGCTATTGGTGCAGACTGAAAAGTGAGCTCGATAATCACAGGAGAAATGAGCCAGACACACCACAAATCCAATGTCCATATCCTCCACAATATCTCTCAAGTTCCGAAATGGCCGAGTGATTTGAGGGAGATGGAAAACGGAGAGCTATACAAAGCGAGATTGATCTGAATGCAGCCGCTGCCAGCTGGACCAGCGCAGACCGCAGACGGAAGAGTTGATCAGAATAGTATCTGAGGACCCGAACCCAGCCGCAGCCAGCTTAACCGGCGCAGACTGGATGGATGTGAGACGACAAAGAAGCTTTGTTTGGCAGAACCAAATTGATTGTTCCCGGCTGCACATGACTGCTCTCATGACTGAGTGACTCGGACGCAAGTTTTAAGAGTTCCTAATAACTCACGGAGTCTTTTCAAGACCGTAATTACTTGTTCTTGCAAATCCAGCACGCTCGGAAGAAAACCCACATGAGCTTGAAGTGATGCGAGTCTGTGCGAATTGATGCGAGTGCGTCCGATTTTACAATGACCTGCATCCTGCCCGCTGCGAGTCCCCTGCGCCCTTCATGCTCTTCGACTGCTTTAACTGGAATCACGCGTTCTTGAAGATGTACTACGAGAAGTGACACTCTGGGTACCTCCTTGTCAACTGAACCTGCATCTGACATATATATTCTATGCATCCTTCAACCGTGGTCTACATCCTCAACGAGAAGATCATGCCTGGGATTTTTCTTCACATGATGCATGTGCGTGTGCAACGACTCGGGCGCAGCAGCGTTTGACTTCCATGCACGCTTGGAGGTCCGCGCTCTCGACGACGATAGGCCAAGAAGAAAACCAACCCCACGAACGCAAAAGCGTTGACAGCTATGAAGCAAAAGATCAAAAAGTCTATCAAGGAGTACGAAACCGAATTTAACAAGTACAATGCGGTACGTGGACCATACGCTGGCCTTTTGGAAATATAGAAATTCAGCATCCCGAAGCATTCGAGCGTGAATCTCTTTGTTGTCCAGGATGCTCCCCCGCCGCAGGTAGTCCAAGCCCCATTCCCATTCCTGCCATTGACGACAAAGACGAGGGTGGTGACTTCAAAACCATGGGAAAAGGCGGCAAGGCGGTGTTACTTCGACAGAAGCCAAAAACTACAGGCTCGAAGGAAAGATGTGTGTCCGCAGTGCATCAAAGGGGCTTAACTGTCGCAGAACACCGACCGCGCGGAGCAAATCCGGATCTCGGAAAAGCTACTAGAGGTGGCTCGGGCCCTCCTCGATCCCGGCGTCGTACGCCAAGTGTGTACGCGAAAGTTCAGATTAAACGAGGCGGTAGGATTTGAGTTCTATGATACAAATGACAATCATAGGAATCCTGAATCAAGGAATGTGCGATGATGAGGAAACGGAACGAATGTAGTGTTAAGGGCCATAGTCACGATAGTGTAACAAAACCAATAAATAAAAACACTGCAGGACGAAAACAAAGCAAGTAGGTCGGAGGATAAATCAGGGCCAGACGAGAGAATGAAAGAAAACTAATTTGAGCGAAAAGATCACATAACGCACTTGCAACAGCCCACGCCGCCAGCGTCCTCGGGTGGCGGAGGTTGCGGTTGACCTCCAACTTCAGCTTCATCGCCTCGATGTGGATGTTCACGTTCGGGACAATAGTCCGAAAACGGCGCAGGGCTGCGTGCGGTCCCCCCTCGGTGGCTGGGGCTTTGCTGCTTGCGGACCGACAGGTTGCCGTTCGTGCACTTGTCAGCACTTGTCGGCGGGTACAGCGGCGTCTCCACCGCGCGTCCAAGCTCGCCATCTAGGTATCATTGTCGCGGCGTGAGGGACAGTACTTTAAGTGATCGCGCCTGAGCATGCCTGGGCTCTGCAAACACGCGTCAGCAACAAAGGTGATGCAACTGGAGGCGCGTCTGGGATTTTGGAGCCGCCAGGATGCCTGCGAGAAGGACAACGAAGACGCAGAGAGGAAAGCAGTTTGTTCGCGCCGCGTTGCATCGGCTGAGCTACAGGCGCCGTCGGCGAAGGTATGCGCGTGGGCTTCATCTCTGAGTATTTGGTGCGTGAGGAAATGTCCGGAGTCAGAGATTTGTTAGGTATTTCAGGTAGCTTTGGCGTAGAGTACGTCCTGGCGAACCTTGAGGATGGCACGCCGTTTGACTTGGTATTCTGGCAGTCCCAGCGCGAATACTATCATGGCAACATCGAGCGCAGCGCTAGCCTCGGAGGCTTCGGGACGCATGAAGGTCGACGAGAGCATTCTGGAGGTATGTCAGCTGAAGGAAGTCGGATAGAAAATGGGTTACTTACAGGTGTTCACTGCAAAAGTCTTCACCTATGCCAGTTCGGGCCCGTGCACCCCACTCGCGCACGTGGCTACACCGCTGGCACTGTGCTGCGCAGTGTGCATGACATGCCCGAGGTCCGCGTGTTTGTCCTCGCACACTCTTTTCGGGGACTCGCACTGACACTCGTCGGGTCCGCCGGCCGCACACGCCACGCCCGAGCCGGATTTCGCCTAGGCGGTGCGTGGGCTGGTCCGGGTCCGGCTGCATTGACGCGACGTCGCGCGCGCGCGAATGACGTGTCAAGTGGGCGCATTTTGGCTCCGCCGTACGAGATTCGGGCAGCGGGGATGATGCGGCGTGGGATTCGCCGCACGTAGGCAGCTATGCTGTGCAAAATCGGAGTGCCGTGAGACGTATACAGCCGAACAAGAAGCAAGCTGCTCGAAAAAGAATGAAAAATGAGGAGAAAAGGGTAAAGAAACATACTTGAACTGCGCAGCAAATCACTGTGACGCACCATTTGCACTTTGCACGACCACGCTCGGCGTTTGCGATCCATGGAGAGCTGGAAACCATACACTGCAGACGAAGGTATGTAAGAAAAAAGAAAGGGACGTAGAGGAACCTGGGAGACAATGAATCTTGTTGAGCACCATTTTATCTGGTCTTGTCCTAGAAACTATCAAAAACGAAAAGCTTGAGATCTCAAACTGAACAGCAGGCGGCGATTCGGGCAACTCTGAAGATGAAAACGACTAGATAGTACCGCGCAATAGATGTACATGGTCATGCGGAGGAATATAAGCAAAGCAAACACCGTAACCTGTCCTTGAAGGCATTTCATTACCCAGAACCGGGCTCCACGCTTGCGCGCTCTAACTTGGACAATAAATCCTGGGCACGAACGTGAGGATGAAACGATGATCTTACCTCGTGTGCCTCGGGTTCGTTCACCACGCCCGCGTCGTCCTGCATCTGCTCGCCGCGCTTCTCGCCCTTATTCCCATCCGTCCGGTCGCCCCACGCTACGAGCTTTATCTAATTCAGAAAATACTGAGTCTTCGGGGGAAAAAAGTACAAAAGGGATGTATACTGACTATCTGGGCACCGCAAAGAATCAGAACGAACTCCTTGCGCACAAGGAGGAGTTGATATTCATTTTGAGAGGATCTGACCTCGCTGCGTCGAGCTGATACTTGCAGGAAACCATGCAGATTTCCTTACACACACCTATAAAACATGCAGAACGGTAGGAAATGTGCACGTCGGAGACTTCGTGTGCCGTGTATCGGTTTTTAAAAATTGCAAAACAACCATGTACAAGCTCACTTGAATTCAGGCACAAATACATTACATACCTGTCGAGGTGTCCAAGGGTTGTGCGTTGAATTGCGTCACGATCTTAATCCCGTGTGCCGAGTCGAAATCGCAAGGGCACGCTTTATTGACTTCTCGCCGGCTTGGGGTAAGCCGAGCTCGAGAGCTGTTTACGCACAATCAGCACGAGAGCAGCGCCGAAAACATTGGAATAGATGCCTTTGGATACAGTGAAGAGGTTAGGGAACAGGCCAGGGTGATTATTAGGATGTAAAAGCATACTTGGGAGGGAGGTGGCCTTGGAATAGCAAGTGCTACTTAAATAGAGCTTGAGCTCGCGGTACATGCACGACTTGCTGCATGGAGTGGATCCTGTAGTAAGAAAAGTCTTAGTCCGGGGATAATCTCAGGGGAGGAGGGCTAACGAGCGAATCGGGCCGGGGCAACAAGACGGGAATTTGGCAATCCACGCCAGGGTGATTTCGCGCGCAGCCGTTCGCATGCCCAACAAATCGAGGCGCGTTCTTAGGCATGCTGCCATTTGGCATGAGACTCGACTCCCGGTGCCCGTCAAGGGCTTAAGCGCATCCAGCGGCAGTGCGAGCCGCGGCCCAATGAGTTTGGCAGAGAACGTGCAGATATGTGGGGAAGACAAAGCATGCAGGCAGGCCGCACACGCTGAAGCATCAGCGGAGACGTAAATGTTATGCGTGTGCGGCTTCCCAGCGGCAGTTCCCCTGCATCCAATCTTGAGACAGCAAAAAGGCGTATCAGAGACAGAAACGTGAAACAGGAACGCACTTTCTGCCCCCGCGACGAAGATTTGACCTTCCCGGAGTACCGCCGCGAAATCGGTTTAAGTGGATCGAGCCGGAAGCAGACTTGAAGTTTGTCACAGCCGCACACGCGACGTCCGAGCGCGGATTCGTGCCGGCGGAACGCGTGCGGCTTAGCCTGTACGCACCGTCATCGGAGTACTTGACGCACATGCACGTGTCGGCTCGCGACGACACGTACCCCAAGTCTTCGCACGTCCGCGCCAACGTCGCTGCCCAGTCATACCTGGATGGTACCATACATGGCTTAAGTTCTGATGACATGAGATCATCCAGATCGTCGTTCAAACGCTGGAAGACGTCGTAGGCCCCGTTTGCTCGAGGTCTCACGGATTTGGTTGCCCAATCTTCACCCGTGGACTGAGCAGCTTCTTCGCGTGCGGCATATCCCAGATTTGGTGGCACGGGTGGTTGATGTAGTACTGCGGCCAGAGCGACGAGGAGGAGGTAGCTGGACGCGCCACGACTGGCGCATCCGGCCCGGGATCTGGCATTACTAAGGCCTCGTGGAGTCGTGCCACTAGTACTGAAGCAAGTCTGGAGCATCGTTGCTCCGGGCTCAATTTTGAAGGCTACTGAAGGTATGCGAACGCTTTACTTGTTTGATTTCTCGTTAAATCAGGCTGACATATATTTTCTTTTCAAGACAACTTCAAGATCTCTCGTGTAAGTACTCGTCTGTGGCTACCTGTTTCGTGCGGGCGGCTAGCAGCCGAATTCCTGGTGAGATTTTTCCTTCCTTTCCTCTCATTCCTTCTTAACTCCCATCCTTCAACAGATTCTGCGCCCAGCCGGGGCTTGCAAATCAAATCACATCATTTTCCGACGACTTTGTCTCCGACCAAGGTCAGATCCCTTCCTTTGCTCCGTTTCTTGTACTAACCGTTCGATTACATCTACATCTCTAGGTAGTCGTTTTAAAGCTCTCCAAAATTGTCTTTCTATTTCACGTGAAATCCTCTTCCTTGTATTCAACGGTACTATCCGCACGGCTCGTCGACGATAATTTCGCAAGTAATCCATCATAAATGGCGATACTTCCTTCATGTTTATTGACCCCCCTCTCATGACTTCTTCTCGGCAAGTCCGGGACATTCGCGACTCGTTTCCGCGCCGTTTCAACTCGTGATTAATCCATCTCCAAGTGCGTTTTGTTCAGAATCTCCGCCAGAACTCTACTAAACTAAACAAGTGCATTTTCAACTTTGGTCTACAAACATTAACTATGCTGATGTTTCACGTCTTTCAAAGAGCCGGACTGACCTTTCTCTGACATTAACTATGATTGCCGTCTCTCAGCTCGAGAGACTGCTCTAATTGAACGCATGTTGTAGTTTTCTGTCAGAAGAATTCGTACTCACCTCAAAATTCTAACAGACTTACCTTAATGGATTCCAAATGGCGCTACTAAATCAACCATGGTTTGTCTGGTTTCTTTCCGCATCCAATGGACCCATTCAATACTAAATTCGGTTCATTGCATCTAATGATGATCCTGCACCGCGAGTCCTTGAACGGGGAGACTTCTGATTGGATCGTCCTAGATGCATTCAAATTTTACTTACGGCTCAACTGCATGCTGAATGACTTCGCCCATGCCTAGGCGGAACCCTCCTGCCTTGATTTGCCAAGCTCTCGTGAGACGTAGCGCTCGCCGCTATGTACGTACGCGATGGTGGCAGTAGGCTCGTTGATGATACGGAGGATGTTCATGCGGGAGATGGTTTTGGCATCCTTGGTTGCCTGGCGCTGCGAGTCATTGAGGTCCGCGGGGATGGTGACGGCGGACTTTGCGCTCCCTTGGACGAGGCTCGAGGCTTCCAAGGTCATCGTACTGCCAAACACAATACTTGTGCTCACCTGGGATTTCTCGAACTTTTTTTGACAATTTGGCTTCATAGAACATCTTAAAATAACCATAGATTGACAAATTACCCTTTGTTTTGGCAGGAGAGCTAGCGGGAGCCTCTATAAAAATCGACGGTGTCTGCTCTACAAGTGGCTGTGCCCGGTAGAGCAAACACCGTCGAATTATGGGAGGCTGTGCTAACGGCTTCATGCCAGCAATCATTAACCAGCGCAGTCTCTTCTAAGAATGCAGACCTGGAGGACCCACCTCCCGAGCTCCGAAACCTCTTTTCGACCCTCAAAGCTGCTGCCTCAGCTGGAATCGTCCCTGCAACAAAATGAAGGACATGTACTGACCAGAAATAATTTAGAAGGCCAGGTGAGCTATAAACATGGATTACCTTATCTTTGACGCTAACCATCTAGTGCAGGCTCTCAGCGCTCAGCCTGCACACATGTCCAATGTGCAGTACAATGTCGTCTGAGAGCTCGCGCCCTTCCAGTTTCTGAAGCCTACCCCACATGCGTCGAATTCCCCCCGCAGAGAAGTCAGACCCGACCGCGCACGCAGCCGCAGACTTCCCCGCGCCTCGCCCTGCTCCCGTTTTCCCCGCTCTCCCTGCACCGCGCTGGTTCCTCCTCCGTGGCCTCTAATCCGAGTAGTGCCCAAGTCCGTAGCCGGTACCACATCCCCCTCCGCCGACATGGGACGACGATAACACCACTGATCTTCCATACGACAACCCATTTTACGGAAACTTAATTTGGACGATACTGCGGATCTGAAGACGGCTATAACAGCGGATCCTACTGGGGGTCGCTTAGGCTTCTGGCTGGGTACGGCTGAGACTGTCACCGCGTTGGCGCAAGGAATGCCGCTGGATAATATTCATAGATATGAAACAAGCGGAATACAGTGAGATTACTGACCAAAACGGTCCCGGAGACCTTGAAAGAAATAATCTGTACATATAAGGGAACGGTCAGAAAGTGAAATAGAGCGAAAGGAGAAGATCTGACCTTGGGACACCAAGTCGGCACTCCGAAATTCGTGTGATCTGATTTGAAGGCAACCATTTGTTCGCACTGGGCTTTGACTGGGCTTGCAGATTCTGTTGAGTCGGATCGGAGTTGGTAAGGAATAAGAAATCTCACCAGGATTTCGGCTGATCGCTGCCCGCACGAAACGGGTAGCCACAGATGAATACACGAGAGACTTTTAAGAGAAAAATATATGTCAGCCTGATTCGAGGAGATATCCAACAAGTAAAGCGTTCGCGTACCTGCCTTCAAAATCGGGTCCGACCCAATCCGTGCCAAGATCCGCCCCTTCCCTTGTCGTTGTTCTTTTAGAGTGCACCTCGAAGACACGCGGATCCGGAACTCAGTGTAGAATGCACCAGCTGCGAGATGTTTGACCAGGAACCCGGAAAATGTGCCGTTTCGTGATTCGACGAATTTCGTCCCCTTCCTCGAGATACTTTACGCAAAAGAGAAAAGAGGTATTGTTTGGCTTCATTGCCATACTCATCGAACGCAAACCAAAGCCCAACGCACGCACACAAAAAATTGGTGGAAGAAATTTGACATAGATAAGTACGTATGGCTACAAGGAGTGAGCATGGACGTTTAGACATTTCGGGGGTCGAATTAGATGTGGGCTGGCGTAGTGTACATACAGATGAATGAGACGGATGCAAGAGACGGAATGGTAAATGAATATGATTTGGGAGGGAGACCAAGGCGTGAAAAAAGAAGTATGTACGACTCGCCTACATAAGCAGCGCAAGAACATGTCCACCGGAATCAGCTTCCTCTTCAGTCCGCTCCCGCTACTGCACTCGCTCCCCCGCAGCCCCCCTGTTGCTCGCGGACTCCGCAGGAAGAGGAGTACGACTACTTCGACGCATTCAACGGGGTAGACGCGCGCCGGCGCGGCGAGCGCTGCGTTGCGTACGCGGTGTACAATGCAGGCGAGGACGAGGGGGTGTATGCGGCGTACTGCGCGGAGGCGCTGTACGGCGTCGCGGGTGTTGCGGGCACCGGGCTGCATGGGGAGAGGAGGAATGGCGCCGAGGCACCGAACAACACAGAGGCGAAGGGCGCGGGGGTCAGCGGGGGGCAGGGGAGAACGACGTAATGGTCCAGGGGGTCGGGGCGGAGGAAAAGGAGGAAGCGAACACGTCGGGCGACGCGCACGCCAGCATTTGCGGCTGGGGAAGGCAACGGGCATGCAGAGGGAGGGAACGGCGCCGCGGTGAGCGCGGCATGCAACTGCGAGATGCGCGGGTGCGGGTGCCAGCCCGTGTACGGGCCCGGTGTGGGCATCAGCGAGGACGGGAAGGTGCACTTCATGATCAACTCCGGCTCCTCATGCTCCTCTGCGTCCTCCTGCGCCGCAGGCGAATTCTCCGACGACGGCGACGGCGCACAGGCAATGAACGGCGAGAGCAGCACGTCCTCGTAGTCGTACGGTATGTCGCATTCCTCCCAGTCGCCCTCGTCGACGCCTGCGCCTCTGCGGAGAATATGCGCGGTGGGGAGTGCGTGGGCGGGGAAAGGAGTGTGGCGGGCTCGAGGCGCTGGAGGTCGTGCTCGTCGTCGTCGAAGGCGAGAACTCTAAGAAGGTAGCATATAAGTACACAAGGAAGAGGAGGAGGTGAGAGAGGAGACGCACGAGACGGGACGGGAGAAGGCGATACCAGCGGCGCGTAGGCCGTGTAGTCCGCCGCAAACCCATCAAAGTCGCCGCTCCATGTGTCGTCGCATGGGGCGGGGGGCTCGAGGCCGCGGATGGAGATGGGGAATGACTTCGAGCCGGAGAGTGGCGATGGAGGCAGCGGAGGCAGAACACTTGCGGAGGGAGGTGACGATGGGCGGGGGGCGGCGGCACGCGCAAAGGGATGCCGACTTTGGCTTGCGGCGGTTCCACCGAGGGGCCTCCGGCTCGGGGACGGCGGCCCCAGCGGCCATCCTGTTCGCGTTGTCCATCTACTTTTCAATTAGACGCTCCTTGTTCCATGACATGTGGCGGAGCAGGAGCCCTGCGGCGCTCGCATCGACACCAAAAATGCCGCGGATGTGTTTAACATCCTTTCCCATGACTTTCTCAATGGCGGCCTGTGTGCGCGAGTCTTAATTTGAAAAAAAAAAAAGAATAAAAGAAGACCCACCTCCCCAAAAATGAAACGGAAACGAAACGCCGACCCGCAGGTCTCCGTCTCTTCTTCGCAGTCGCCCTCCCAGATTCTCCACGGGAGTATGGTTTAACATTGAAGAAGGGAAGAAGACTCGAGAGACCAAGCAAGATTTTGTTTATCAATATTTGTGCAACCTCGCGTCACGCAAATTTTAGCCGAACGCGCCGACTCTGGGGCGCTCAAAACTAGAATGAATGTCGAGACTCGATACAACTCTGTGCCAACAACTTTGCCTTCACGCCTCGGATCCCGGCGGTCTCTCCACTGGACTACAATTTAGTTCGGCGTAGTGAAGAGCTGATGAGCTGATTTCTTTTCATAACACTTGGAATCAGGTGCTAATCGAGTCTTTTTCGTTTGTAGTAGAGTATTCATTCACCACGAGCGCGTCGTTGGTGAGTCAATGTCGGTTTTGTATTTCCTGACAGTTTTGATATATGTCTTACTTGTTTTCGGTACATAGGTCGAGTCCGACTCCGTGCCCGGCGAGCCGAAGTGTTGTAGGCTACCCCGAGGTAAGGTTGGGCGTCGTATCACAGACTAACTGTGAAATCTCAGAGGCAGCCTTGGTCTTGAGGAACGGAATTCCTCGCAGGTGCAGGTGAATATTTCGACGTTGAACAAGCATTTTATTGATTAAGGTGTCCGCCGAACAGGTTCTGTACTGCCGCGCCATTCGCCCGGAAACGAAATGCGACTTTATTTGTTCTCAAGGTAAATCCGGGCTGTACCTCCCGCGCCTGGCGCCACGGTGGGTATCCGTTCTATCTAAGCCTTACTTCTCTTGGTTAAATTATTGTTAGCTGACCGGATTATAGCATTTATTTTGACTCCCCTGGTGCGTCCCAACTCGAGTCCTTTTCGAGTGTACTGACTTGAGAGTGCAAGAGCTTCGAACGCGGGCAAGGACACTCCCCACATTCAAGCAGCGGGAGCGCCAGGCCCAGATCGATGCCCTCCCTCCGGATTAGGAGAGGCCGAGGCAAGCCCAACATCCGCCGCTGCGTATCTTCGTGCTCAGATTCGCGGGCTCAGATTCGTCGCTGTAGGAGTTGCATGTGAGTTGCCTGGACCGAAACCACCTGCATTGATGCTGATGAGTCTCATAGAGATGGGCGAAGAGATGTATGTAAAGTGAAGAGGTAGATGTATGGGCGTACTGCGGAGGGTGGAACGGGCGCGGCATCGAGCAAGGTCGTGGACGCGACGAGTCTTGGGAGCTTCACATCCACTGTGGGCAATCTCGGAGAGATGGTGACGTATACGCGGGAATGGCGATTGCTGTACTCGCTGGGAGAGGGATCCATTGTGAATGTTGCGGTCCACCAAAATTACTACGCGGAAGAAAAGCGGAGAGATGCCAAAATTTGGGCGCTCCAGGACGAAATATTTGGCGTGCGATCGCACTCACCGCCAAACAGGTTCGCTGAATACCAACAGTACGTTCCAGCTGCGCAATGAATCAAAGCAAGAGGTCGGACGCTGGCTTGGAGCGATCCAGTGCAAAATGACTTGACCAGGTCAAGTCAGCCTTTTGGCCAAATTGGGATATTGAGGTTGCAGGACCTGCGAATGCGTTTACGACAAATAGAGTGTGATCAGGCTGAGTAGGAATACGATTATGTTCAAGGAAAATGCCCGGGTATTGAGTGCGCCAGAGACCGGAAGTCCACATCTTGCAGAATCTAGACATTTATTTGATAAAAAAATTCTGGGTGGGGATAGAGACAAGACTAATGCAGGTGTAGTTTTAAGATCTCAGGAAGAGCTCTTCTGTAGGTAGGTTTACACCCGGCATATCAAATATGTGAGTGGATCAAAAATACGGAATAAAAAGGCACTACTGACTATTGGCACGCGGGAGAGTATCGAAACGAGGATATAATCTAGAGGTTAATACACGAAATGAAGGAATCGGAAAAGAACTGACCTTACCGGGCAAAGTCTGCACTTCGATGTTGCCCGTGAGACTGGAATCGGAAAGGGAAGGCTACCAGTTCAAAGTCAGGACAATATCTAATGAGCAAAGCGTTCGCATACCTTAAAAAAATAGAATCTAAGCTATAACTCCGTCCTTGAAGCACTTCGAGTCAAGGGCTGGAAATTCTGGAAGAAGTCCGAGTCGATCAGTTCAGGAAAAGAGATAGAGTGAACAGGGTCATTAAATGATGTACCATTTACCGGAATTATACCGGGGGCGCTCAGAGAAGATACACTGTGATGAAAGGAAGAGGTCAGAGGTTGGACTGAAGAGATACGGAAAGAAATGAGTTCACCAGATGAAGTCGGTCTTGTCACTGATCTTGCCAAATTGGGACATACCGGCGGAGTCTTGTAGGAAAGCGGGGCGCGGACCTGTCTGTGTCTGTGTCAGAGTGCAGGGCCGCAAGCGCATTGAGGAAAGTGCGTACGCATCGAGGAAAGCATGGGTTTTAGGGTGTGCTTTGATCCATGTAGATAAAGCCAGAAAAAAATGAAAGAATGAAAAAGAAATTGCAGGACATCTCCTCGCGCGTCACGCAGGAAGTACTCAAAGTTCGTGCACACAGCACACCGTCCGGTTTTCCAAACTCGGCAAATGAGACTCAACTCGAAATACTACCGCAGACGCGCAATAGCGTGTTCGCATTTGTTAACCACCCAGATAATAAGCCCAGGTCAAAGTGGTTTGCTTTTGCTCCATCTGCACTTGCTGCTGGTCGGATGCTGCGAGGTGATGCGAGAAGGATGCGAGATCAGCGAAGCCGGGGATCAAAGGTTTGGTTCCCACGTTACGCCAGCATTAAATAATATTGTGATTGTCCACTCTTTTTCCTGCGCGTGACGATAACACAAATTTTCTCAAGAGGAACACTTTGCTTTGAAAACACACATTTCAGCAGCGGAGCCCGCCCCCTCGACACAACAACAGACCCGGCATACTCCATGAGCCCAGAGCCATCTCGAGAGCCCCTGCCGCCAGCTTTGCAACGTCTGCAAGACACCGTACGGTCCGTACCGCGTCCTCGACGCCGCGGAACTTGCAGAGGACGTTTATCTCAACCTCGTCGACTGGTCCAACACGAATGTTCTTGGTGTTGGGCTCGGCAGCTGCGTCTACCTCTGGACCCCACACAACGCCGCCGTCGACCGCCTCTGCGATCTTTCAGATGATAACGACTCGATCAGCTCCGTTTCCTGGGTCCAAAAGGCGCGCGTCTTGTCAAAACTTGTTTCACTCAACTAACTCGTCCAGCCAGGGCTCGATCCTCTCTGTGGGCACCATCTCCGGCCGTCTCCACGTCTACGACGTCAACCGCCTCACCCTCCAGCGCACCTACCAGCAGGTCGACACCCAGCGCATCGGCGCCATCGCCTGGAACGCCCACGTCCTCTCCTCGGGCTCCCACGACTGCATGGTCCACCATCGCGATGTCCGCGAGGCCACGTCCCGCCCCTTCAAGCGGTGCTCGGGCCACCGCCAAGAGGTCTGCGGCCTCAAGTGGAGCGGCGACGGCGGTGCCGCCGCCGCCAACCTCGCCAGAGGTGGAAATGACAACAAGGTGTGCATATGGGATCTCCGGGGATCCAGGCGGAGCAACAACGCTGGGGGGGCGGCCCGCAATGCCGGCCCAACGCCTGTCGCAGCGAGCGGCAGTGGAACGGGGAGCGGGACAGACGACGCGGGAGGCGACGCACCGCTGTGGGAAGTTCCACGAGCACACCGCGGCCGTCAAGGCCCTGGCGTGGGATCCGCACGTCTTGGGCGTCTTGGCTACAGGCGGCGGTACCCAGGACAAGCACATTCGGTTCTGGAACATGATCAGTGGTACGATGCTCAACGACCTCGACACCGGGAGCTAGGTAAGATTTTTTTGCGTCTGTTTTGCTCAACCTGAGATGTTGCAGGTGTGCAATCTGATATAGTCGCTGACCTCGCACGAGCTCGTCTCGACCCCCGACTTTTCGTCCACCACCGCGCAAAACCAGATCTGGAAGTACTCCACGCTCAACATGGTCGCCTTGTTCACCGGGGACACCAACTGCGTTCTGTACCCTCGCTATGAGACGGAGAGACGATTGTGACGGACGCCGGCGACGAGACACTGCGGTTCTGGAACGCGTTCCCGGAACGCGAGGTCGGGGAGCGCGGCGCAGAGAGCCGCTTGGACTATGGAGCGGCTCATTCGGTAGTCGTGCTCGATTTTGCGGGAAAGTGCCGCTACCTGGCATACATTCTAACCTACTACTCCATTCTGTATCACTTTGTTTTGCTGCAGCATCTCCAAATCTAATCGCGATCGCCACTGTTTGCGACCATTTTTTCCGGGATCGACTTGACTGGCCAGCGACCTCACCACTGCAGCCGACGTCGCCGTGACCGCCCCGGAGCAAAAGCCCAGCGCAGAGGCCGCCGCACCCTCGTCTTCGGTTTTGGACCCTGAAGACGCGGATGCCACGAAAAACGCCACCAGACAGAGTTTGTTCGCCGTCCACCTCATGCACTCATCCAACTAATATCTTCCTAGTCGAATTCTACTTTACAGACTCCAACTTGCCATACGACAAGTAGGTCGACGTCCACACCGCTCTACCGCACGCGTTCAGGGCACCACAAATTCATGTAGACCCTCTACTCGAAAACACCAGGCCACTGGGTTTCCATCGCTACTGTAGCGTCATCCAAGCGCATGTGCGACTATACGTCGCTCGGGAACGCTTGGGTCGCGCGAGCGCTGCGTGAGCACAGCACACAGCTCGAGGTCGACGCCGAGGGCGTCAATGTGCACCGCACGACCGAGGTCCAGGAACCCAAGGACCGGTTTGAGCGCAGCCTGTACGCGGTCCGTCCTATCCCTCCTCTCTCCACTGGTCGGTGCTCATCGTTGCCAGCAGAAAGGCTTTCCCGAGGAGAACAAGACGCTGCAGGCCCGCCTCGTGTCGTTCTTTGAGCAGTACAGCCCCACAACACAAATCCCGTACGCATGCGCCGTGACCTGGAGAAGAATTTCAAAGTGCGCGGTCGTTCGTGCTCATGGTATAGGCTGTTATGCTCCGTTTTAGTCATCTGTTTTCGCGGAATTCACGTCGCAAAAATCGACCGTCGCCTTTCTGTCTGCCTCGCCCCCGCCCACATTCGAGGGCACGCCCCCCTGGTCATGTCTACGGAGGACTATTGCGCGATGAAGATCCGCGAAAAGGGTCTCACCGGCAAGGGCCGCCGACATGCCCAAGAACCTGTACTCCGCCGGCCATAAATTCTACGCGTTCCGCGAGGTGGCTTCGGCCAAGAAGCCCGGCAAAGGGGTCAAGGGCGGAGCCGTAGGTAAAGGAGGTGTTTCGTCAAGGACGAGGATCCCATATGTAAAGGGCAACCCTGCGGTTCGAAGGCGTCGACCCCGAGGCAGGTATTATCTTTACTGAATTCAAGGTGAGTGTGTCCAAGATATTTCGGAGGCTATTTTATCCATGCCGTCCAGCATCCTCTGAAGAAAAATTTCGTCGTCCGCCATTCATCAAATACACTAATTCCGCGTCCGGGGTACTCGTTGGCTTCCGCAGGGCTTTGTCAAAAGACAATCTGCAAAGAACACGGTGTCTAAGCTTGGGGAACCTCTTGCCAGCGGTTGGTCGTTTCCCATATATTATTATCTCGCTGGTCTGAGAATCTTTGCAAGAAAAACGATTCCAAATTGAATGTGCATTTGGCACGGCTAGCGCCCGCTACGAGGTTGGTTTCTGAGGACAGTACCAGCGACAAGACCGTCCTAAAGTACATGACCGATGGCATGTTGTTGCGACAATCCCGGTGCGCTGGTAGGTCTTTACAATCTGATTTTTGACCTCGTCCTTCATTTCCTTCCTAGATCTTCAGAAACTGCCCCCGCACAGATGATGAGTCTGAACAAGCCCGGTGTGCCATGCATACTCGCGTGACGAATATAGGTACATTTTCCCCCTATATTTGGGCAAGCTAAACGGCGAGAAGAGTGTATTATTGTATGCCTTGGGGATATTTTTAGCTAACGCAACAAGACGTTCGTAGTACTCGGGTTTGATGCCGTAGTTCGAGTTGTGCGTTTGTTCCACCATGTCCGAGTATTTCTCCAGGTTCTCGTTGGAACCCTGCAGCGAAGGAGGTTATGGACGACAACGAGAAGTCAACTGGGGCTGCCAGACTTACTCGTAACGAAACAAGATTCAGTTCCCTCCACATCCCAATTCAGCGAACTTGGTGCTCAAAACGGTCGTGCCAACGATGCGGGTAGGCTTGGGATAAGAGAAGAAGTTCCTATCTCATTCGTATTGTCACTCCAGAGCTCGAGGAATTGCAAGAAACCGAAAACGGATGGGCACGTTTTCTGGCTGGAACTTTCAGGCCGGTGCTCCGAGTCTCACCCTTCCACCAACACACTCTGCCGTGTTTGCAAGCACTCAGTGAAATTTCCAGCGGATGCGGCAGCAAGACACTTCTTGAAGTTCACTGTTCTCCTTCCTCTCAACCTCCTCCCCGCATACCAGCTGTGCGCCAACTCGTCGGCGTGACGACTCGGACGTGCACACGCCGCTGCCTCCGGAACAAAGTCTGGGTCAACGTCTACGACCTCATCGACGCGAAGAAAACGGGGCGGCCCGTGAAGAAGCATGCGTCAGCGGACGCTTTGCCGAAGAGTTTCTAAGTATCGAGAATGAAATACTGATCTTTTCTTTGCATTCACCCACCCCGAAACGCAGCGTCTTGTCGCACGGCCGCATTGGAAATTGCGCTGATTCTAACAATACTTATCACCCTCTCACAGCCGATATCCTGGTCCGAATTGTATGTTGTCTTATCAGGGACAACTCGGGAAGCGACCCTCCCGCGCCGTGCCCGCCTGCGAACCCTGCATCTGGCACGGGAGCGCTACTGTTACTGTTCAGCGACGCTGCCCACGCTTCTGTCGGTGTCCGACCAGCGCCCCGCGACGGGCTCCGATCGTGTCTTTACACGCCGACCTGGTCCGCCTCCATGCACCACTCTCCGGATCACACTGCGCGAGCCTCCCTCTCGCCACGACCGTGACCTCCATTTTCTTCGACTCGCCTCCATTGCGCCTGCTATAAATTTCCACCGAACTCCAACTTGGCCGTGCGCGGCCGTGCGGGACTACGAGTCCGGTCCTGAGGCTCCAAACTAAACTCGAGGCATTCGAGTTGTGCGCAAAAAGGATTTACGCGCTGCATCTTTCTTTTTGTTTTAAGAGACTTCATGGCTTCATTGCACATCCATATTTGAGGCCGGTCGTCTCGTGCGGCGAGCGCACATAGGGCCACCTCAGTCCTCCCCGTATTGTATACACTAGAGGATACCTAGAGTTTCAGGTCAGAGATGAGCGATGTATGTATGGAGATTTAATGAGAAATATATCACCCAGGCTTTTTGTCTCATTGAATTTACACCTCGAGACTCCTGGAAATGAAAGTCAGTCTCAATTCAAGCAAAAGGATAATTGAGACAAACACTTCAATAGCTGGTAGACCGGCTCAGACAACTATTTCAAGGGGTGGTTGCTCGTCAGTACGTCAGAAATGCAGGCACGACCGCAACTCGGGCATACATATAGTGTAAGAAACAAGAGGTCATCCCACCTAATTCCCTTGCATTTGCGGTGAGTGACTACATGATTGAGATCCGCATTTCTGCATGGCTCGTTAGAAGGGTTGGGTAGAAGTTGTAGGAAAGCGGGGCGCTGACCTGCGAGTTGTATCGGACCGAATTGAGTAGAACAATATGTTTGAAGAGTCGAAGATTAAGTGTAAGGAGATATTGAGGACTGCTGAGTTGAAATTTAGAATACTAACGTCAGTAGGAATCTACGCGAAGATTAGTATGAAACAAACCCTAGAACAGTTGATTTGAAAGCCTGAGAAAAGCCCCGGGCGCCGGGACTGGTTTCAAGCACAAATTTTGGCACACTATCCCGGACTCGTGAGTTCGTGAGTAATCTAAAAAAGTGGAATGAAACGAAAACAATGATCAAAGGGCGAGGGAATTTTAAAGTGAGGATCTGAAGATGTAATCGAAAGGTTAGTGAATTAAACAAAGGAAAAAAAAAAACGAGGTTAACCGGGACTGGAGTATCTCGAGGCGCAGCTCAAGGATATCGACGAGGGTGTGCGCAAGCGACGCATGGCCAAGTTCCGGCCACCGCGATTGTCACGTTCGAAGTGTCCTCTGCACAGGTAGCCATCCAGGATATGCATGCGCCTGTCCCGGAGGATATCAAAAATCGCCATCCTAGGCATCGGATTGCATATTATAATTAACGCAAAAATTCACATCCACTTTTGGGCTGCTTGAGAATAAACATGCTATCTTAGAATCCCCGAGCGAAAGCGCACATACAGGTGATTCCAAGAATTTTCTATGAAGCTCGCCTAACTCCCTGTCGAGCTATCGTGCACCTGACAGCGCCCGGAATGCATGCCCTCTAGCAGTAGGACTAAAAGTCTAATTCAAAAGCACTGAGCATCAAAAAAATAAATCGCACCTTGAAAAGGGTCCGGCCACGGGAATTTGACCACAACTCTGGGGGGGCTTCCTCACCTCACGACTCTACGCCTGCCGAATTTTCTCTGAAGTATGCGCAGCGGGGCGGAGGGGTCCGGGGTCCGCCTGATAGCTCGTGTGTAGAAAGAGAAAAAAGAGACGTAGTAGTACACGTACCGTTACTGAAAACTTGCACGCGACGACTGAAACGGGCGGAGACAAATCGGAAATGTACTTTTCGGGATTTTACGAGTGCCCTGTTGCCGAAATGCCGAACTACCCATGCATGGGTAGTTTGGCTAGGGCCTTCACTTCTTTCTCGCCTGCTGCACCCTCTGCACCCTGCACTTCAAGTTTTGTGCGTCGGACGCGCTGAAGATCATGATGACCTTCACTCTGGATTGTTGACCGTTGTTCGTACCACCTAAGTTCCAGAAGAAATCGGCTAAATGACCTCGTTACCCAGTGCGAGAAGATGCCTAGACGTACAGAGAGAAGGCGCGGAGTGCTTGTACGTTCGCTCGGGAATCGTGTCCCCAAGTACTAGAGCATTCGCATACCTTTGGTACATAGCCGGCGTTCTGGCCCGAAAGTCCTGTCAGTTGATGATGAAATAAATCGGAACATACATCCACACGTCCCGACACAATTTTTCATGCGGAAGAGGCCTTGAGGACCGCGTACATCCGAACTATGAACGCCGCCGCACAATCCCGAGCCCGTGACGTGGCGGCAGGACTAGTACTTAAAAGGAGGCCGAGGGTTTAAAAGAGAGAGAGAGAGAGTGGAAGACGAGCGAGAGGTTGAATCGAAAAGAGGCCTCGGCGTGAGGAAGGAAGCTGCAGCCTGAAGTTAGATAGAAAGCGGTTGTTTGGATCGGAGGCCTAAGCTAAACAATCGCCGCTTTTTGTCACGCCCCGCGGCGCGCCTCGACGTCCCGCACCACGACGTGAAGCGACGCGAATTTGAGAGCAGACTCTCACGCAAGTTCGCTTCCGCTTTCAAGAATATAAGCATCCTTTCAAATGCGGACGCGGGCTCCGAGTCGATGCGATGGCGTCGGGCGAGCTCTGCAGAGGGACCAACTCCACGAATCGAGGGCTCCCGCGTGTCGAATCAGCGTTGAATACGTTCCAGAATGTCCGGATAGGTGCGTAAATCAGAGTTTTGAAGCAGGAGTCTCCAAATTTGGCAGAAAATGGAAATGAGGCGAGAAAAATTCCATGGCAGCCCGCACGCACCGCGCCGTGAATGCATTCGCTGGTGTTCAGAACGCGCACGTCCCGCACCAGCAAGAGAGCCTCAACTCGGCGCTCCACGGGGGCAGGGTCACGGAGGTGCTGCGCGCGGAGGTGGGTATGGGGGTGGGGACGGGTACGCCCGATGCCAATGGGAACAGTCAGTCATCGCGAGCTGCGCGCGTCAATCTTGTGCTTTCCTTTCTTCACTTCTTTCTTGCTTTGTGTGTTGGCTGAGCCGACGACTGCGACGACCACGCCTCCGAAGAATCAGAACCGACGTGGACGATGAGGGAGAGCAACTATAACGCCGCTGCTATCGCTCCCTTCGATGCAGCCGGACCCGAAGCCGCCCACGCACCGCCGACGCGAATCCGTCTCGGGCGTGGCGTGTGCGGCTGCGACCGGAGTGCGCGCCGCGGCGACCTACAAGTTTACCTCCGATGCAGACCGACTTGTCAAGACTCACCCATGTCCCCTTAGCCTTCTGTCATGGCTCCGGCCGCTCCGACGCCGTGCTTGACGTTGCCATGGCGATCTTAAGCAATAATCTGGCTGAAATGACCCTGCAGCCAATTAATACCTATCAAATCTCGGACTCCCCGCCATAACTCTTCGAGAGCGGGTGCACGCCCAACATGTCTGCGTACCGCGGCCCCTTTTTTGTACCCCCTCGATTTACGGTGTTCTGCGGCACTGCAGCTCGTGACAGACGCCATCGCCGCCGGTGTCTTCAATGATCTCGGGTCTGGCTCCAATATCGACCCATGCATCATCACCGCGTCCCAGACCGAGATTATGCACAACGTCGAGATGCCCAATGTGCGCGTGCAGAAGGAGCGCCAGTACGGCTTCCACCACATGGAAGACAGAACATCCGCAGCTTCATCATCAGGGAGGAAATCACTTGCTCAAGGGTGGCGACGAGATAGACACAACGTCCTGTCGCGCCTGTGGGTGATACTGAAATGAGCCCGACGCAGACACGTTCCTCGCGTACATGGCATTCGTGCCAGAGTATTGTCAACTAGACGCCATGGTGGTAAAGGGAATCGTTTAAGGCATGCGCACGAAAATTTACAACTACTTCTTACTTCCGCACTGTGTATCTTGCTTTTTTTTTTCACCTATGTACTTGGCTATGTATTTTCTTTCTTGCACATAAATAGAAGTTGGTAAAACTATCTATTCCGGCCTCTGCCCTCAACTCCATGTCATATACAGTAACAATACAGATGAGGAACAGATATCTAGATGAAGATTTGATGATAGATACTCACGCGAGTTACGTGCAAGTGGAGAGAAGAGTTCTGAAATCGAATTGAGTGGCAGAGTCAATTCAAGCATGTCGATAGAAGGTAGCCTGCTTGGATAGCTGCTCCAAGCGACGTTTTCTTGGATTTTTTTTGGATGAAAATCCGAAGAATTATAAGCACGTCAGGCATACAAGTGCAACAACACCCAACCTGAATGCCGCGGAGAAGTTCCGGACATGCGTCTGGTGTAAGAAACAACAGGTTAGCCGCCGAACTTACTTAAATTTATGAGAAGTGACCTACAGAATGAAAATGCGGATTTCGGCCGGACTTGCTAGAAGTCTTCAGTGGAAGTGAATCGCGGCGGACGGCGGGATATAGAGCTGTTGAAATTGAAAACACTAGTACACGGTCTTTGAGCGTTGTGCAATGTGAAAGACTTACCTCGAGGTTATTTGGTGCGGATGTAACAGAGCGTGAAAAGGGCTCGGGAGCAGGTTGGAGATAACTTGCAAGATAAAAGTCGGATTTGGAAGGATTTGCTGTCAAACATGCACATTGGCGCATACCCACGTGCGGCGGCATGGAGAAGTATATAGACACCGCATACGATAAGAACTTGTAAAAAATAATATGTGGCTACAGATGAAAGGGCTCAATGACTGAAGCAGTACACTTTGAAAAGGATTACTTACTGAAAGATGCCAGCGCGTGTGGTCGATGTGTAATAATTCGTCGCTCTCGTCGCCGTCCGACAGACGGCAAAGCGGTGACAACCGTGACCGAGGTCGAGGCATGCTCTATCGCCGGATGTGCACGCACTCGCACGGTTTGTTGCACCGCCGTTGGGTATGCTCGTCATGATCAAGGGCAAAAACGAAGAGAGGATTGGACGCACATCGTTAAATGCGAATTACTCATTGCGTCGCCTGCCCTTTTTGAGCCTCGTCTCGAGCTCCTCGTTTGTCTGTGTCTGTGTCAGAGTGCGGGGCCCCAGGCGCACACATTGAGGAAAGTGCATTGAGGAAAGCACGGGTTTTATTGTGTGCTTTGATCCATGTAGATAAAGCAAAAAAAAAAAATGAAAGAATGAAAAAAGAAATTATATCCTTGTGCATCATGCAGAAAACTTGGTGTCGTTCAAAGTTCGTGCACACAGCACATCGTCCGGTTCTCCAAACTTGGCAAACTGCGGCTTGTTTGAACTTTGCTGGTGTAATGAGACCACTCGAAATATACCGCAGATGCGCAATAGTGTATTCGAATTTGTTATCCACCCAGAGAATGAGCCCAAGGAAAGAGTGGTTTTGCTTTTGTGGCTCCATCTGCACTTGCTGCCGGTCGGATGCTGCGAGGTGATGCGAGATCAGCGAAGCCGGGGATCAAAGATTTGTTTGGTTCCCACGTTACGCCAAGCATTGTCCACTCTTTTTCCTGCGCGTGACGACGACCTCGTGAGGAACACGGCACACAGTCATAATGCCAATGAATCCACAGTCGACACTTCAGCAGCCGATGGATGCTCCGCAACGTCTGCAAGACGCCCTACCGCATCCTCGACGCCCCGGAGCTTGCAGAGGACTTTTATCTCACTGCGTCTACCTCTGGACCACCCGCAACACCGCCATCAACCGCCTCTGCGATCTTTAAGATAGCAACGACTCAGCTCCGTTTCCTGGGTCCAAAAGGCGCGCGTCTTGTCAAAACTTGTCGTCGTGTCGTTCAACTAACTCGTCAGGCCAGGGCTCGACCCTCGCCGTAGGCACCATCTCCGGTCGCCTCCACGTCTACGACGCCGACAACGACAATGACGAGCCTCCGAAGAAGAAACCGGCCGCCCAGGCCAAGCCGAGACCGTCCAAGTCAAAGAAAGACGAGGAATTCGCTGTGAGCTCGGGCGACGAGGTACCCGCTCCCAAGAAGCCTACCGCGAAGGCAAAAGCGGGCCCATCCAAGGCTAATGGGAAGGCTGCCGCTAAAAAATTCAAGTGCGTCCATATCGTCCAACTTTTTACTCGATGTTGAGTGAATGTGCGAAGTTGGGCAGCCTCCAGGGCTGCGAAGCTCGCCGGTCCTGCCGCTCCAGGCTCGAAGGCTGTCCCCGACGGCGCCCCCCAACTGTCTTGCCGGGCTCTCGTTCGTGTTCACCGGCGAACTCAGCAGCTTCTCGCGCGACGAGGCCGTCGATATCGCGAAGCGCTTCGGCGGGTGAGCTCCCCTTGTTTTTCCTTCCCCGCACAGTATGTTAAGACATACCGCAGCAGCGTCGTCGGGCAGCCCTCTTCGAAGACGAACTACGTCGTGCTCGGCGACGACGCCGGGCCCTCGAAGCTCAACACGATCAAGAAACACGGGATTGAAGCCCGTTCTCGCGCGAGTGCGGTTCGGGCGTGCACACAAATTCACGCTCGGACGCCGGATGTGCACGGGGATCCGGCGGCACTGCGCGTCCGTGCATCGAGTCGACGACCCCGCGCGCGTTCCGTACGTACTACATGTACATACTGTCCATACGCACGCCGCGTCCACATCCACATCCATGCCTCCATCCACGCCCTCGCGCCCCAGCTGGTACACTCACATAAACGCGTTTTAGGACCGTATCATACCGCGGCCTCAATGCGTTTTATGTGGGTTGTTACCAGGGCTTATATAATTCGATCTCGGCGCTCTCAGCCCAGCGTGCGGCATCGTTTCCCTGTTGCCGCACGCCCTCCCACTTGCCGTCGGAGCTTGAAACACGCTTACGCGCCCACGTGACTATGTCAAGAAGGCCCCGCAGGGCGAAAAAATCGTATTTTACGGCCCGCTTGGGCCCAAAATAGGGTGTTATGGGCCGCCCCATACCCCACAATAGTCCCCCCGTCCTCGCCACCCTTTCCTCTGCCGGCCCCTTCCCCCCTTCCCTCCGCTTCGCCTCCTCACCGTTATTCCTCCTCCTCCATTTCTGCATCTGGGTCCATTTCAATCTCCCGCAGCTCCTCCTCGGATAGGCCATCCAGCTCTGCGCACCCCCCCGCGAATACCGCAGCCGAAACGTCGCGCACGACGATTTCCATTTCTGGCACAGCACTCGCCGTGGGGGGCACGCTGGCGTGCTGCTGCTGGGCAATGACGGTGCCGTTTTCTCCTGCATTGCTGGGGTGTTCGCGGTGTGGTGCCACCGCGACGGGCTCTTTCGGCGCGTTGGGCTCTGATCCGGCGCGGGCTTGCGTGGGGGTGGCGGGGACGTCCAGGGGGGTTCTTGCGTCCTCGTTCGAATCTCTGGCCAGACCAGGAGATTAGGGGGGTACGCTGTATGTATGTAGCAAAGACTTACTTCTCCATTTCGCTGAGCGCCCACGTGACATCTTCCACCGCGTCTTCCCAATCCTTCGACGGCTCCGACATGCTGTCCCTCCACCACTTGAGGGACATCAGGACGTTCAGAAATCCGTTCTGCCCGTTGTAGTTCATGCACTCCCACGGCCCCTCCCGGTGGCGGAGCATCGGCCTCTTCTTCTCGCGCCAGGCAGGATTGATGTCGACCCACCAGGCCCACCAATGTTTCGCGTACTCATTGGTGTCCTCGATGCTGGGGGTGTAGTTCCGCGCGCGCTGGATCCACTCGCCCACCTGCTTGGGGCGCTTCTTTGCGGCATGGGATCGCGTCTGGGAACGCCAGTCAATACGGCATCGGCTTACTGAATGAAAGATGCTTACCGTGCCTTCAAACCCATTCCTTTCCTCCCGCGCCCACCACTTGCCCACCAACGCCACCCAGGGCTCGCCAAGGTCGTTGTTGGTCAGGAAGCTCTTGGCCTTCGTCGACCATCCCTTGGGCTGCACTTTCGCGGTGGCAGCGGTGCGCGGTACTCGCGGGGCTCGCGGCGGTGGCGGGGTGCGGGTACGAATCTCCTCCCCCTTCGAGCCTGCCTCCTCCTCCTCCTCCTCCGATTCCGACGGCGTCGCCTCCGCCTCGCTCTCGCTCTCTTCCTTCCTCTTCTTCGCACGCTTCGCACGCTTCGCCTTCCTACCTCCGCCCCCGCTTGTCTTGCGCTTTTTCGCCGCCTTCTTCGGCCCCGCGACAGCGGCATCTGCCCCCCCCCAAAGTGTCTCCCTCGCAGCCTCTCCCAGGCCCAAGCCGTCCAACAGGAAATGGTTTCTGGCGGCGTTATTTTCGCGCCGCAGTTCCTCCGCATCAAGAGTCTTGAGGTGCGTGATCTTCTCCGCCCGCGCTACTTCCGTCATCTCCCCCAAGAGCGCCCGCAGCTCACCCCCGACGGCCCCTGCGAACCCGGATGCGTAGATGTCCGGGACGACGGCGTCCAGGACGAGCTCCTCTGGAAACTCGCCGTCAACGTCGACGTCCCCAGCAGTAGCGCCCGCCGCGGCAGCAGCGAGATCACCAGCGAGAACCAATGCTGCGACAGCAGCGACAGGTGCAGGATCGGCGGCAGCGGCAGCGACAGGCACGGGATCCGCGGGGGCCGCGACAGGTGCGGAGCCTGCGGCGGCAACGACGACGGCGTCAGGTGCAGAATCGGCGGGGGGCGGGGGCTCATCTGCGGCATCGACTGGCGCTGCTGCAGCGCCGCCCGGGCTCTGTCCAGAACGGTACAGATCTGTAGATCCACGTCAAAAGATAAGTCAAGGGGGAAACGGGTCACAACGTACGTGCGTCCCATACAAATCCTCCAAAGCCCCTCAGGCTCACCTCATAGTTGGGCGTCTTCGAGAAATTGAGCTCGGGGGGTGACTCGGAATTGACCCCCGCATGAACGCTAAGTAAAACAATAGTAGCGTTCATTAATAACCAGGAAAAAGCCACGAGTCTTGCACGAACAGACCCACCTTACACAATTGACGGCGGGCAGCTTCCCTTCCTCAAACTCGACGAGCCCCGCAAATAGCGTGATCTCGTACCCAGTGTGCGCCCTCAGCGCGTCCAGCAATGGGAATACGACGCTTCCAAAACGCGCTCGCGCCCTTTGAAGCAACGCAATAGAAAATCAGCAGAGCCCACTTGCAAAGGACGAAGAAGACCTACTCTGCTTGCTCCGCAGGATCGAAGGAGGGTAGCCCATCCAGCGCGCGGCGGTGCTTCGCGACCTCCTCCTCGTGTGCTCGCTCCGCGCCTTTCTTCATCTTCTTCTGCACGTCGGGTGACTCCTTGCTCAAGAGATCGCGCGCAACCACCCCGCGCAGGTTCAAATGATCCTTGGGGAGTGCGTCCCCGTGTAAGTCATCGAACTCCTTGTTGACTTTCTCGTGGTAGGACTCGTGGTGCATATAGTATTGCCACGGTGCCATCTTCCTTGGCGGCGGCCCAGCATGTGTACGCAGCTGCACCAACCACTTCTTGAATGGGTTTGCGGTCCAGCCGCCATCTGCGGGTCGCTGACGGGTAAACCACAGTTTGATCTTCTGAACCGCTGCGTAAGTTTTCCAGTATACAATCAAAATGCGTATGAACCTACTTTTTCAGTCTCTACCATAACTTTCTCCTTCAGCGCGACCTCCTCGTCATTTTCGGGAGCACGTCCGTAGTCGGTGGAGTCCTCAACGTTTGGTTCCTCGTTCAGCGCCAGGCGCCACGGGAATGCCGCCCAATAACCCGGAAAGAGCTCCTTCCAGAAGGGCGCCTTCTGGGCTTTCGAGATGGTGGTATATTTCTCGACGAAAGCCCGAAGATACTGGTGGCGTAGGCCTTGGATGTCGCTAGGTTTGCCTGTTTTTTTTTTCGGTTCTGAGGCATCGCGAGCCTTTTTCTTTCCCATTTGTGCGAGTGGCGTCTGCGCGAAGGGTGTAAGCAAAGCAAATATACAAGATCAAACAAAAACCTTTTTGCCATGACCGATCGCCCTCCTCTTCCACTCTCTGCCCTACGTGCCGCCGCCTACGTCCACGAGGCCCAACAAGAGCGAGAGCGCGCCGGTGCGCCTGAATTTAGCTGGGATTTCGGCCTTGCGAGTAGGGGTGAGTCAAGATTTAAAATGTCTTCGATTCTCACTCACTGAAATTCCAGCACTCCGGCGTTATGCGCGGCCGCGCCTTGCCAAGATCCAGCGCGCTGCCTGGCGACGTTGCGAACGGCTTCGCTACGAGCAAGCCTTGCTCAATCCGCCGCCTCGTTTGGGCCCTTGGCACCCAGATCCATGGCCCACCCCAACCACCCCCGACGCCTCGCCCGCGTGGGCCACACTCGACTGGAAGGACATCGATACCGCGCGCCACTTGCACGAGAGTGACGATGAAATCTCCCCCGCAGTTGTTACCCGCCCGCTCCCCCTAGCCGTCAACTACTTTTACGATTACTATTAATGCTATTTTTGTTTCATGCAAGAAAAGCGTCTCGTATTAAGAATCTAAGAATATACATAAGATACATGAATATATGAGCAGAGAATATATGAGCAGCGAGACGAGACGAACAACCAAGAAAAGCGCGACAACAAGACTGGAGCAAGCAGGGAGGTACGTACACCGTCACTCAGTGTTTTCGGGGTCACCTTCCTGCCGAACGTAGGGGCGCCTCGAGATAAACGCTACCAGCCTGCGCCGGTTACGAGTCTCCAAAAAGCCGACCTCGCGCAGATTGTTTTCGAAGACGTAGTCCACAGCATCGTACCTATAACGTAGTCTATCCATTATTACCGGTAGCAAACGGCAAGCAAAGACGCACCTAGTCTCAAAAAGGCATGGAACGCCCTCGATTCCGTACAGACGATCTCCCTCCTGCCAGGTCACGGCGGAGGAATGGACTTGGGTGACTTGTATCAGTCGTCGTGGTCGGGTGTGAGAACGCGATGTCGACGCAGTCGTCGGGGCCGAAGGCGAGGAATCAGGAGCGCGTGGGCCGGATGCACGCGAAGTCGAAGGTGACGAGGTCGAGGAGGCCGTTGTGGAGGCCACCGTCGGCGGGGCTGCACGCAAAGTCAGGGCGGCACGTGGCGATCCAGGAGTGCGCGCCGGGGTTACCGCAGAGGCTGGGCGACGCGTAGGCCCCGCCTGTGCGGACGTTTCGCGGCTTTGGCGATCAGGCGTGGAAGTCGTCGGGCGTGAAGTGCCTGCGTGGCTCCCTAAAGCTTCGTACGGCGGAGGCGGGGGCGACGGTGATGGCGATGGGGGAGGTAGTGCGTGTGCGGACACGGCCTCCGGCGAGGGCGTTGGTGACAGGTCAAATACGGGAAGCGGGGTGTGGCGATGATAACGGCGGCAAAATTCGCGCCACAACTTCACGGCCTCGTTCCAAGTCGAGGCCTTCTTCCAAGCAGCATTTGAGAACCGATTTACTTGTCTTCGAGCAATTTCTCTAGCGATATTAATCATACTCGACACCCTAATATAAAATAGACAGAACTCACGAATCCGTGTAAATTCCATTAACGTGTCCATTACCGACAACGTAGAACCAGCACCCGTTCGTGTTTGAGTGCCGGAGAGAATCTTCGTCGCCAGGACTGGGTCGGAAGACGGGATCGCAGGGGAGGATGGTCATGAGCTAAAGATGCAAATTGATGTGTATGTCTATTTACATTCATCCACCTCTTTGTTCTCGACATCCACCATGGCGACTGTGACTCACGACCAATTTCTTGCTATGCTGCTTTCCCCGGAGTTCGTGCGGATCGCGTATGCTTTTCGCTTCATTTCTTTAACCCCTTAGCTGAAAACTTTTTTAGTCCATACGTCGCCCTCCCTAGGCTCCACGCATACTCTCATTACACGTGCCAGCAGCACGTAGGTGGTTCTTCCGGCATCGTCGCCACCGATGGAGAGGGGGTCGAAAGACCTTTCCCAGTTTGTCCTCAACGCGGCGAACTCGTCCAGTACGACAAGCTTTTATTCTGGGGCGATGTGCGAACCGAGCTTTCCGCTCTGACTGACGACGACGACGACGACGAGATGCCGGGTCTCATGTCTCAGGAGTGTGTACCCGCTCCCTCTTCCTCTGTATAAAATCCCTGACCCTCTTCTTTCCCCTCTTTCAGTGAATCCGACTGCGAGAAGACGGGGCGCGTCCGAGGCTTCAAAGCGCGTAATTTGGTACGTTTTTTCACCCAGCGCACTCCGGCCATCTTACCTACCTTTCCGCACAGAGCAAACTCTAGTCGGCATGCGTGGTTCCAAGACACTTTCCTTAGATTAGACACATGCACCAGCGCACTTTCCTGAATGAATCAATTGCTTTGTTTTCAGTTCACTCATCTCGCGTGCCACCTGAATGTGAAGTATATAATATATTAAGGAAAGCAAAAGGAAAAGGCTTTAATTTACAACAACTTAAGAAACTGTGTACTGTAGATCAGCTGGCATTCCCTGGGCTGATGCGGCGTCGGCGTCAACGGAGGCCTGCCATCGCCAGCTGCAGAGCTCCAAAGAAAAGGTACACTTGGTACCTCTCCCATGCGGCCCCAGCGAATTGTAACAATGCGCGTGGCGACGGACACGTATTTTTTCTTGGTGGCGCAATGCGAAGTCTTCCAAGAAGCCGCGATTCTTGTTGTGCTCATCCTCGCTGAGCCTCGAATGTCAGCCATTCAGATCGCCTCGGGAATCGTTTACACAGCATAATACATACCTTAGGGCGGTTGGAATCGGAGCCACGATGTTGCGCTGCAGGCGAAAGCTGGAGTCGACGGCCATTAGAGGCAAGTAAGAATGATCTGTTGACTTAGATTAGTGAGTGCGAGTGGCGGAGGCAGTCGCAGTCCACACACCATTCATGGCTGGTTGGTAGTACGAAGCAAGAAGAATTGATTACGCAAAAGGCACGGATACGGATTCACAAAATGACACCCTACGATGGTATGCGGCTGGCCTCCCATCTGGCAGCTGCCCGCTTTTCCCTCCGGTCTTAGTGTTCCCTACATAGCACGACTGTGAGCACAAGACGGATATAAGGCAACAATTTTGCGACACACTTGACCCGACGACGCTCCTCGGCGGCGGCTGCACGGGATTCCCGTGCCTTCAGCTTCAACTTCCACTGGTTCCTGCAAACATTCCCAGTCAGACGTGGGCGCCCCACCCGCGCCTCAGCGAAGCAGCGTGACACGTACCGTTCGCGATATTTTCTTGCAGCTGCCCGACGTGCTTCGAGTCTGGTGGCCAGGACTTCGGGCGGGACCGTCACGTCCGACGCCCTGAGACGCCGCATGCGCTCACGCGTCTTTTCGTTGACTTGCTCGCGATTTCTATTGGAGAGATATCAGTTTGCGAGGGTAGCTGGTTAGGTTAGCCACGCACTTCGTATAATAACGATGGCAATAGATGCCGTGCATGAGAGGCTCAGCCGGTGACCCGCGCTTCTTCTTGGAAGGCATCGTCAAAAAAGACAGGAGGATGGAGGCCGTGGTATGGTCGTGGGTGGTGGAAGGGAATAAGCGCTGATCAAGCGCCCCACCGGCATGGCAGCCGATGGTCCGAAATAGGAGGCAAACACCGTTTTTTATTTCCTCCTCTTCCCTCAACACTCCGTTGAAGGTTATATTTGAAGACCAGGGGTTTTCAATTATTCCTGATTTTTCTATATAAGTTTCAGATTTATTGGAGGACAAAAGTTTTTCGGTGCGAGAAATCCCAAGAAGTTTGACACTTTGCTCGTAGGACCCATCGAGTCGATTCCCTCAAATTCCTCCCACCTCGGATATAAACTAATTCCTGTGGGGTCATACCTTCAGGTCTCTTGATTCCGAACCTCTTTTTGCTTTTCCAAAAAACCTCTCCGAAAGAATGTTATTCACGATTTAGTGCTCAAATTTGGGTCGAAAACACGGCCGACGACGAGGACGACCCTGATCGAAATTCGCGATATTTGGGCTGTGCCTTTGGGGGTATGTTTATCCACTACCTATTCTATCTCTTAACGAAGATCTGAGGCTCTCTGTACAGTGTTGCAATTCCTACCTGGGTCGCAAGTGGAAGGTCCAAAGCGTGGTGAGTGCGCGAGACACCCATGGTGAGTGCGCGAGACCACGTCTATCGCCTAATCAGTGATTTCATCCACCCTCCACGACAAGATGCCGCCCGCGTACGAGGTGCTCCACTCCGGCAGCTGGTGGAAAGAATTCCACGAAAATCGTGCCCGCACCCGAGCCTTCGCCGAATCCAAAGCCGCGCAGAAACCACGCGACGAGGTCATCGACTTGCATCCCCAGCCGCCCGCCTTCACCTTCGTCCCAGGGTGCTCAGGCGCGCCGCGTATCCCTACGACAGCAACGCACGGGCTCCCACCGTCGAAGGCCGTAGAGAAGTACAAGAAAAAGTTGCCCCCTGCGCGCGATCCCGACGAGGAGCTGCTTGCGCGGCTTGCGGAGTCTCGGGGAAAACAGAAAAAGCGCGATGGGAGGAGGGCGGCGGCGACAGAGTAAGTTCCGGCGCTTGTGCGTAACTACCAGCGCTGATTTGTATGGTTAGGGCGCAGCGGAAGAAAGCCGTCGCGCGTAAAGCGTCGGCGATGAAGCCGTAGCCAGGCCATCGTACATACATCTTAATGACTTCCAATCAATGAAAAAAGGTGTTAATTGAAAAGGATGTAGAGCAAAAGCGTGAAATGAGAGTTAAAAAAATTAGAACACCGAGGTTTCTACTCAAAGGCAAAGTCCCATGTCTTATACATCTTCATACCCTCCGCCCAACGATCAGCCCGGTCCCGCGCACGCCTAACCCGTTCAGCTCTGGGAAGCGTCGATTCGTTCATGGCCTTCTCCGTTTTGAAGCCGTTGTAAATGAAACGGAAGATGCCAGCGGCGGTATACTGGGTGAAGGAGAAGCGTTTCTCCCCTTGCTGAATTGCGACATTGGAGTGGCGAAGGATGGCGGAAGGAATGAGGATCGAGCAGCCAGGGGGGAAGCGGATCACGAGGCGGAGATCCCATAAGATGAGATGGCCGCCCTTGTCCGGGTCGAAGTCGCCCAGCGCGGTGATCGCGCACCAGCCCCACGCGAGGTTGGCGAAGTCGAGGTGCGGGAGTGTGATTGTGCAGGGGCCAAAGTTTACCGTCGCCGCTGCAAAGACGGACGTGAGCGCGTCGAAGTTTCGAGGGAGCGACTTGTTCCACTGGTGAAGGAGGTCGAGCGAGGAGCGATAGTATTCGTGCAGGTCCGGGGCGTATAGCTGGAACATGTGTTATATCCGTGCAGCCTCCCTCTGACGTCCGGCCAACTCCTGGCCATCATCCGCCCCCCTCCGGTACCTCCGGTACCGCCGGAGCTCCGGTCATTGACCGGAGCCTCCGGACGTCCGTGTATCATCGGGTTTTTACGCAATGAAGGATTACTGAGCGTTTCCCGTTTATCCGTCTTCTCATCTTCTTTCTTATTGTCTTAGGACTTGTCATCACTTCCTCCAACACGCTCTATTGTTTAGAACCACCCTCCTTCCTATTATGGAATACAATTAGCTACTTAGTATATATATCACTTTAATACGTCTTGTACTTCAGATTGATAATTAACGTTGCTTGGCTCTAACTCCTTGCACTGAGTCGCCTTTGCACTCCTCGTCCTCCTCCGGTACCTCCGGTCGTCGTCCTCTATACCGGACTACCTGCCGGTCAAGGTAGTCGCTCACCCTTTACCCCCTGTGGTGTTGCGATCACTCGTATACAGCCCGGACCCTCCGTCGGACCTCCGGTACCTCCGGTCCTTGCCGGACCTCCGGCACCTCCGGCACTTCCGGTCCATCATCTCCGGCTCGGTATATAACAGTATTATCAATCTCACTACTCTGACTGGCAATGTCTCGCATTCCTAATCCCAACCTCCCCAACACGGAACAAGTTGAACGTGTCGATCCTGGCCGGGCTGGACGGGAACCTCGTCGACAATCCCGCATGTTCGGTCAGATCGTTCAGCTGTCTCCTCCGGTCCAGGTTCTTGGACCGTCGACTTTTTCAGCACCCCCAATTTCCCCTACGCTTCGCTTTGCTCCGCAACACTCTCGGGCTTCAGCCGCTCCACCTTTACCCTTTCCGGCGAATGTTCCGGGGTTGGTTCTCAATCCCCGGACCCCCGAAAACCCGGTGAGGTATCCTGTCTCCCCTCATCCACGCCGCACTGCAGCACGTCCTCGCAGTGAATCCCCCATCGAGGATCCTCGCATTGTCGAGGTTCCTGAGGACATCGAAGAGGCTCCGGAGAATTCCGGACAAACCGGCCGTCAGCGTGCCGGAAGCCTTCATTTATCTCACGATGATCCTTCCGCTCACTCCGAATCCGCTCCCTCTCGTCATGAGGAAGAAGGAGCCGGAGGTGGTGCCGGCGGTGGAGGTGACGGTGGTGGTGATGGTGGTGGTGGCGATCAACCGGCCCGTCAGTCCCCAGCTCCTGACCGTCCCGCGGACGACCGTCCCAGAGACCGTCCACAGGGAGGTGCTCCCGGTGGTCAACCTGGCCCCGGAGGCCCCGGTGGTGGCGGTCCCGGCGGTCCCGGCGGTCCCGGTGGTCCCGGTGGTGGTGGACCGGGCGGCCCACGACGTGGTCAGCGCCGTCCCGCCACTCCGGACCCCCAAGAGGAACTTTTTGTGGACACCCTTCGGACCTTCCGCGATACACTTAATATTTTCGCGGCGCGTCCTCCGGCTCCTCCTGCTCGTTCCACCCGATCCAATCTCCGTAATCCGGATACTTTCGATGGATCGGACCCGGCAAAACTTCAGTCCTTCCTCACCCAGTGCTATCTGCACTTCGCGGAGCGCCCCCAAGACTACCCGGACGATGATGATCGCATCCTGTACATCATCTCGTACCTCCGGGGTAGCGCTCAGCAATGGTTTTCCCCCAACTTATACGACCCGACTATCATCCCGGCTTGGGACGGCGACTTTGCCGCCTTCGTCCAGGAACTTACGCTTAACTTCGGGCCGCACGATCCGGTTGGGGATGCCGAGGACAAGATCCGCGATTGCCGAATGAAAACCGGCGACCGGATCACCACTTACATCATCGAGTTCGACTTCCTCTCCGTTTTGACCCGGTGGAGCGATAACGCCCTCCGGTATCAATTCTACGAGGGACTTCCCCGCCGGATCAAGGATGACATGGTCCATCACAACTATGTCAATACCCTCGACGGAGTGAAGATGGTCGCTCGTCTCATCGATGGCCGGTACTGGAAACGCGAGGCGGAGAAGCAACGCGATCGCGACCGGGAGAAGCCTTCCGGTCCCGGCGGCGGTGGCCAATCCGGCAACCCCAAATCTGGCAACAAAGGCCCCGGCAAGAACCCCAAATCGTCCAACCCCGATTCCGGCAATCCCGGCAATGCCGGCAACAACGCCGGACGCACTGGCGGCAAAGACAAGGGCAAGGGAAAGGGCAAGTCGTCCGATCCGGCTCCTGCCTCTCGCCCCTACGCCGACAAGCTTGACGCCTCCGGGAAGATCAAGCAGGACGAACGGGAACGTCGCCGGAAGAACAACCTCTGCATGTACTGCGGAGGCAAGGGTCACACCGCCGACAACTGCCCGAAGCGTCCCGCGCGTGCCGACGCCAAGGCCGCGCAGGCTTCGACCTCCGGTAATGCCCCGGCGCCTCCGGTTGGCGAGTCAAAAAATTGATCAGCAACTCGGAACCCTCCGCACCTGGTCCGAGTTGCGTTGACTCCCGGGTGCTTACCGAGGTTCGTCTCAACGCTTCCGCCCTTTTACTTAATGCCCTTTACGTCTTTCTCGATATATCCCCGCTCCGGCCGGACATCTCCGAGCCGGAATTATGTTCAACCATTTCTCCGTCCCTCTTATCTCGAGTAGTCGCGGGATTCAACTCCCGTGTGCGTGCGCTTGTTGACTCCGGATCCTCTCATTGTTTTATATCTTTGAAAATCTGCGAATCTAATGGCTTTTCTACGTATACGGTTGCACCGGTCCGACTCCGGTATCTCGACGGCTCCTCTACCATCATAAACCGGATGCTCCGGCTACTCCTCCGGTTTCCTTCTGGCGAAGTCCAATACATGGACTTCTTCGTCACCCGTCTCGATTCTCCGTGCGACATGGTCTTGGGATATAATTGGCTCACCCGCATTAATCCGTTGATTAACTGGACTGAAGCCACCATCGCTTTCCGGCCCTGTCCTCCGGAGGAATCACTGTCGACAAACCCGGAAACTCCTCCGGGATCTGCTTCGGTTGTTCCGGTAACGGACGAGACGCCTCCGGTTCTTGATGTTCCGGTCACGGCGCCTATACCGACTCCGACGATTCCGCCATCTCCGTCTCCCTCCGTGGAGACTCCTGCTCCTTCTACAGAGCTCCCGTCCCCTTTCGGGGAATTCCCTGAGGCCTCCGGGCCTCCTCCGGTCACTACCCGTCCGCTTGTGTCTCTCGTGTCTGCTGCGGCTTACCGCTCCATCATCCGAGACAAGAATTGTTGTCAATATACGCTGCGCGCCACTCCATCGGAAGAAGCCCGTGCCCGGTTTGCTTCCGCTTCGCCTCCGGACCTTTCCGGTTTACCTCCGGAGTACGAAGAGTTCGCTGACGTCTTCTCTGAGCAGGAAGCATACAATCTTCCTCCTCATAGAGAATTCGATCTCAAAATCGAGCTCATGGACGGCGAGGAGCCTCCGGTTGGTCACGTCTACTCCCTTTCGCCTACCGAGCTCGCTGCCCTCCGGGACTTCATTGATAAGAACTTAAAGTCGGGATTTATATACCCGACCCGTTCGAGTCATGGAGCGCCCATTCTCTTCGTTAAGAAGAAGGACGGTAGCCTCCGGTTGTGCGTCGACTACCGGGGACTTAATCGGATCACGAAGAAGGATCGCTATCCGCTTCCTCTCATCGCCGATCTCCTCGACGCTCCCGGGAAGGCTCGCATATACACAAAACTTGATCTCCGACACGCCTATCACCTTCTCCGGATCACTCCGGGTGACGAGCCGAAAACGGCTTTTCGTTCTCGCTATGGTTCCTTCGAGTTCCGGGTTGTTCCGGAAGGCCTTACCAACGCTCCGGCTGCTTTTCAGCGCTTCCTGAATAGCTTGTTCGCCGATTTGTTGGACGTGTACGTCATCATTTACCTGGATGATATATTGATCTATTCCGACGATCCGTCCCAACACTCCGAACACGTCCGGGAGGTTCTCCGGCGCCTTCGGAAGGCCGGCCTATACTGCAAACTCCCCAAATGCGAGTTCAGCGTCACCACCTGCGAATATCTCGGTTACATCCTGTCTCCGGACGGCTTCCGGATGTCTCCGGACAAGGTCGCCGCCATCGTCGATTGGCCGGCGCCCCGGAAGGTGAAGGACATTCAGTCCTTCTTAGGTTTTTGTAATTTCTATCGACGTTTTATATGGAACTACTCGGCGATTACAGTTCCCCTTACTCGCCTCACGCGTTCCAACGTCCGATGGGATTGGTCTCCGGTTTGCCAACTCGCATTCGACACCCTCAAGCACGCGTTTACGGAGGCTCCGGTGCTTTCGCATTGGATTCCGGACCGACAACTTACCGTCGAGACGGACGCCTCCGACTACGCAATCGCCGCCATCCTCTCGATTATCGGAGACGACGGCGAGATCCACCCCATTGCGTTCCGGTCCCGGACACTCGGTCCGGCCGAACTCAACTACGACACGCACGACAAAGAACTCCTCGCTATCTTCGATGCCTTCAAACACTGGCGGCACTACCTCGAAGGTCCGGCGTTCCCGGTCGATGTCGTAACCGACCACAAGAATCTGGAATACTTCGCGACGACCAAGGTCCTCACCCGTCGCCAAGTCCGGTGGTCCGAATACCTGTGCCATTTTAATATGGTTATCCGGTTCCGGCCGGGTAAGCTCGGAGCTAAACCTGACGCTTTGACTAGACGATGGGACGTCTACCCTAAAGAGGGGGATAGGGCTTTCAGCCAATTGAATCCTCAAAATTTTCGCCCCATTTTTACTCAAGATCAACTCACCGCGTCCCTCCGGGCCACTTTCCTCGAGGAAATCACCCTCCGTTCCTCCATCGTTATGGATGTTGAGAAGCTATACTCCGACATTCGTGCCCACTACAACGATGATCCCGCCGCTGTCGCCGGACTTGCCTCCGCGACCTCCGGCACATCCCCGCGCTGGACCGTAGAACCCTCCGGTCTCCTCCGGTACGACGATCGCATTTATGTTCCACTGGTCTCCGGAGACGCTCCGGATCAGCTCCGCGTACGTGTTCTGCAGATTTTGCACGATCATGAGCTGGCTGGCCACTTTGGACAGAATCGCACTTTAGCCCTCGTCCGCCGAGAGTACACCTGGCCGGAGGTCCGGACATTCGTCCGGGACTACTGCCGGTCCTGCATTCTTTGCAAGCGCAACAAGAAGCCTCGGCACCGGCCTTACGGGTTGCTGAAGCCTCTTCCGGTTCCCCTCCGGCCATGGCATTCCATTTCCATGGACTTCATCGAGCAATTACCACTCTCCGGCGAGTTTGACTGCATTCTTGTGATCGTTGATCGGTCTTCGAAGCAGGTCATTCTCATTCCTTGCGATACCCACATCAACTCTCCGGAGCTCGCTCGCCTCTTCCTTATTCATGTCTTTTCCAAACACGGCGTTCCGGCACACGTTACATGCGACCGGGGCTCCGAATTCATCGCCTCCTTCTTCCGGTCGCTGGGCGAACTGCTCAATATGGAGATCCACTACACCTCCGGTTACCATCCGGAGGCCGACGGTCAAACCGAGCGTATGAATCAAACGGTTGAGCAATATATTCGTATCTACTGCTCCTACCAACAGGACGATTGGGACCGACTCCTTCCGCTCGCGGAATTCGCTCTCAACAACGCTCCGAACGCTTCGACCGGCATCTCCCCTTTCTTCGCCAACAAGGGTTACAATCCGGCGATCACGGTCCATCCGGAACGTGACGTGGCTAACATGTACGCCAAAGATTTCGTCGTTGATCTTCAGGAACTGCACCAGTTCCTCCGGGAGCAAATTACTTTTGCCCAGGAGCGTTACAAGGAAACCGGAGACCGGAAACGGTCCCGGGGACCTCCGCTGTCGATCGGTGATCAAGTTTTCATCCTGGCGAAACATCTCCACACCAGCCGGCCGACGCCGAAATTCTCGGAGACGTATCTTGGCCCTTACGAAGTTATTGGCAAACCCAGTGCCGCCTCCTACACCATCCGGCTTCCGAAATCGTTGTCGCAAGTCCATCCGGTCTTCCACATTTCCCAACTCGAACCCCATGTTCCGAATCCATTCCCCGGTCGTGAGGAACCGCCTCCGGCTGCTATGGAAATCATCGACGGCGAGTCACACTTCGAAATTAAACAAATTGTTGATTCCAAGATCGACCGGCGCTTCCGGACGAAGCTCCGGTACTACGTCGAATGGCTCGGATACGAGAACACGGACGATCAGTACGCTTGGGTTGGCGCGGACGACTTGGATGCGGCCGAACATATCGACAATTTCCACCGGCGCTTTCCGAACAAGCCCGGTCCGGATTATTAACTTCACTCGGATGTTGAAACAAAGAAAATACGTCTGATTGAAATTTTACATCACATCTATTTACAACATTCCTTTATTTCGCCTAGGTCTCTTTGGACCCTCCTCCCTTCCCTCCGGACGCCTCCGGTTTCCCTCCGGTCGCCTCCGCATCCGGCATTTCGTCGTCCGAGTCCAAAATCTCGTACATATTATCACCCACCCTCCGAGCACCCTCCGGAGTCCCTTCTCGCACCTCCACGGTGACCGTGGTGGTGGTGGGGACGGTCGGATCCGTCGGTTCGCTCTTGACACGCTCCGGATCCTCCGGGACGGGTGTCGGAGCTGCGGACGCCTCCGGCGCTGGTGTCGGTACCGGTGTCGGGACTCGAGGCTCCTCCGGCGCAGGTGTCGGGGGATGAGATGGAACCGGAGCCTCATCAGCTTCGACCTTGACGACCTTGAGTGTGACGGTCGTGGGCTCTTCCCGCACCTCCGGAACCTCCGGCATGCATCGCAAACTAACAAAATGAAGTTAGTACCGGACCCTCCGGAGCAACTGCGACGCACCATTCTTCCCCGTCTGTTCCACATCGCTATCCAACTCGTCATTATCCTCATCCTCGTCATCATCCGCACGCGCCGGCGTCGGCGACCGGGACCACGGGAACGGAACCTCTGCATCGAACTCCGGTGCATCCGCATCGAGCTCCTCCAGGTTCCGCACGAGCTGTGCGGCCAACGCGGCCTCCTGCTCGGCGAGTTCCCGCCTCTCCGCCGCTTCCGCCTCCCGGAGCCGGTACCCCTCGATGATCGCTTGGCGACGTGCCTCGCGCTCCTCCCGGGACTCCACCTCCCGATCCTCCCTCAACTCCGCCGACGTCGCGCGTTTTTTCCCCTTCCCGGTCGACGCGTCACCGACGCCCTTCCCGACGTCCCCGGGCGCTCCCTTGCGTCCACCGTTGTCGCTTCCGTTGCTTTGCATCGTGATATGCGGAGGTTGTACCGGGATGGTGGTGGTAGGAGAGAAAGAGAGTTATGACTCGAAAACCAACAGCACGTGACTTTTTGATCTTGTTTATTTTCTCACGATTCTCCATTGTTCTTTCGTCTTGGTTCCTCATGGGAGAGGAACCTAAGAGGGGGATACTGTTATATCCGTGCAGCCTCCCTCTGACGTCCGGCCAACTCCTGGCCATCATCCGCCCCCCTCCGGTACCTCCGGTACCGCCGGAGCTCCGGTCATTGACCGGAGCCTCCGGACGTCCGTGTATCATCGGGTTTTTACGCAATGAAGGATTACTGAGCGTTTCCCGTTTATCCGTCTTCTCATCTTCTTTCTTATTGTCTTAGGACTTGTCATCACTTCCTCCAACACGCTCTATTGTTTAGAACCACCCTCCTTCCTATTATGGAATACAATTAGCTACTTAGTATATATATCACTTTAATACGTCTTGTACTTCAGATTGATAATTAACGTTGCTTGGCTCTAACTCCTTGCACTGAGTCGCCTTTGCACTCCTCGTCCTCCTCCGGTACCTCCGGTCGTCGTCCTCTATACCGGACTACCTGCCGGTCAAGGTAGTCGCTCACCCTTTACCCCCTGTGGTGTTGCGATCACTCGTATACAGCCCGGACCCTCCGTCGGACCTCCGGTACCTCCGGTCCTTGCCGGACCTCCGGCACCTCCGGCACTTCCGGTCCATCATCTCCGGCTCGGTATATAACAACATGGCTGAAAAGGGGTGAGCTAAGAAAGAAGAGAGCGGCGGTGCAGACACACTGTTAACAAAACCCGCGATGCGCTGGAACGGCTGGCTTGAGAAAAGCTGTGCCAGCGTCAAGAGCGTCAGGGCGGCGTGGAAGAAGCCAGTCGGCGCCTCCTGCCCGCCACCCAGTGACACGCCCGCGGTCTTAGCATGGAAGGAGCCGCGGCGGGGGGGTTTCTCGCTAGCGGGGGTGCCCTTCTTGCCGTTTTTCTTGTGCTTGGTATGCTTGCGTCCGCCGTAAGACTCCCCGTAAAAGACGTCGGCACCGAAGATCTTGGTAGCTGCCTCGTCGACAAGCTCTGCCGCCGGGGTGGCGACCTCTTCCTGCCAGCGCTGCGTGTCGCGGGGGCGTCCGGCGAGGAGGGCGAAGATAACGCGGTCTTCATCCACTACTGGGGTAGGAGTTCTGGAAGAGAGTTAGATCGTCAAGGGCAGAGAAACATGACGAACGCACCCATCCCAGTTGACGAAGACCATGTGCATGTCTGGATCAAGAATCTCGTCCAGGGTATAGGGTCGGGCCTCGGGGAGTGCGAAGGCGGGGGTCTCGGGGGGGGCATCCCGAGCCGCGGCGTTCTCGATCGCAGAGTCGCGAAGACCCATCCAAGAGGTTGATGCGACGGGGCGGGTGTGCTGCATATAGTGAACCGGGACGCTGAGGGGGTCGGACTGGCGGATGCGCATGATGCTGACTGCCTTCGGCCTGCTCGGCGTGAAGTCGCGGTCAGTTTCCCGGTGCTCGCGACGCCGTTCTCGGTGCGCGAGTTTTTTCTTCAGCTTTTTGCGAGCGGTGGGGTCGAGGGGCACGGAGTCGTGGGGCCGTGCACGTTTGGTGGGGGGCGGAGGCGACGCCGGTGGTGCGGGTGGGCCGTCGTCGTTGTCGCCGTCGTTGTCACCGCCGTGGTCGTCACCGCCGTGGTCATGGGGCCGTGCGCGTTTGCTGATGGGCGGAGGCAACGCTGGTGGCGCGGCTTGGTCGTCGCCATTATCGCCGTTGTCGCCGTGGTCGTCGTCAGAGAAAGAGCCGCCGCCGTCTGAGTCACTGTCACTATCTTGAGGCTGTGGCGCTTCCGCACGTGCGATCAATACGTCGCGAATGCGGAGACCCGGGATGACCACGGTGTCATTTTCCACGAAGGCGGCATAGACGCGTCCGTTGCGCGTTTGTCGTTCTGGAAAATAGTTAGTAGATAGCCATGGCGCGTGAATAGTGTAAATTAATAAAAAAATTGACTGGAGTCGATTTTTTGGAGAGAAAAGACGCTCCAGGCATCCGTTCGGCAGTTCCAGGGTCGGACACGCGTAGTAGGAGTGCCTGACGCGTCAGAAAAGAGAATGCGTTAGCCAGGAGCAATGCCACAGACTTTTGGGCAGTTCCAAGGTCGGACACGCCTACTCCGGGTGTGGCATTGCTCCTGGCCGTGCAAACTCGAATAAAACTCTCCCCCCCCCCCGCCGCCAAGCCCAAAAAAAAAACACACACCCATTGAGTCGGATAGAGTCGCGTAGGTGGGTGTAAAGAACAAAGAGGCTGGTACGCGAGACATGAAAACGCGACTTTTATACTTTGGGTGTTAAGCTTTGTTGATCACCGCGGACTCGGTAAGCTCGGCTCGTTTCAAGTCACCTCTTCTGCCAGCCACACCATCATGAGCCGGGCAAATCGAAATCGCGGCAAACGCAACAAGAAGACGCCCGCTCCCTCCGCCGCTCAAAGCCACTCATTTTCCTTGGATTCCCTTTGTCCTGGTGCCAGCTTGACTGCCGAATCGGCGCCAATGCAAAGTTTTGTGGAACGTCCGTCTGTGGATGGCCGACGCCTGCACAGGGAAATCATCGAGGTGGAGCCTCCGTCTCCGGTCAAACGCGCTCGACTTCACGCAGCGCAGTCGTCCGCCGCGGGAAGCTCGACAGCCCCTGCGTTTGACGTTTTTGGGGGAGAGGGCGCATTTCCTCACGAGTTTGAATCGGAGCGCTACACTATGATGGACGATGCCGCCGATGACCCCCCGCTTCCGGACCTTCCCCCGTGTCCTGACCCAAAAGCATTCAAACCAGCTGTAAGTAGTCTGCACTACTTTTTCTGTTTTGACAGCCCTCTAATTGTCGCAATACTTTTAGGATGCCGCCATGGATAGGTGGCTCCGCCGACTGCGCGATGTATATCTGCGCGTGCTGCTATGTCGTGACGGCCGCGGCGATGCGGCCACCGACGTCTGCCCGGATTGCCGTCAATCGGACAGTGTGCCCCGATTTCGCTGCGGGGAGTGCGCCGGGGACCAGCTGTTCTGCGGCTCGTGCTGCGTGAGGCGGCACGTTGACAACCCGCTGCATATCATCTTCGTGCGTGGCACGGCCTTCACTGTGTAGTGGCGTTTCGATTCTGAATTTCTCACAGGCGTGGTCCGGCGTTTTCTTCACCAGAACATCGCTCAAAGAGATGGGACTCCGTATTCAGTTCGGCCACGCGCCCGGCGAGCGCTGCTCAAACCCACTGGCCGGCAACCAGGACTTTGTTGTCGTGCACGACAACTCAATCCACGAGGTCGCTGTCGACTTTTGTGGCTGTGATCGTGAAAAGGCGGGGCTTCCGTATATCCAGCTTCTCCGTGCGGGTTGGTACCCATCGACGGAGCACCGACCTCAGACCGCCGCCACTTTTGTGGTTCTGGACAAATTTCACCTTCATACGCTCCAGGCCAAGACGACCGCCTACGATTTTTATTCGGTCCTCGAGCGCCTGACGGACAACACCGGCGTGAAGCCGCCTAACCGCTATCAAGTATTCTTACGGATGGCGCGCCAGTACAGGCACCTGTTGATGTTAAAACGGGCGGGTCGAGGGCACGACCCTTCTGGGGTCTTCGGGACTGGATCGGGCGAGCTCGCGGTGGAATGCCCGGTGTGTCCGCACCCAGGCGTCAACCTGCCGGAAGGCTGGGAGAACGCGCCGCCGGAGGACAGGTGCGAGGCTGCAGAGGTGCTGAAATATACCGCTAACTGCAAATTCAGATTTATCTACGTGCTGTTTTTGGCCCTCGACGCGTGCTTTCGCTTAAAGCGTCGCATGATTTCAAGCGAGATGAAGGACCCGGGGCTTGGGACGGGGTGGGCGTATGTGATGGAAAACGCGCCTTATCGGCACTTTCTGCGTACGGTCACTGACCAGAAAGAGGTGTGTACTGTGTATATCAAGATTAAAACTTTTCTGATAGCATTGGGGTGCTAGATGAGTACATGTAGCGGCCTTGCTGCGCTCGACTACGCAAATACAAAGTTTTCGAGGGGATATAGCACTACAGGTGTGGGGATGGGGGTCTGTGCACGGCACGAGTTCGTGCAGCCGAATGGAGTAGGCGACTTGCAAAAGGGAGAGCGGTAAGTGGCTATTGTAGGCTGAGCATACGTATGTGCTGAATTGCGCTACTTAGGTTCGCCAACATGGATTATATTTTCGGGTCAATCCTGCGGCACAAAGACCCGCGATTGCGCAAGATTATATCATATGATATAGTTTGCCAGTGGTGGCTGCACCTCCTCGAACGATTGAAGCAACTCCCGCCCCTCGTGCGGATAACCATCATCCTCGAAATGTTCCGCTTTGTTATTCCAAAGATGCATATCCACGCCCACACTCTCAAGTGCCAAATTCTCTTCTCCTTGAATCTGGTACCGGGTAGCGGGCAGACGGACGGCGAAGGTATTGAAAGGCCGTGGGCTAGCATTGGCGCCATCGCAACATCGACGCGCGTGAGTGGACCGGGGGCTCGCCACGATGCACTTGACGATCACTGGAACTTTTGGAATTGGCTCAAGACTATCGGGCTGCGTGAGTGTTTGTTTTAAGGCGAGTTGCTCGGTATCTTACCTTGTGACAGCGGCGATTCTTCGCCGGCGGCTCGACGTGGCGCGGAGAGAGCAGGCGACGCAGAGGGAAGCCTTCGAAGCATTCTCATTGGAGCAGGCAGACAGGGTTCCAGAGTGGAAGAAGATGGTGGAGGACTTCGAGAAAGACGGGAAGAACAAGAATCCATATGAGATGAAGGTTTCAGGTGTGTAGCTTGTCGCACCTGGTTTTATTCGGAGCATTTCTAACCACAAAAGACCAGGCCTGACGGAGATGGAAATTCGCTTGCGTTTTGCTACTGAGGAGGCGGCTGAGGCGGAGAAGGGGGTACCGCCGCTGCATGAGGTGACGCCGAGCGCCTTCATCACGGCAGGGCTGGAACTAGAAGAACAGCAGTGCGTGCAAGGATTTTGACACTGTATGGTTTTGCTCACCGTCCCATAGACGTCGCGTGCGGGTACAGGCCGAACTTAAAAAGGCAAAGACGACAGCCATGCAGATCAGCATGAAGGGGCTCCGGTCCTCCCTGAATCGAGGTATCGACCGCTTTCGAAAACTGCAGGCAACATACACCCCTGGGGCGATTCAAGCACTTTCGAAGCGCGTCGCGCCCTCGGGGGAGCTGGCGGAAGATGTTCCGCTGATGCTGCCGTCAGCGATGTCGGAGGCGGAGCGCGGAGGAGGGGGTTGTGTAGCTGGCCTCACGGCGATCGAGGACTCGATGAGGGAGGCGCAGTGTCGGATGGCGCTGGTTCGCTTGCGGAGCCAGCTCCACATCAAGTCCCGGTTCCTCATATACAAGAAGAGCAACTCGCGCCACCAGGGGATGAATACACGCTCGAGAACGATTGTGGCACGCAACGAAAGCAAGATTCGACTACATTCAGAAAAGTTCCAGGCGGCGTGGGAGGCGCGACGGAAGCTGGGAGGTGGTGATGAGGGGAGGGTGGGGTGGCCGAGATTGAAGAAGGAAGATATTCGGTGCATGCAGGATGCGGAGGAGCTGTCGCGAACGGCGGAAAAGCGGCGGAAGGCGAACCTGCGGAGGGCTAGGAAGGAGGAGGAGCTGCGGGCACTGGGAGAGCTGCCACCGATAGCCGAGGAGGACGAGGATGAGGAGATGGTGACGAGGGGAGGGGAAAATATGCGCGAGGTGTCTTGGATCTGGACGGTGACCGGCACTGCTGGGACGGACGCGGAGCTGGAGGACGGTGAGCATTTCATTCTATCTATTAATGATAATCATATTGATAAGGCTGGGCAGCGCTGAGGATTGAGTGGGCGAAGGCCTGGGCGAGGAGCCGGAGATGGACGGAGGAAGTGCGCCTGCTGGAAGAGGAGTGGCGGCGGCTCCCGGTAACGTACACGTACCGGGAGAATCTGTGGATGAGGCGGGCGGTCGCAGTGCCGACCGGCCAGATTCCAGCCGCGGAGGCGGAGGGAATGGTGGCGTATGCTTCAAAGCAGGCGCAACTGTACCGGGACCTGGCGGCAGCGGCAGAGAGGACGAGGACGGAGCCGCACCTGAAAAGGGGGGAGAAACGGCGCGTTGTCCGCCCGGCGCCTGACCCGATTATGCCGGAGGAGGAGGGGGAGATTCGGGATAGCGAGGACGAGATTGAGGACGACGGCGAGGACGACGATGAGCGTGGGGATGTGGAGAGTGACGAGGAGCTCCTGATGGGCGGCGAGGTGGATGCGGATTAGGCGGCGGGCAGCAGGGAGGGCCAGTTTTGGAGGGCCACCTTTTGCTACGTGGTGGGCACGTGGTCGCGAAACGCGCGTGACCCCGTATATTATAATAATTTAATTCATTGCCGCTTTTCCTGGGCTTCCGAGGGCTTGCCGTGATGCCGAGTGGTATAAGAAATGCCGGAGAAGCGGCAGTGGGACCAGGCGCAGGCCCGCAGTGGCCCGCAGTGGCCCGAAATGGCCCGAAATGGTCAGCCCGCATAAAACGCATTGAGCCTGCGGTATGTTTACCGGGTAAAACGCGTTTATGGAGCCTTATGAGGTGCGCGCCCTCCTTGGTCGTCCGCGCGCTCCCAATCCCCTTGTTTTTCCCGCCCTCCTCGTCGGCTGTGTCGTCGTGTTGCCCGTCTCCACCTTCGGCCTCCCGCACGCCGCGCACCGTAGGCACCCATCGTGTGCATCTGTACAAGGTCGCCGAGCACGCGCATCAGGCGCAGCGCACGGAGATGCTGATTCATGATGAGGAGCAGACTGTCGGCTCCGCGGCGTAGACGCAGGATCCCCCGCCGTTGGAGTCGCATACGGCGTCGCCGTCGCCATCGGCCTCCCCCTCGTCCCCCTCCTTCTCACCCTCCCTCCCCGCATGTTCACTGGCAGGATCCGGATCCGCACACGTGTACGACGTCTCCTCCCTCGCGAGCGGCGCGTTCGTGAAGGGGGGGGTGAAGGTGGAGCGAGTCGTATTCGAGCTCATACGCCACGACACATGTCTCTCCGTCCGAGTCTGACGGACTTTAGAAGGCATATTTGAAGAGCGTCATCGTCGAAAATGTCGGGAAGCTAAAGAGTGGAAAGCTAGTGTCGGGGCTCGACCCAAGCATGCTTAGTGGGTTTGTGTGCCGCGATGAGGCGGAGTGGGTGGATTTGCGAAGGAGAGTGGGCAAGGTGCGTTCTTTCTTCTTTCACTTCTTTTTGCTCGTTTTCCTTCCTTGATGTCATCCCTCCACGTCGTCTGCGTTCCCCGCATTCCGCCTTCACTCTTCCCCTAATCTGCGTGTACTGATCTACCTCCGCAGCTCCCGCGCACAATCTTTGGGATCCAGGACCAGCCCCCGACATGGCCCGGCGCGGACGATGACAATATGGGGCTCGAGAGCGTCTCGGATCCGGAGGATGTGGAGGACGTAGTCGACGATGGCAACCTGTTGAGCACGTCACACACCGTGTCGACATCTTCGCATGGGATCTCACGTCGCGGCGTCGGCCTTCTCCCATACCCACGTGCACTCCAACTCGTCCAATTCCACCTCCACGAGCAGCAGCGCGCGCAGCAAAGAGGTCGACACGGAGGAGGACGCGGTGGCACCTACCACCTGGCACATGCGCCAGATGCGCGCCGTCCTCCCCGCGTTCCGTAACGTCGTGGCGCGTTGTCGTCAAGTGCGCGCGAGGGCAGCGGCGGAGCCTGCCATGTGTGCCATGCGCATGGAATGTGGTCCACGAGGTGCGGGAGGAAGAGGGGTCGATTGGACGGAGCAGAGGCGGTGACAGTGCAGAGGCAGAGCGGGACAGGGAGAGCAGCACCGCACGGAGGGGAGCAATGACTCGAGCGAAGGGACTGAGCGGGACCCCGAACCCACAGATGCCGTTCTCGTCGTCGGCGTGTTGGCATTGGCGTCCAGAGCGGGGGCGGGGGCACGGTGGAGAACGCCGATCAAGCGCCTGGTGCACCAGTTGCGGGGCTGGGTACGGAGTGCCTGAACAACATCGTCCTTGCCCTTGCGTGCTGCGGGCCTGCGGACGTCGCCGGCGTGTGTGCGGTGCGGGACGCCATGTGGGCTGCACCAAGTGTGGTGGCACGTAAACAGGGCTCAGGCAGGAGTGGCGGCATGCAGGCTGAAGTCGGGCTTGAGCTGGACAATGCATACAGTAGTCAGTAGGTCAAGTTTGAGAAGTGGAACGTTGTCAAGGCACAGAGCAGAGTAGGAGTTGATGCCATATCTAGAGCCAAGCTGAATTGTTGGATCTATGCTGGGAGGCCATAAAAAGATCTTAGTTGGCGAGAACTTGGTGCATATTGAGGTACTATAGTGCACTATGCCTAGGAATAATTTCCTGTTCAAGTAACTTAGAAGCACCTATTTATTTCCTTTTCTAGATTGTTTGGTTCAAAATCTGCGGACCATCTGCGGGGTCCGCAGATTTTGAATCTGCGGACCCCGCAGATGGTCCGCAGATGCTACGGAGATTATGGATCTGCGGGTTATCTCCGGGCCCCGGAGATAACCCGGAGATAATCAGATTATTTTGAATATTCCGGCCATCTGCGGGCCCCGTAGATGGCCGGAATATTTGGTGCAGATAATTGATCTCCGTCGGATCTCCGGCCTATCTGCGGGGCCCGGAGATCATAGCCTGCCCCCAGTGTCTCCGCGGGCAGCACGAGCGGTTATGACGGCGGCGGCGGCGGCGGGGGCGACAGGCCTGCCTTCCCGCCCTACTTCTCCTCATCCGCGTCGTGGGCGTTGTTCTCGAAAGCCGCCGACGCTCAGCTCGCGGTCGGAATGCCTCCCCCCGGCCCACACGCTGTCCCCGCCCCACTTCTCCGCACCCCACGCACCCGGTGCACCACTTCACCGGCCGTTGGGGATCGTTGGCGTTGTTTTGGAATGTCGCTGACGCTCAGCTCGCGGTCGGCAATGTCCGGAGCGGGGTATAAAAGGCGGCCGTCGGGCGCCTAACGGCTTTTCTCTCTTGAACTGCAACCACCACCACCACCACATGGCGACTCCTAACCACCCCCGAATCGCACACATTCTCAACTCGCCGCCTTCGCCCTCCGACGCCCCTGGGTGTCTCTACGCCTTTCGAATCTTCGGCAACCAACCTCTCCGGCGCTTCGGGCGGCCCCAAGATTCCCCCGCGCTAAAATCAAGATCGGCCGCGCGAAGAATCCGCAACGGCGCCGCAGGGAGTGGGCCCGCCAGTGCCGCGGACAGCTAGTGAAGTGGTGGTTTTATTGGGACGTGCCCTTTGCCAAGAAATTCGGTGAGTCTTGGGTTTTTTTTTCTTCGTTTGTAACACTGCTTCAGAGCGCCTCATCCACACCCATTTTCGGGTCCACGGCGCATGGGTTGGTCCCTCCTCTTGCGGGTTTTGTCCGGTCCGCCATCAGGAGCAATTTATTATGCGTGCTGCGGCGGGAAGCGGGGGGTTATTCTGGTAGTGGAGGGATATCTGACGATCTTGGGGTGGCCGAGCGTGAGGTAAGTCTTCCTTTGCTTTTTTCTTTTGGCTTGAATGCTGATTATTTTTTTCTAGAACTACAGTACGGTAGATAGGGTTCGGATGTTCTGTGCCGAGTCATGTCTGACTTGGATTTGAAGCTACTCTGGAGACTTTGCGTGGGGCTTGGTACAGCACCTCAAAGTAAGTCTTTTCTTCATTCTTCAAGAAGCGAGACATCAGGTTCTAAGTTCCGCGCCAGGTCTCCGAACAAGGATGGCGCCTCGAGTGGTGCGTGTAGTTTTCACTCGGGCTGAAGTAAGTGACATCTCAGATGACTACCTTTTGATTTATACTGATGTTTCGTTCGACATCCAGTATTACAACGCACGGGATTTGCAATTGTCCCTCTCTTATTACATTAACGGTAGGCCACACCTCCTTCAGCGTGCGGATTCCCTCGCGCAGAGGTGGGTTCCGCGGCTACTACCGAAGGCATTTATACCTGTTTGTTTCGCCCGAAGCATGTCTGAACTAATTTTGCCAGATTTCGGCGGGCTCACCTTCGATGCCCGAAACGACGCGCATTCTGCGTGTTTTGAATACCACCGATATCATTTCCGGGCCATACCCATTTCCCGCTCGTGTTGCGTCACATCCCCTCCATTGTCGAGGTTGTTTTCTAAGGGTCCTCGAGTCGCAGATTAATCCATAGGCCATTCGGGGTATGGATTGTTCCACTAGGTACCGCTCACCCATCGGTTTTGTCGTCCCCTAGTATCGCTTGATCTGCCGCTCCTGCGTCATCCAAAGTACAAACATGCTGCATTTCCCCCGGTTCATCCTCCCTCCACCTGGTGTAACTATACTAAATTCATTGGCGCACCTCAGCGCAAATGAAGGGCCTCCTAATTGCCCAGCGCCTTAGGATTTCCGACCTCAATCCGTCCCATTGAAGCTTTCAACTCAGTGAGTCATCTCCCCCATTTTTTTTTTTTTGCGTCTAATCCCTTCAAAGAGCCCTTCCTCGACATGTTCCCCCGAGTTTCTGTGCACAGCCGGCACGATCGTGCGCCCCAACTGCTCGACGTCGCCGTGCTGAGGTATCGGATCCGAGGTGCCGACTGGGTCATTTCTGTTTGTCTAACCTTTTTAGGGCCCTCTTTTTTTGACATACTCCTTCGAGTTCCACCGCCTCCAAGGAACGCCCGCGCGTCCCAATCGTCCGGCGCGTGTGCATTTTCGATCGCAACGCTAGATGTACTTAGATCTTGTAAATATTGTACTGGCGCATTAGGGACATATTAGATTTACCGAACACCTGTTGTAACTACGCCGTCGGCATCAACATTTGCAGTCGCCACAATCATTAATGATGCGCACCTCGAACTCGCCGGGACTGCGGTAAGTTTCCGATTTTTGCACTCGGAAGACTCGGACTAACCCATTTTCTGATATTTTTTCTTACTTCCTTGACGTGGCGGCACTCCGCGCGTAATTAGACCCGATGGATGTAACTTAAATCAATTGGGACACTGGAGCGTATTTAACAAAAAATAAAAGTCCTAGTGGAATCAGGGCGTGGAATATGGTATCAAGGCGCCATGCATTCAAGTCCCATTAGCACAGTGGTAGTGCCGCCGGGTACATGTTCGAGATGTATATCCCAACAAAAATGTTTCCACGGTGATCGTCGGTTCGAGCCCGGCATGGGATTTCGTTTTTCATTTCATTTGAAGACATTCAGCGATAAGATCAATGAGCCGATAACATTCGATAGGTAGTCGGACCGAGCCCCGAGAGCTGCGCAACATCACTGTTGTTGTTTGTTCCGGGCGCCTATTTTGCTCTTGATCTGTAACCACCACCATCCAATGGCCGTATATAGTAATTGATCCTGTGGTACACATTATTATATACCGATAGACCTGTACTTGTTACTTCTTACACATTGAATGGCGCTGATCCTTTACTTACAAGTGTGGATCGAAAAACATGATGTGCACGTGGGTGGCAGAGAGCAATCTGCGAGCGCCGCTCTAGTAGGCGGTTCCGACCCTGGAACTGCCTAAGAAGCGAGCCCCAGCTCTCTGCGTCGCTGCTTTGCAGAGCGTGACGCGAGACCCCTGGAGAGCTGTAGTGCCGACGCAGACGCCGACATCTACGCGAACACCGTCCAAGACAATTTTACTTACATATTTGTATATCTTGTAAGTACATACTTATCATCTCCTGCCTCTTTGAGATTTATTCTGATGTCTTTTCAGGTCTCTTCCCTCCAGACACCAATGCAGGCAATGCATGTATCGTACTTTCGACCTCAGGGCACATGGTCTCGGTTTTCGACCTGTTGAGGCGCATCTTACGTCTCCTGGATTCCCTCCGCTCTTCGATTCCGACCACCACGGCGCTCATGCGTCTTGATGGTTGGGTGGCCGACGGGTGCGGGAGCTGTGCTCACATAAATACTTATACAATTATGATGGACTGTATGTACTAGAACTCGAGAGGGAGGCACGCTATATATAACAGGTCGTCAGTGGATGGCAGGGATGAAAAAGGCGGATCAACGAGACTGCAGCGGGGGCAAGCACTAGCCATCCATGAAACCTGGCGCACAAACGCCGACATCCTGCTCGCGGACATGCCTCCGTGTCCCTCGAGCAACTCTCGAGCATGTGCAGGAGGACCAGGATATTGGCGCAACCGACCACGGGATCTCAGTCGATTATCCACTGGCATGTGTACACCAACCAGCCTGCGCCGGGCTTCCGAGAGAAACCGTTTTGAGGCTAAAATACATTTTTTGAGTGGGTGTCTCCTTTTGCCCCGCCACTTTCGTCTAATTATACATAATCCCTGTGCAGACGAGTTCTGGGATCGTCCCTTTAATACAATACCTTGCATCGCCGAAGCGGCAGTGACTCCATTTCCGTCGCAAGGTAAGAGATCGCAGTGATCAACTTGGTGCGTCGCACCTCCACCTCCACTGCTTTTCTTCTTCGCTTGGTCTAATCCTTTCGCAGACACTTTCCTGACATTCTGTCCGCCGCCGATGTACTTCCATTTTGTAACTCTTATACTAGCGCACTCGGGCATAACTAGATTCACTGACACTCTCTTGTAACTACGTCGTCGGCATCAACACTTGCCTCTGAAATAACCACCAGTGGCCCGGTATGCATGACCTTCCGCCTCCGTGCACTCTTTGGAGGTGAACTCGCACGACTGGGGTGAGTTTCGACTTGCACTCGAAGGGCTCGTACTAACCCATTTTTCGTAGTTTCGTCCTACCTTCTCTTCCTGACGTTTCCCCCGCATGCGTACCCGCCCCCGCTTGTGCAAAAAGACGTACCCGCAACCATTATTGACGCGGACGTCGAACTCGCACCGACTGCGGTAAGTTTCCGATTTTTGCACTCGGAAGACCCGGACTAACCTATTTTCTGGTACGTCGCCAAGAGCGAATTCATTTCTACGCAGAAAACCTACCTACATCCACATTTGAGTTTGTTACCGTATGGATGTAGAGACGCCCTAGTCATTATTCATATTCATTTTAAATCCACAGCCTGGCTGTCAGATTGCAGCCTCACCACCCTAGAAACCCCGCTCGGGAAGTTGTCAAAACTATGCTCGGATCAGACATACCGGTATGTCTGTTTAATATCATCCATCTACATCTAACTGACTCGTTTGTTGTCGTGTAGGTCGCACATATGTGTGTGTCAATGTCGAGTGAGTGTAACAATGCATGATGACTTTCTACTGATTAGCTTACTCTGCATTGAACATGTCGTACCCTTTGCTTCATTTGATGTGTAACTCGACGCACTTATCTTTGAGCACCATGCTAACCGTCCATCGAGTCCTTTCTTGAGTTCAATCACGTTCGAACCATGCGGCAATATTTCCCTGGGTGAGAGTTCAATCTCTTTTTTTTAATCACTTACTGACTCAGCTAGGTCTGGTCTGGCCTCGGACAACGCTTATTCATTGTACGTGTTGACGTTGGTTCATTTGATATTTTATCTGCACAAATACGTGTTTTATCGCGTCAACGCGTTACTCCAATCAGTCCGAGGGACTTGAAATGAATTTATCAAGGGATCTCGAAGCCGCACCTGAATCCTTCCAAATAAGTGGTGGTCATCCCTAACCTTCTTTTTCATTAGAACCCTTCCTTTCTTCTCTGTGATACGTTAGTTTAGCACTTCTTGATCCTTCCTTTCTTCTCTGTTTCTCTTCCTCGAGTTCACCCTCACCTTTTCTCTCCATTCTAAATAATAACACGTTTGTTAATTTCCTCAACGGCACGACGATGCGCCTTATTCGCTTATATCCTGACGATTCCATCGATTTTCCTTCAGTAAGTCCTAACGCTTTGCTCCCTGCATATTCAAGATCACTTGTAAATAATTTGTACTCGTGCACACCGCGTAATTAGACTTACTGACTAACTATAGTAGATAGATTGGCTGGAATGCATATTTTTTAAAAAAAAATTCCTAGTGGGCAGGGGCCTGTATTTAGACTATTAGGACTTTGAGTAGAAGTGTCTCATTTGCACAGCGGTCGTGCCGCCGGTTAATGTGGCGCCTACTTGAAATCTTATCCCGGCGTTGGCCGGTTCGAATCCGGCATGGGACTGTTTTTTGCTTGCGTCACTCTCTTCTTCAATGAAGAGAAGCGATAAGATTACTTAGATGTATGGTCAGACCGGCCCCCGAGACTTGCGCAACATCATTGTTGTTGTTTGTTACGGGCGCCTATTTTGCTCTTGATCTGTAACCACCACCACCGCAAGGTCGAATATAGTAATATTCCCTACGGTGGTGTCGCGATCGCTGGCCATGGCCTGCGCAAGACGATGTGCGTATGCTCGGCGGGGTAGGCTGTCGTCGGGCTTGGGCCGCGCAAGTCGATGTGCGCGCCTCTGGTAAGCAGGTCGGATGTTTTTCATTGAATACTATTCTGTACAAATGTATCGTATCGCGTTGCTGAAATGAATACCGAAGTAAGTGCTCCGGAACAACCGCTGGCCCAAACCCGTCGCGCCTCCCAATCGCCCGGCGTAGGTGCTTTTTCGATCGCAACGCCCCGGATCTCCGTTTTTAATTTGGTGAGTTCCCACTCCCTCATTTCTTTTCTTTCATCTAATCCCATTACAGAGCACTTTCCCGACATCCTCCCCCAAGTTTCTGGACACCGCCAACGCCACAACATGCACGTTGGATCGAATTTGATAACTTAGTGCGCCCCATCTCCCTCACTTCTCTTTGAATTCTCTAATGTCTCTACGACCATCATCCTCTATGTTGATCCGTTGCAGCCCCGCCTTCCCGAACGTTTGTGTCTAAATCGCCTGGCGCCTCTGCATTTTTCAATGGTGGTGTACAGTTAACTTGGTGAGTCCCATCTCCTCCAATGTCATTTCCTTTCGTCTAATACCTTCACAGGCATCATCCTGCGGTACTACATCGCATTACGCCGCATTCTCAATGTTGTCGCGGCGCCTTCCGACTTATGCCTTCAAGGTGGCATATCCTACCTTTTTGACTTGGTGAGTCCCGTCTTCCCCACTTCTTATATTTCGTTCATTCCTTTACAGATGACTTCCTAGCATCCTCGCGGGGTTCTATACAAGGACGACGTTGTTACCCCTCCCTGACGCCCCCCGCTTTTCGACTTCGAGGCACGGTGAATCCCATCTCCCCCACCATGATTTCGTTTTGTCTAATTCCTTCCGAGACCCTTGCATGGGATCCTCCCTCCAATTTCAATTTATATGGCATCCCTAACATTGTTGCGCGTGTTTAGACTGTGTGTAATCGCCCCTAGACACAATATACAATATATGCGTTCAACGTCTCCGGCGCGTCGAGCGCGCGTGGAAACGCGCGTTCGACGCGTCCAGTTGAAGAGCACAAGATGACGCGCTACCGGATTCAGGAAGCGGTTTTTACGCTTCCTCGCGTCATCACTATCCAAGGACCGATTATCAGGTAAGCTGTGTTGCGGATCACATATCGCGATCCGGAGTTTATAATTACAAGTTCAGCGCCCGGATAATTATAATCTACCTGGAGAACAATACGCGGTCTACCATCTCGGAACATGTTTGGCTGGAACGCAGATGTTCCCTAGGCAGTCGCATTTTGAAAGTTCTTCGATGAATTCTGACCGGTCTCTATGGAATATTATCGGGTGCGTTCGCTGAATACACCTGGTTTCGTCCTTTTGATTTTGTCTCCGCTATTTTTTTTGCCTCATAGATGTCCTCCCGGCATACTCCCTCTGGTTTCGGGAGATATATGTGCGATCTTTCGACCTCCACGATCTTTTCGACAATCTTCTCGACCGGTACCTCCACCCTCTTCTTCACAATCCTCTCGACAATCTTCTCGACCGGCACCTCGACGATTCTATTCACCGGTACCTCCACCCGCTTCTCGACAATTTTCTCCACCGGTATCTCAACCACGCGCTCCACGACGACCTCCCGCACCTCCGGCGCGGCGATTCGACCACCCCGGCCTCCCCGCCCCATTCGCACGGCCCCTTCCCCGCCCTCGTCTCGGCGAGCGCGCACCACGGGCGCAGGGGAGACAGATGAGTGCCGCAACGGCGACGATATCGACGGCGTACGCGAGAGGTGGTCCCCGAACGTGAACGCGGGGTCCATCCCATTCCCGTCGAACGCGGAGCAGTTACTTTCGTTCGAGGTACGTGACACGATGGTTCTTATGAGTTGACGCTGACGCGCGATCTCGATTTCGCAGCACCGCGATATTCACTTGGCACGCTGCGCCTCGGATCCAAGCCCACTCCCTGCACCGTCGATGCCTTCCGCCGAGTCCAACGCCGCACCTATATCTCTCGAAACTCTATAAAACCTAGGTGCGCAAGTATTGTTCAGTATCATCCAGTATTAATTTCGAATTCCAGTCGCAGCGATTCATGCACCCCACCCCCAAGACCACCCCGCTGTTAGAAGCCCTCAAGGCCGAGAAATCCGCGCAGCGCGCCGCCAAATTGCACGGCAGAACGGTGACAAAGCGAGGAAGGTCACCGCCGGCGCCAACGCCAATGCCGACGGTGCTGGAGGTGGCGACGGCGAAGAAGGCTGCGGAAGTCTTTCCTCGACATCGCACAAACAACAGCTACTCTACGATCGTGGGCTCTGCCGCGACAGCGGGCCTTACTATTACTTATTAACTGTGCTATATTTCGGCGTTCGCCGGTTCGAATGCGGCATGGGATTTGCTTGAACTGATAAGATTCGATAGGTAGTCGGACCGAGCCCCGAGAGCTGCGCAACATCACTGTTGTTGTTTGTTCCGGGCGCCTATTTTGCTCTTGATCTGTAACCACCACCATCGAATGGCTGTATATAGTAATTGTTCCTGTGGTACACATTATCTTATATACCGATAGACCTGTACTTGTTTCTTCTTACACATTGAATAGTGCCGATCCTTTACTGACAACTGTGCATTGAAAAACACCATGTGCGCATAGGTGGCAGAGCAATGTGTGAGCGCCGCTCTAGTAGGCGGTTCCGACCCTGGAACTGCCCAAGAAGCGAGCCCCAGCTCTCTGCGTCGCTGCTTTGCAGAGCGTGACGCGAGACCCCTGGAGAGCTGTAGTGCCGACGCAGACGCCGACATCTACGCGAACACCGTCCAAGACAATTTTACTTACATATTTGTATATCTTGTAAGTACATACTTATCATCTTCTGCCTCTTTGATATTCATTCTGATCTCTTTCCAGGTCTCTTCTCTCCAGACACCGATGCAGGCATGCAGTACTTTCGACCTCAGGGCACTTGGTCTTAGTCTCGGTTTTTGACTTGTTGAGGCGCATCTTACGTCTCCTGGATTCCCTCCGCTCTTCTATTCAACCACCGTGGCGCTCATGCGTCTTGATGGTTGGGTGGAACGGTCGCAATCGCCTGGTGTCTTGCGTTTTCGATCGTAACGCGCCTGATCTGCGCTTTCGACTCGGTGAGTCGCATCTCCCCTACATCTCCTTGGTTCCTCTGATTTATGTACAGACCTCTTCATTTATGTATTCCTTCTGGCGTTCCCATCGCGCCTCAAGCCGTCCGGATCCGATCGCATCTTTGGACTCAGTGAGTTTCACCCTCTCCAATTCTTCTTCTGTTCTCCAATACCTATAAGGAACGCTTCCTCAATATTCTTCCGCCGCCCGCTCGCGCGCCTCAGCCACTCGCCGACGCCGTGTTGAGGTGTTGGATCCGACACTGGGGGCAGGCTATGATCTCCGGGCCCCGCAGATGGCCCGGAGATCGAACGGAAATCAACAATCTCCGTGAGATATTCTGGCCATCTACGGGCCCCGTAGATGGCCGGAATATTCAAAATATTCCGTCGATCTCCGGATAATCTCCGGGCCCCGGAGATCACCCGCAGATCGATTATCTGCGGCCCATCTGCGGCCCATCTGCGGGGTCCGTAGATTCAAAATCTACGGACCCCGCAGATGGGCCGCAGATCTTGAGCCAAACAATCTAGAAAAGGGAATAAATGGTGCTTCTAATATACTTGAATAGGGAATTATGATATAGGTTTCAAACAGTCGATAACTCTCTACGCCAAGCTCTACTAGTACTCCTTGAATCGTTTGCATATTGAGCACAGTACAGAAGTAAATCACAATCAGAAAGTTGCAAGAGTCAAGAAAGACAACGTGGGGTGGGGTAAAGGAGTCAATTTGTCCAAACGAAACCTCGCATCAGCTCGGACCCCAGACGTGCCTTGCTGGCGACTTAGTAATCCACGACGCGATCCCTCGCCTCCTCAACCAGTACGTCCTCGAATACCTTGCTGCTCCCTAGTGTGCATCGGAGGGCCTGCGCGTCTTGGGCTGAGCAAGAGATCCCATGCAAAGATGTCGACACGGCATGCGACGTGCTCAACACATCGCCATCGCCGACCACGTCCTCCAGATCCAGACGCTTTCGAGCCCCGTATCATCGTCGTCGTCCACGCCGGGGCCATGTCGGGGCTCGTCCTGGATCCCGAAGATTGTGCGCGGCAGCTGCGGAAGTAGATAAGTGAACGCAGATTAGGGGAAGAGTGAAGGCGATATGCGGGGAATGCGGATGACGTGGAAGCAAGGAAGGAAACGACATCCGCAGCTCCGCTGCACTGTATGTATGCGCGTAATGCGCCTCCTCCGCGGGCACAAAGTGCCTGCCCGCAGGCGCCGGTGCGGTGTCGTCGTCAGTGGCGCGCAAAACGGGCATTGGATGCGTAAAGCAGCTCGTCCTCCGCCATGTGCGTGTGGCGCACCGTCATGTAAGCAAAATCGGGGCTCATCAACCCACCGTGCACAAAGCTCTCCGGGCTCATCGACCCCACACGCACATAGCAAGCCTTGGGGCTCATGGACCCTCCGCGCGCGTGCGCCACAGGGCTGAGCGAACGGCGCGTATCGTGTGCGAGCGCCGACGTCCCGTTGCGCGTTGTTGAAGGCGGAGGCACGAACGGCCGCAGGGGGGAGCGCGGGCCGTGTGAGTGGTGGGGGTCGAGGTAAAAGAGTCTGCCGCCCTGCACGTCGACGAAGTAGTAGGAAGACGAGGGGCGCCCGCCCGCCATGCCGATTGACTGCGGGAATGAATGTGTAAAGGAGCTGCAACGACGACACGAACGTCAGCGAGAAGGAAGAGGGAAAAGAACAGCACGCACCTTTATTGTCTCGTAGTAGATCGGATTCACGCCGTCCAGACGCAGTCGTATCCCAGGACTGGGCGGTCTCACACTGGGGGCAGGCTATGATCTCCGGGCCCCGCAGATAGCCCGGAGATCACACGGAAATTGATTATCTCCGTGATATATTCCGGCCATCTGCGGGGCCCGTAGATGGCCGGAATATTCAAAATAATCTGAATATCTCCGGGCTATCTCCGGGCCCCGGAGATAACCCGCAGATTGATTATCTCCGTAACATCTGCTGACCATCTGCGGGGTCCGCAGATTTTGAATCTGCGGACCCCGCAGATGGTCCGCAGATCTTTGAACCAAACATCCCAGAAAGGGAATAAATCTGTGCTTCTAAGATACTTGAATAGGAAATTATTGCTAGGCCTTGGTGTACTATAGTACCATATGCACCTTCTAAGTTCTCACAAACTAAAATCTTTTTACGGCCTCCCCCATAGATACAATAATTAACTAGATAAGCCACCAACCCCTACTCTGCTACCACTCTCAAACTCGCACCACTGCATACTGCATGCATTGTCTAACTCAAGCCGGACTCCAGCCAGGCACTCAGCAGTTGAAGGGGTACGTCGCCGTCGCGTGCATAGTCATGCCCACGCACGGCGGGGGATACATCAAAGTCCGCAGGGAGGGGTAGAGTGCGGCGGCGGCGAGCTGGAGCAGGATGGGGGTCGATGCGCGAGAGGGCAGTAAGGGCGCATCTGCAAGCCTATGCTCAGATTAGAATGAGACGAGATGGAAGGAAACATGGCATACAACCACTCACATACTAATTCGGACTCGACGCTGCGTGTGCGGTTAGCGACAGCGGCATTGAATCAGCGCATGCGACATTGCCAAGGGTGCTGTGCCTGTCGTGCCCCCGAGTCCGAGTCGCCGCTGTCGAATTTGATTAGAGAAACCAGAAGGGAAAGATTTTTAGAAGACGCACATTGAATACATTTACACGATGGCACGCGAGTTTGGCGTCACAAGCCCCGCTGGATTTGCGCCTTTCCACCAGTCTGTGTGCTTCCTGAATCAAGAAAGTACCAGCACCGCCTACGGTCAGCATTCCAGCCCTATTTGCTGAAATGGAACAGCGGCACACACATTTTCAAAAAAAAATGGGGCCCAGACGCCGGATTCAAATGTGTGCACGCCGTCCTGACGTTGTTTCATTCGAACATAGACCGACACATCCTGCGTGTCACCCCAGATGGCGCCGATCATCTGTACTACTCTAATACCAAGTCGACGCGGTCCTGGTCGCACCAGTCTTCTCTCCCGCCCGCGCGCAGGGCTTCGGCAACATACGCATCCCGAGCCACTATTATTATGGGTGGAATCCTCAGATACACGTACAGCTGGGACTGGATCAGCGTCGAGCAGCGTGCGGTGGACGCGATGGAGGTCCTGTGGGAGGTGAAGCGAGACACGGTGCGGTGAGTGTCGGTTCTCTATTTCATGTTTATGGAACATTGAATGTTTCCCCTCCGCATGGCATCCATGGGGCTCATCGCGGGCATGGCGGCCGATGCGTGGCGCACCACATCGCTCATGTTTGCGGTGCCACTGCAGCCTGCCCCGGAGGACGGCGCCCGCATGGACGTGCCCGTCGCGCTTGGCACGCTGACATGGACGGTGCCAACGCATGCGGAGCACCACGCTGGGGCATAAGCTCAGCGTCGCGTGGGGGTACAAGCGCTTCCTCGATCTCGGCACCGGATACAGTGCTTCCTCGCCCTCCTCGCCCTCCTCGCGAGCGACAGCCGACATTGAACTTGGTCTCAGCCAGTCCCGGCATCGTGAGCATGTAGATTGAGTCATGGACTAAATGACATGAAAGTAACACATCTCGACGTGGTGTGAGTGCGGGCGGGCGACGTGCAAGGAGCTGCTTCCAACGATGTGGATGGATACCGCTCGAGTGGCGCACGGCATCGTGAAGATTGCCTCCAATCGGTGCCGAAGACACACTCCGTGACCCAAACATTTGGATAACGAGATCTCATCATCGCACCCCGCACCGTGCAGCTCCTGCACTTAGTCGGGTCCCGCCCGTCAATATGCATGCCACCACCGACGTGCATATAGGTGATATCATGCGCGTCGTAGCAACACATCCCATGCGAAATCGGCGTGCAGTAATGGTCCGGCTCCGAGAATGTGTCGGGGGTCTCGTCATCCGTAAGTGCAGCATTCTATTGAAATAATCCAGATAATCATCGCGATGTGTCGTATCTTCCCTCAAGGCAACCGCACCTCAAGATTGCTCTCCAGCACATCAAAGATGAGGTCGCAATGCGTCCCAGGTACGTTCTGCGGAAGTGGTGCCCTGCGTGTTCGCCTTGCTTGCTGGAATGTCCGACAGATCCACAACAAGCTCGTTATGATATTGCTTCAAGCACGGAGGCTCGAGTGTGGAGGCGCTGATGGCCAAAACGAGGGGGATCCATGTCTCGGGAGCTAAGTACTGTACTATGAGACGGATCTTGCCAGCGACAAGGAGAACAAACGCACCTGTCTTCTCAATCTTCCTTGAAAACGCCATCCAAGCGTCCGCCTCCTCTTTGTCCGCGCCGTGTACCCGTCACATCGTGTGCACTAGCACGTCTCGGGGCGGGGATCACGGAGGCGGGCGGAAGGTGCAGGTGCAGCACCACGAGGCTTGCGGCGGGTAGGTCTACAGGCAGTGCATCGTGTTGAGCGCCGCGCATGAGGGGAACACCGATGAGATTACATCGATCATCGCGCTGAGGCTGTCTTCCACCAGCGCGTCAAGAACGTCCTCCGGGCTGAGCAGGCGGAAACATCAGCTCGATCGATAGAGAAAAGCAAAAAAATGCAAAGCACGCACGTCGATGCACACATCCGTGCTGCACACCAGCACACCGAACCTGCGCGTCACCGCAGCGAGCACCGTCGCGTGGGAAGCCTCGTCGCCCAACTTACACCAAGACGTGTCTGGGTCGGGAGGTGTCGAGTGGCGCAATGCTATGTGGTAGGGTGAGTGTTGTCCGTCGGCGTTGTGCGTCGGCAGTCGATCATTGTCTTACATTGACACAGCTTGCGGAGATGGGGAAAGGCTCGCTTGCACCACGCGACTCCGGATAGGCTCGCTGCCGCAGACGTTGATGTTGATGTTGACGACGCACTCGAAGGGGAGGCTAAATCTGGACGCGCGCGGCGTGTCGAACTAACCCGCACAGAAATTGAGTTGCGGTGGGGCTCGCGGAGGGTGGTGAGATGGGGGAAGAAGGCCGTAAACCAAACGTCGTGGAGGATGTGGAGGCGCCAAGGATGACACGGCCGGCAAGCAAGGGGAAGCGACGCAACTTTGGATAATGGACTGAGAAGATGAGGACGATAGTTGAAAAACTAAACGCACCAGCTTGAATAGTCTTGAATTCTCCATACTCTCCACAGTTTTCTGTCGACTTCGAAGTTCCAGAAATGAACGGCCCAGCGATTTGAGGGATCGGGGCCATCTCAGTCCCGAACGCAGCCGCAGCCAGCTAAACCAGCGCAGACCACGGACGGAGACCTGAGTTTCAGCCAGATCGGGGTCATCCCAGTCCCGAACGCAGCCGCAGCCAGCTAAACCAGCGCAGACCACAGCGGAGACCGGAGTTTCAGTAACGTCGGGGCCATCCCAGTCCCGAACGCGCCGCAGCCAGCTCAACCAGCGCAGACCACAAACGGGGACCAAGATTTGAGCGAGATTTTGGCCGTCCCAAAACCGAACGCAGCCGCTGCCAGCTGGACCAGCGCAGACCACGAACGGAGATGGTGGATTGAGCGGCATCGCTATTGGTGCAGACTGAGAACTGAGCTCGATAATCACAAGATAAACGAGCCAGACACACCAGAAATTTAATCTTCCTATCCTCCAGTGTTCTTCTCAAGGTTCCGAAAGCTGGATGGCCGAGGGATTTGAGGGATCGAGATCGAAAACGGAGAGTTAGACGAAGCTAGATTGATCCGAAGGCAGCCGCTGCCAGCTGTACCAGCGCAGACCGCAGACGGAAGAGTTGAGCAAGCACGTCTCAGGACCGAACCCAGCCGCAGCCAGCTAAACCAGCGCAGACTGGGGACGGATGTGTGAGAGGAGTTCTGTTTGGTTAGACCAAATTGATCGTTCTTGACTTCATGTGACTACACAAATGTAGGCCAAATTCAATACGAAAAAGAAATTCGTTGGAGGAGGGGGGAGGGGGAAAGTCGAGCGGCTGTAGAAATATATATATATATATACCGATATGTCTACTATGTATGTCGAGAAAGAAACAGAAGGACCGACGTTGCGCGCATGCATGTCGGCAAATGCGTGGTACATCCCGGGGAAGGCTACGTTCTTACAGTCAACGAATATTATAGCAAAAGCGAAAGTGATCCAAAAACTTTGTACGTGTCACATTTGTCTTGGTTTTCGCTGAGCCAGATTCGGGGAATGGTGCAGTGTGGCGTGCAAGTTGAACACCCGTTGGTGAGAACGAGGACGAGGCGTAGTGCGTCGAAGTCTGCGAGGGCGAGGCACAAGGGGCGCACACACGCAGTGACAGTGGGCGGGAGTAGGGCGCGATGTATGTGAGCCGGAAAATGGATTGATTTTTTGCTGTAAGGCGCGCGGGGAGTGCATAGATAGAGGAGAGGGCGCCCGAGATGCGGAGGCCTTCTAGAGCGGGAACGGGTCAGCGGCGCTGTATGCTGAAGTGGCGGAGACACAGACGCTATGCGTGTGGATGACATTGACTGGATTTGGAGGGTTGTCGTTCAGAGGGGGGGGGGGCGGTCGGAATCATGCGATGTGCTCGAAGGCTGCCACGGAAGCGCCAGTTCATCACTGAAATGGAACGTATTAGCCCCCGCACTAGGGTGACGCGGGAATACCAAAACCTCGTATTTTCTGCATTTCAAAAAATACGAGAACGAGATGGAGAAGGGCGACTGGCTGGTGGATGATAGCGAGAGCTTCTTAGCTCTGCGCTTCTTTGCTGCAAGCCACTGTTGCGGGGGGTCCAGAGGGATCCATCTCCTCCAGTACTTCGTCATCCACCAACGACGTGCATTATGGACTTGACTTCCGGCTGCTGAAGCAAACGCACATGCCTCGCCAAATGGATTCGTCAGCAACCATGGCCTTCCAGCGACAGTTGACCCAACTGGCTTGGGCGATCGTGCGGGGCTTTGTACCTCAGAACTTAGGGCGAGTTCTGTCGGCGATTAGTTGTCGTCAAGTCTGTGAAAAATCAATCAAAGCGAACTGTGTGACAATTTACTTAAACAGTTTTGGCCGCGCACCGTCTAGTTTTCGAGGAAAGACCTCACATATAGAATTCGCGGTAGTTAGCCTTGTGGGTCGGAAACTCGGGGATGTACTCGAGCATCCCGACCACGCCGGGGAAGAGATCGTCAGGAAGTATGTCCTCGTAGAGGTTGTGGTCGTTTAATATGACTGGTGGAGAAATGTGCCATCATCGAAAAGACGATGAAGGGCAGTAATGCACGGATCGTTTAAGTGAGGCTGCACAATGCATGCAAGTTCTCTATACTCTCAAGATCTTCTGCGTTGCGAAGAACATCAATCAGTCCTTTGAAGTATTCCTAGCAGGGTGATGGCTCAGCGATATTCAGGAAAGCATGCGCAACGTCTAGAGGCGTACATCGACCAGAATATGTTCACACAAACACTCTTTCACTTGACCCGTTCGAGAGAGGCCTTTGATAAATGATCAGTAGAATCCATGGCCGAGTATTTGACCAAGATTGACCCCAATATCGCTAATTAAAAGGTTATACGCCTCTGAAACACGTCGCGAAGTACCCCAAACTTGCTGAGAAAAAGATATCATGCTGGCTAGGAAAATGGCCAATAAATGCATGACTGCACTTTACAATGTATTACTGACCAGATTGACGGCGTAGAGCCTCAGGACAAGTGCCTGTAGACGAAAGGAAGAGGTCAGCAAGTCAATTAGAAGTATCTGAAAAACTTTGAACTCACCAATTCAAGTCGGTCTTTTAGGTCAATTTCCTAAGTTAGGATCTTGAGGCGCGATCTTTGAACTTCTTGTGTCCAGGGTCTGCGAATTGAATCAGAAATAACGGAACCTGCAAGGACACTGACTCACCCCTTCGGCTCGTTGAGCAGCGCATCAACGTTTCCCTCGGCGGCTAGGCAGACGGTGATGTCGAGTTTCTCGATCTTGACGTACTTGCAGAAAAAACACGCACATCTCGTTTGCAAGGATCCCCAGGCGCTTCTGCAGCACGAGGTTGATATTCCCCAGTGCGATCCCTGCACCTCGGACGGGGGGTTTGTCACCAACGACGGTGCCATCACACGTAGTGCTACTTGATGGGCTCGCGCTGCACACCGCGGATATGCGCCAAGTTTACAACAATGCGTAAGATCGAGGCACTACCTGGACGGCGGCAAGAAGGACACTACTGTTGATGTGCTGGAACAGAGGTGCGCAACAAGGCGCGCGGGACGGGCCGTAGGAGGAGCGCGAGGAGGCAACGGTCGTCAGCCGGAGGGCGTGCGTTTTGTGTGCGTTGTCTTGGGTAGGGGGCGCACGTGAGTCGGCACAGTATGCGATGTGGCGTGCGAAGCGTGGACGGCGTGCATCGCCTGCGTCGTGGGGTATGCTTGTGCACACGCGCCGCACACCCCGGTGGTTCGGGTGATGTGCGGCGGCGCAGTTCGTTGATGTGTGCACAGGGGGCGGAGTGCGGATGGCGGCGTGCGGACGGCGGTGTCGGTGCACGCAGTTTGGCGTACCCATTTTCAGGTTGCTGGCGGGTCAGAATCATTTTAAGACTCGAGAAGTACGTTAGTCCAAGACATCCAGCCCAGAAATAAAGATATCCACCTGTATCCCGAGGCGCGCTACTTCCACCCACCGCTGCACTCCTCTTGTTCGGGTGTAGATACATGTGCTCGCAGCGGCTTTACATGTTCCTCATGACACCGTTCGAGGTGGGCCACCGGTGGCAAACGCGGTCATAGCTGTCGAAGGGGCGGTGTACGTCGGATCCACGCTTTGGGAGCGGTGCGCGGGTAAGAGCGACGCGCTGCCGCTGATGCGCGCGTCCGGGTGCGCCTTTTCAACTGCCGAAGAAGATGATCAGTATGGGGCGTGAAAGACGAAGAAAAGAAGGCCCACCTCCCTCAAAATGAAAAGGAAACAAAACGCCGACCCTGCGCGTCTCCATCCCTTCTTCTCACTCACCCTCCCAGATTCTCCACAGGAATATGGTTCAGCATGGAAGAAGGGAAGAAGAGAGAAAGCAAGAATTTGTTTATTGATATTTGCGCAACATCGCGTCCATCACGCGGATTTTAGCCGAACGCGCCAACTCTGGCGCGCTCAAAATGACATGTCAATAGACTCGATACAACTCTACCCTGCAGAAGCTCGCGCTGTGCGGCCGCACACGCTGCACGGGGTACGAATTCGCGCACGCGGAACGTGTGCGGCTCCGCATAGGCGCGAGACTGCAACATGAGGTCGACAGCGACGCGACGCTGCCCAGCCTGGCGGTCATTTCGACACGACGCCGCCGTGCATCTTGACGTGGAGCACGGAGGGAGCTCGGGCGCGTCGAGCGATCAGAGGGGGAGGTGCGCGTGAGTGCGTCTCGGAACTCGAAAGTCGGACGCGGCTTGTGTGAGGTGCGAGGGCGTTCTGTTCCCGAGCAAAAGTACGAGCACAGGTGGGTGCGCTGCTCGCTTTCACGGGCCGGGCAGGACTGCAGTGTGCGTTTGTGCGTCTCGGGCGCAGTCGGCGCTGCGTTGTCGTTCGAGGTGATGGCGAGTTGGAGTTGGGGGAGCCGGTGGATGGTCCTGGAAGGGACAAGATCTCTTTAACTGCGAGTCACGTAGTGAGGCTGACCTTCTACCTGCTTTGGTAACACCGTGGTCCCTCCGCGGTGGGACCACGGTGTTACGAAGCGTGTGGCCTGTAACACAAGTGACGGTCACGCGCCTTGTGGAGGAGGTTTGGTTCCGCCATCACCGATGCAAAAAAAAACAATTCTTGGACAAATCTAAGGCGCAGAAAAGAAAACCCGAGCAGAAGCACAGCAGAATACAGATGTATGCATACTACCTCGAAGAATTAAAGAGTTTGTGATACCATTTGAAGGAGCCCCGACGCGCATTTGAAGTTTTCTCATCTCCAGGGTAAGGCTGGAAAATCGACGGACTCCAAGAAAGAGTGACAAGACAATAAATTCGACATTCGCATTCCTGAGTCTCTCCGAGTCGGGACATGGCCGCCTAATCATGAAAACTGCTGGATTGCGCGCCGTTGCCTGCGCGGTGTACGATTGCTGCACGCTCCCCGTCTCAATTGCGCTCTCGCTCAGGCCCTGCACTCCTCGGTGTTGAACCACTGCCGCTTTATAACAGCTCTGATGCTTTGGTACATCCCTGCTTGATAGTGGGGCCCCGCGGCGGCGCGCTAGAAACTATATGATATGGATACATCTATGGATACATGTGTGAATAAGGTCAAGGAAAGAATTACGTCGACCCGTAAGAAATCCGTCGCACTTTGCGTGTGTTTCCAAGAACATTGACAAAGCTTCAAAAGAAAAAATAACTCTGGAAATCAACAATCGGTACATACTGGCTTGAAATCCTGCCCAGAACTCACATTGGAGGACAACACCTGGAACGCCTCGCCTGTGAGATTTATCAGTATTACACCGAGTAACCTCTGGCAAGGCAACAATTCGCATACCGGTCCCGCGGCGGCGAATCTGAGCCGGCAATGATGAGCACGCAGATACACAGCGGCGGATGTCGGGCTTGCCTCGGCCTCTCTTGATTCGGCATCAGGTCGGCGTCGGTGTCCGCACCTGTGATCTGGAGTCAGCGATCTTGAAATAGACGCGGATTGGGACGCACCGCGGAGTCAAGTCGTTCTCGGGTTGAGGCCAGCCGCGAATAAATATCCGAGTGGGAGAAATTTCAAGGCAGAATTAGCGGCGGACTTGAAGAATGAAAGGGTGAATGGGCAGAGTAAGTCAAGAGTGAAAGGAAAAAGAAAATCTTACCAAGACTGTGGGTCGCTGATACTGTCCGCATAAATGGATGTACGACGAGATCTTGTAGAACAAGATATATTAACTCGAGATAAGAATTAAAGATCTAACAAGTAGTGCGTTCGCATACCTTTGATACATCCATCCCATCAAGCGTCCCCGATCCACTCCGAGCCGCAATTCTGTTATCAAAGTCCCGTCAGTTAGTGATGAAAGAATAAGCTGGAACTTACCTGCTTCGCGAGCGCGCACTCGCGACCTCTAGCAAGGGCGGCGAAGGGCGGAGGCATGACGCATGAGAGGGCTCGCGCCGTGATTATTCACCTGGTCGACCTCGTCCATGGAGTCGTGCGCGCTCCGGACCCAGACATCACGGCAGAACCACGTCGGGGTCGCGCGACCTTTGCTGTAGGATTGCTCGGGGTAGACGACGTGCGTGCCCGACTCGCAGCAGAAGACTTGGAAGGGGAGGTGCTGTGCGTAGCGGGAGGCCTCGAGATGGTCACGCGGCGGGACGGCTCGTGCTCCGCCTCCGTCACCTGCGAATCCCTAAGGGCATCGGCGCGCTGTTGACTGCATGCGCATCAGCGTGTGTGCGGGCAACGACTAGAGCAACGACGAGAGAGAGCGCGCACCGTAAACAATCCGATCCTCCGCCGGCTCCTCGACTGCCGGTTCCTCCTCCTTGGGCATCGGCGTGTCCGCAAGGAGGCTCAACCCATCTAGTACCGAACCATTCGCCGCGTCTTCCATTTTCGGCTGCTTGCTCGCCGCCTCCACCGCGCCCTCGTGAGCGCGCAAGCGCGCGAGCTTGCGATACTCGTTCAGCGAGTCGAGTTACTCAATGCTCGACTTGACGTCCTCCTCCTCCTCGTCCCCCCCCAAAATCGTCGTTCCCGCGCCCGAGTCCGAGCTCCCCGGCGTACTCGCCGCGGGTGTGTTCGCCAGCCCGACGTAGTTTAAATCTATCCATCCATACAGTTATTAGCGTTCAGCCAGTCAGTAAGAAAGGGCGCGCCACGCACACTCAGTCTCATGGTTGATGACGGGCTTGACATCCTTCTCCACGGCGCCACAGAGCCCAAGAGGCATCCCCCGGCGATCCTTGCGCATGCCAACGCCAACACCCAGCCCGTTATGCATTTAGATGCGTCGGCTGTTTCTTGCAAAGTTGCAAGAGGCCGTCGGGCTTCAGCGGGTTTGCCCTAGGGATGCGACACTCAAGGCACATTGGTTCTTGAGAAAGCATGCAGTCGTAGGTCGAGTACATCACAGGAAGAGAGCAGGTTCGTCGAGCAAGGCGATATAGAACAAATTTGGTGCAAAAAGACCCAGAGAGAGTAGTGTTGTTCAGTCCAAGGGGAGAGATGAGGCTGCCAGTAATAGAATTGTCCCAGAATTCCTTTGAAATTGTGTAAATTGAGTGTGGTCCTCGCTGTTTGAGTCGGAGTCGAAGTCGAGGGCGAGGCACTGGCCTTCGGCCGTATTCGGCGCTAACCCGGATGCGGATCGGACTTGTCTTTCTTAACTCGATGTCCTCCTCACTTGCGTCTCTTCCAACCCGTTCTTCACGTCCACGCTCAAAGAATCGGATTCCCCCTTAACCCTTGAAAAAAAATCGAAATCAGCTGCCCCCTCGAAACTTCCCTCGCGCCAGTTCTCTCTTCGCAGTCATTAGGTCTCGCAGGTCCTACAACTTGAAAGGATCCGGCAATTGTGAGTGTTTTTGTTTCTTTCTTCTTTCTTTCCCCGGAACTCACCTATCACTGTAGCCTCAGCGCCGCTCCCGGCGCGCCCGACGACTACCCACCCAATGCCGCTCTTCCTGCTCCATGAACTGCGTCAAGACCTCTGCCCGCTCTCTGTCTTTCTTCCCACTCGGCACCCCCGCCTCCGCCCCTGCCCGCCTCCGACCTGCCCTCGAAAATGCGACGGCCGCACAAGCCAAAAAAAACTAGTCCAGTTCCACGTCGCATCCGTGCAGCGCGCGGATCGTACCCTCCGCTACGTTTTCCAGCCCATCGCATCTCTCACGCTGCGTCCGCGCACCATGATCCGTCCATCGATCGCGTACCAGCAGGGCACCATCGATGAAGTCGCGCGCCAGTCGACCTATGTACTCTTGTACGCCGGCTTGCAGCGTGTGCGCGGTGATGCGGAATTTGCGGGAATGTGCCGCCCGACGCCCCTGGTAGCACTCGACACGCGCCAACTAATCGTCCAAACTTCTCCCCATCTCCGCGAGCCGTGTCAATGCAAGACTTGCAATGCATGACGCATGACACCGATGCCAACACCTGACTCCCGCCACACGACACCGACGCACGAGTTTCACCCTGAAGGGCAGTAGGCCGCTGTCGCACGGGGGCGCGGGGGAGGCGTGATTCTCGAGAGCAGCAACGACGGCGCGGAAGAGGGCGCGGTGGATGCAGGGAACTCGAGTGGGGGAATGGGATGGCGGGCAAGTTCCGCGCGGCGTTCAACACGCCGTTTGCAACACGGCGCCTTCAATCTTGGCATCGTCTTTGGCGCAGGTTTGGAAGCGGCGGCGGCAGAGCAGAGCCAGCCAAGTTGATGAGATCGAGCTCTTGGAGCTTCACACTGTCGGTTTCCAGGTGTCGAAGATACGCAACGATGTCTTTTCCGGACAGGAACACGGTCGAACTGGACGATAAAGCGTGCACCGCGAAGAGGATCGCTGAGGAAGATGCGATAGACGAGTCGACCACCGTGACGATCTTGGGAAACATGGTCTCGTTCAATGCGAGGGGACACACTAGATCAATTGAGCGCGGGAGACTAGCGGAGGAAGGTCAAAGGCGCTTACACAAATTTTTATCGAGGGGAAAACAAAAAAACTCGGACAAGAGGTCCTCTGAAGCGAGGCGCAGCTCTTTCAAGTTCAGTTTCTTGCCAATCGCGGCCGAGCTTGTCTCGGTTTCATCGCGGGCGATAACGACGACGAGAACGGGGGTGGCTGTTTTGGCGGTCTTGGGTTTGTAGACGAGCGTTTTGATTAGTACAAATGGCTTCGGGCACACTCAATCACAGTCGCGGTATGTGTGCAAAAGTGGCCGCGCAGCCTATAGGTCGAGTCAGTCAGTATCTAATCCAACGAGAGGTAAGGATTGAATGCACCGGGAGTTCAATGGTAGTCTCTCCGTTTGAAATTCCCGAAACTAGCCTGGCTGGATCAGTGGATCTACTTAAACGAAATCAGTAATGAGTGGATGGTTAAATAGAAATTGGGACGAACCGCGCTTGAATCAACGGCCTTTTGAAGACCGGCGCGCGTCCATCTGATAAAAGTCAGTCTGAGTTGAAGGACATAGGAGGGCGACATGCATAGAGGGAATTGATGAGAAAAGCACGACCATCAGGGTTGAAGCGAATGTCTAGGAGTCAGATATTAACATTCAGTCGCAGATATTACAAAAAATACTCACGTTGCTGCAATCCGACATGACAAGTACGATGATGTGGGTGAAGCCGGATGGAAATCTAACGCGAAAGGTCGGTGATGATGCGTGTCAATACCGAAAGTAATTAGTACCTTTCTCCCTCCGAGAGTCCCATCAACAATGAATTTAGTCCGAGCCGACGGCGAGTGGGAATTCTTGAAGTAAAAAATTGGGCTGCAGAGGGAAATGAGTCGGTGAACAAAACTATATGAACACATACCAAGGGATCCGCAGGCGGCGGAAAATGCGGTGACGGATCAAGTGGCGGGCAGCGCGAGAAATAGATGAGGTCGTGTCTTGAGTCGCTCTTGAGACGATTGCGAGGGCGTTCCAAGAATTGTACTGAGATGAGCCAGTCAGTCCAAGCTAAAGATGTCGCAAAAAAGCGGACACCTGCGAGTAATGCGAGGCATTGCGAAGTGCTGCCGGGAATCATTGAGAGTCTGTGTCGACGAAAGTACCAGGCGGGCGTTTGCCGAACGCGCCAGAGCTGGCGCTCTCGGCTAAATGCACGTGCTGGGACATGACGCGTTGAGAGTCGCAAATATCCTCCGCGCCCGCTCATGGCACCAATGTTTGCGCATCGGTTAGTACCCGCACGACTCGGCGCATCGTATCACAAGCATCGTGTTTTAGCGTCGTGCACGCAGGCCCAAGGAGGTCAAATTTTTGTCCCAGATGTCAGAATGGTGCGTTTCAGTCGTCCAGATACACCATTTTCTTCTCTGGTTTCCGCGCGAACTTTGCCTTGATGTGCCTGCACCTCTTTCCCCTAATGCTCTCCTTGCTGACTTGGAACTAGAAGCGGGGAAACTGTTGCTCGGACGCCGGACAAGTATGTATAAAGTCTGCGTCTCCGCTGATGTTTCGGCGTGTGCGGCCTGATTGCGTGCTTTGGATTCCCCGGAGAGCCGCGTGTTCCCCGTGCCTGTCTCTCATCGGGGCAGGGACGCCGCCTGTGTGCGCGCGCTCTTCTGGGAGTTTCCGGATGAGCCGGAGCTCCACGCCATCGACCGCCAGTTCCTTGACCCCGAACATTTCGAGCGTCCATGATATACCATTACCCCCTCTCCCTCGCTGCAACCGAACCCGACTAACATGTTATCCCAGTAATCTTCCCGGGCCACGGCAAGACCATCTGGCGCGAGTGGTTGCTCAACGGCCCCATCGGTACCAATACCACCCTCTCCGCCCCGCTCGGGCACATCAACGTCCACGTTCGAGACGGCGCCGCGCTTCTCTTACACCAAGTGCCGGCGTACACCACCGTGGAGACGCTCAGCAGGCCCTTCGTGCTGCTCGTCACACAGTCCGCCTTGGAACACGCGTTCGGCGCCGTGTACCTCGACGACGGCGTGTCCAACCCGCCCGGGCCCAGCACAACCGTTACAGCCCCACGCGAACCGACGCCTCCCAGCCGCACACGTCCCGCCGGAACGAATTCGTACCCAGCGCTGCGTGTGCGGCTAGCGCGCCGACCTGCTGCATCGTATCAGCGCATGCGACGATTGCTTGTCAACGACACCAAGATAGAGCCGAATGCAGTGACGCGGCTCCCGCCCGGCTCACTGTCCAAACTTTTCACGCACGAAGATAGAGTCGACGTCGATCATGCCCCCTTCGTCTTCCTCCAAATATGTTGCCTCTGGCGAAATATTCGCCTGGCACTTCTTGAGCTCTTCTTGAGCTATCAATTCAGCTATAAGTGCGTCGTTTTTTGCTCAGATACCCAATAAAAGTTTACTTCCGTAATTCTTCAGATTTCGATTCGATATCCGCGAACACTTGACACGAAGTCTCTTTCTCCCTAAGTACGTGCGTTTCGCATGCTTTGACATTTTCTTTCATTGTATTTTACCTACGACTATGCCTTTGGGTCGAAGCAAGGCTTCGTTCCGGTTCACCCTCGACTTTTATCGTTCAACCACGCGCTAGTGCTCGGGCTCAAATTCGACAGACATCGGTACATGCTCACTTCGAATCAGAAATTTTATTGTACTGACTATCTTTCACTCGCTATTGCGTGAACTTGAAGCTTGCTGCCCGATTCGACAACTTGAATTCAGCGATGATCACTTGGTAGGTTGTATGTTCTTCCATTCGCTATCTTGGGTTTGACCAAGATTTCTTACTCGCAGTTCTTCCATCGCTGTCTTGCCCTCCTTCAAGTCCCAATCCGGGCCGCCGACTGGGACTCGAATCGCCTGACAAGGCAAGTTGCAGATTTATTTCCAGTTTCGTACACTGCTAATGGATCTCTCAGCTCGGTTCTTTGCCGCTGCTGGTCGCAGCCGCGCATGCCACACCCGAGGCGGATCCACGTCGGTTTCGCGCACGCTGCTTCGCATCCGGCAGCGGCGAAGCGAAACAAGCCAGATGGTGGCGAGCGAGCGAGCTCAGTGTAAGAGTCGGGCGCGCAGAGGCGCTGCCTTGACTCTGCGCACGCGAGCGATCGGAGAGCAGTACAGCACAGGGAGCGAGTGGACAAAACCACTTTGTGTCTCCATGCCTCTCCGCCGCGCGCCCCGTCCGCTCCTCTGTAAGTAGCGGCGGGGGCGGTACTCGCAACCCGCAATTTGCACAAATGTGCGACATCGCCAACGGGGGCCCGCCGCGGACTTGAATTCGGTACTGTACCGAGTGCATGCACGCGTTCTCCCGCACCTGATGTTCGTTGATGATTAGTCTGCGGGCCCGAAACTTAACGACGAACTTGTTTCCGAGCGATACTACGACTTACACGGCGGCGCGCGAGCCCGGGGTAAAGTAACGATGTACAGAGTGTTTCTCGCTACGGGTCGCAGCCGCGCACGCGCCACCCGAGGCGGATTCGCGTCGGCGGCGGCGCGCGCGGCTTCGGATCCAGCTGCGTCGATGTGGAGCGAGCGAGATGACGGCGGCATCGTAGCGTTCGAGTCGGGCGCAAGGCGCTGTATTGCCTCTATACACACACATAACCTCGCGTCTCACGGCTCGGGGTGACAGCTTGGCTTCGCCTCGCGCGGGTCGGAAGGCACCCGTGAACAGGCTTGATTAACCTTCAGCGCATTCGAACCCGGTGCAGAATGCACGCAAGCTGAACATTGCCTCGATGGGAGTCTCTGCCCCGGGCTCGACGTCGCAAAAGGGCTTGTGTGGCCTGCCGTGGACAGCACACGCGTTCTCCAGCATTACTCTCCCCGTGGTGTAGTTGTACGCGGGCTTGAGTTCTGATAACTGGAATGGGAGTGAGGCGGGATGGGGCGGTGTAGGAGAGTTGGGTGCTAGAGTTGCGAGGCTGCTCTGCTACTGTCCAGCGGAGTGAGACCGGCAGCGAAGTAATTTCGTCGGAGATGAGGGACCAGGACATGAGTGAATAAGTGTGCACCGGGTGGAGATACACCCGCCGTCGTACTGGGGCTCGCGGCGGCGCGCGTCTGCCAGCGAGCAGTGAAAAAGAAAACTGACAAGGGTGTGACGCCCGGACCCCGAGTCCAACGGGGGCCTTGCGAACTCAAACCTAGTTAATGAAACGTAGGCAGGTATTAACGTAACGCAATGGGGTCTTGTTTCAATGGCGAGCGGAGTGCTCGCTCGAGGAGGCGACCTGCACGACCGCAAGGCGGATAGTACACTCAACTTCAGGAAACGAAGTGTGTGCCCGCCCATCCACCGCCGGGATGGCGGGCTCCACGAAGCCCTGCGGCGGTCGGACTTTGTGGAACATCGCGATTTTTTTTGTCCGAGGTGACGGAGAGCCGGTGCCCGTACGTGCATAGGTTGCCGTTCGGGGGCAGCGTAAGTTGATTTGTAAAATTCATTGTCTTGTTTTTGCCTTCGCTGAGAAATGCATACAAGACGTACGGTATCCGCAATGAAGAAATGCATTTTCCCCGAGTGCTTCATAACATCCTGCTCAAGGCGGGCAGAAAGGAGCTCCCTGTCATTCTCCGTGCTGCGGGCACATTAGCGCTCTTCAAAATATTTTTCGAGCAAATGAAAGACGCACCAAGTCCATCCTTGACACTGTCGAGATACAATTTCGCCAACCGCAGTCGCTTCGTCGCGGGCATCTCAAGTCGAGGTTATCTATATCCTGTCCATCCTCGTCGGTATGATCCGAATCGAGCTCCTCATCCGCAGCCCTTTCTCCGGTGGCGTGTCAATAAGGCTCATCGCCCAGCCTGCAGAAGCTCGCGCTGTGCGGCCGCACACGCAGCACGGGGCACGAATTCGCGCACGCGGAACGTGTGTGGCTCCGCATAGGCGCGGAACTGCAACATGACGCCAACAGCGATGCGCGTCTCGACTCTCAACGTGACGCCGGCGGTCATTTCGACGAGACGCCGCGGCGCATCTTAACGTGGGGCACGGAGGGAGCTCGGGCGCGTCGGGCGATTAGGAAATCGGCAGTGCGAGGGTGCCGTTCTCCATGCCGATGCTGTACCGTGCTCCCGAGTAGGCGTATGTACTGGCAAGCGCAGTACTAGTGTTGTCGTTCCAGATGATGGCGAGTTGGAGGAGGGGGAGAAGCCTGGAGGAGAATGGTATTCTTGGTAAGTAATGAGAGCAAAGGAAGGAAAAATCTCACCAGGAATTCGGCTGATAGCTGCCCGCACGAAACGGGTAGCCACAGATGAATACACGAGAGATCATGAAGAGAAATATATGACAGCCTGATTTAACGAGAATTCCAACAAGTAAAGCGTTCGCGCACCTTCAATAGACTCTGTATAGCCTTCAAAATTGAGTCCGGGCCACTCCGAGCTTAATTTAAGAAGTTCTGCCTTAACAGAGTCGGGCCTGTCAGTAACGGAGGTAAAAGAAAAGATAGGACTGAAACTTACCTTAAACGTTTCTTGTGACCTGTCAGTTAGGGAATTGTACGTCTAAGAATCGAGCCAGAGCATCAATACGAAGACGGAGAAATCCGTACCATCATGGAGGATAACCGTTCCATTCTCCACGATTTGGGCCTCCCACACAAGTTTCGGGCTGCGACAAGGGCGTATACGCACAACCTCATGCCATCCCAATGTTCCCTGGAAAAAATTACCGAGGAGCCTTTCACTGAATCACGAAACGGTGTTGCGCATCTTCGAGTTTTCGGGAGCAAGTGCAAGCGCGAAGGTGAACACCGCCCACAGTGGATACAGGTGGATGAAGAGCAACCCAGATAGCCGTATCATCCCCGCGACGTTCATGGGCTCCTTGGCTACGCGGCGTCGTCGCGGGCTAGGGAACTATACGTTTCATCGATGAGTGCGGCGTCCAATTTGAGAGCCGCGATGTTGAGTTCCTCATCGCACAATGGATATGGGGGAAGGTTGTGGATGTACTCGGACGAAGCATTTGTGGAATCCAGCAACGGTTCTCCAGAGGCACTGGATGCGAACGCAGACACGAGCCCTCCTTCCTTTCCTGGCGACTCGGCGTTAGTAACGGATCCCGGGCCGGATGTGCCAGTCGTGGCCAGCTACCTTCTGCCCGCAGTACTACATCTCGTGCGTTGCAACGCTGATTTTAGAGAAGATCCCGTCGCATCCAAGTCGCATCGGTATTATACCAGTGTTTCTCTACTATACTACAGAACACCAAAGATATTCTGCACCAACTTGGCCGCCTCAAAGCCACCCACCCCGCAGCCCCTCCGCGTCCTCCGACTCCGTCCCCGTCTCCATCCTCGCCCTCAAGTGCGTCGCCTCTCCTCCACTTTCCTCAGACAAATGGTTAAGATACTGACGGCAGGCCCAACCCCTGTGCAAGTGTCGATTCAAATGAAATTCAAGGTCCAAGGCAGGCGCGCTGACAAGGCTGCGCGCGAAGCGCGAAGAAGCTGCGGAGCGTGATGGCTGCCGCATCGACGTACACATACAGCATGCCCCGCCATCGTTATGTAACTCATCCTGTCCGTAATAAATACCTCATATTCGTCAGCAAACTCGGCACAGTTCCTCAGCGAAGTCCCCAGCCGCGACATCCGCCCATTGGTACTCTTCCTCCGGCACAGACCCCGGGAGCGTGAGCATGCCCTTCCCCATCGCCGCCTTTCTCGGGCGGGCACCCCACCATCGGCTCGCATGCTCAACCCAGCGCGCTCCCACCAGCCTCCGGCGGGGTTATCCCAACGCGATTCTGAATCCAAGCAGCGTATCCCTCGAGCGGGGTCTCTTTTGGGTTAGGGGGTACGTCGATAGTGGGGTCGGGGGTGGTGTATTCGCATCCGCATGAAATACGGGCGGCAGGAGTTTGACGAAAGAATACCCGGCATCCAGCGGCACAACAAGCTACGCGCCGTCCGCTTCAAGATCCTCGTGTTTTCCACGACCGGCGGCAGCATCAGCACCATCAGGTATGACGCGCCGCCCCCTACCCGATGCCGTTGCGTGCGGCACGCCGCGTACGAGTACGAATTAGGGAGAGCACGGACTCGGAGAGTGAGACGACCGGAGGAAGGCGCACGACGGGTAGGACTGCGAGGTATGTACGTGTCTTTTTTTGTGGGTTTCCAGACGGGCGCTGATGATTTGTTTGCCTTTTTCTCTTTCTACTCCTACCCGCACATCCGTCTCCATGTCTCCTCCCTCGCCGCCACAGAAGACCCGTGAATTCATTATCCACTGAGGGTTGCTATCATCTGGAAGAAAAAGCGTTTTTTAAAAATTTGAAGCTGGGACATGATTTAACGAGCGTACGCATACCTTCAATGAACAGTAAATCAGCTTTGAACGAGCCCCTAATAGTAATAATATATGATGGTTTCTTTGTACAAAAAAAGACTCCGCGCACGAAAGATCCGTTTTACCGCGCGATTGTGAACAATCCGGGCCCACTGCAAACACCATTTCAGCTCGTGGCCGCGCTGCTCGCACACTGCACCCCTGAAGCCAGAGACGATCAGGGAAGTCCGCGGAGCATACATCTCCCTGAGTAACTAAGTCAATTTCTCAGGATGCGGTGTACTCGTGCCGCCAGAGGAAACCACCCTCCAGCTTATGGACAACGCCTCACAGCCGTTCAGCGTAAAGTTCAAAATACCGATGTTCCAGAAGCGCAGGGTTCGTTTCTCTTCGAGGGCAATCGCACTTAACTGAGAATATCTTGCAGAACGGTTGTGGAGGCTCTCTTTTTGCACGCCGGTTAATCCCACATCGACTGTTGGGTCAGAATGATTCAAGAAAGGACAACAATGGGGTGCATCCTTGTTTCTCCGTGAAATGCACGCGCCCAAAACGTCGATCGATTCAAACTCGAAGTTGGCCTGCTCAAACTGGGATACGGGCCGGTGTCGGCGGGCGCGACGGCGTACACGATCCCATCGATGCGGCTGCCCGTTCCCGCCAACAGAGCCCTTTCGATGCATCGGCGTTGCTCACAGTTCGCAGGCGAGTTTCCAGCTAAGTGGATCCGCAAAGTCCTGTACAGACGTGTCTTGAGGTTAGAGGCTCGTAGATTGAGCTAGGAAAGGATAAACAAGGAAGTGGACGATGAATTGCTTCAAGGACGAGTACAACCAAGATGAAGAAGTATGCGGAAGTAGCAGTTGTTTGGAGACAAGTGTTATCGGCCTTGAAACCAAACAACGAGCCTACGCCATCGATAATCGACGCTGCTTTACGATCGGACTGTTTCAACGTACATCATGATCAACTCTTCGGTGTCTTCAAAGAATCGAAATTCTTTACTAATTCATCAGTATAAGTTGGAACAGGTTTACGGTCCTGACTCAAAACGTATCCAGGTATTCATCCTTCTTTATTAGTTTTCACCCAGATGACTGACTTGTCTCGGCAATTTCGGCCTGACATGCATTAGGGGCTCGTTCGGAACGGGATTACTTAGTATGCGCACACCTTTCTCATTATATTTTCCCGAGTTCAATTGAAGTATCCTTTTTTCTTTCAGATAATATTTAAATTGCAATGCTCCGTGGATTAACCGGACCTCTATGCACTACGGCTCAAAGACAGGTAAGCCCGTCCAATTTCGAACTTGACTGCATCATTTTTCTCTCCTCGACAGATCCGACACTCTCAAGGTTGTGAACAGCACCAGGAGGATATACAAGACGCGGACCTGACATTTATTCGAGAGAAGACGAGAGGCGGCATATCAGATCAATGTGCCGCCTCTCAACCCAGAGGCGGCACTTGCCGCTTTCAGAATGTGCCATCCTTGCCAAGCGGTCGGTTCCGGAGCTGCCACGTGTCACCCGCCCCCAGACTCCGCCCTCTCCATTTTCTTCCTCTTACCACCACTGTCCCACCGACGAGCCATACCGCCGACGCGTTCCTACGTCGTCGATCAAAACACAGCAGATGAGATCGCGACGGCATTTCGAACCGGTGTTTTAACGAATCCCCATAATGAAGTCACCCATCGCATGGCGCGCAACTCCCAGCGCCAGTCGAAGATTGCGCAGAAAGCCCGGGAGTCTCAGGAACAGACTACGGAGCGGCAGGAACTCGAGGCACAGCTGGCCGAGGAGGCCGAGGCACGACGCCAATCGAGCGCGCGTACGAAGGATATCAACGCGCGGCTGAAGGTAGTGAAGGACGCATCCAAGAAGGGGAGTTCCTCGCGCGCAGGTTCTACTCCCACCGCCAGTTCAAGTGGACGCGTCAAGACTATCCCCGGTGAGTTTCTATCAATATGTATACTCTTCCTCTAACGATTATCCAGCTCCCTCTCGCAAGGGTTCATCCAAGTCAACTCGAGCAGCGGTCGAAAATAACACCCCTATTGTTGATACCCCGGTCTCTCCGCCCGAGCATCCCCAGACAACCACATTCAATTCCGTCGAATCTGGTATGTTCTTCAAGCTCTATTTCTACCTACGCCTCAATATACCCTCGTTTTCTAGCGCACACGACTTTCGGGTCGGAAGTCGGCACTATCAACCTACCTATCGATTCCTCCAGGCCAACCGACCTCGAGATATGCGTGCGCAACTGCCTTGAACCCGGTTCGTTCTCTTAGACATACTGCCGAACTAAGTTTCCTAAAATCTTTCCATAGAGCTTTCCGCACCTATTCTTTCAACCAACTGGGAAGGCATGTTCATGCCGGGCCCTGTCGTTGATATGATGCAGTTAGACGTGCCGGAGATGCCCCAATCCTCGTACGATAGGAGTAAGAACTTCGGGTTCATTCTTGGTCATTCTCGTTGACTGAATAATTGAAGTAGTCCCCTCGGAGTTCTTAGACCCTCAAGTTTACTCCGGAGCGTTACCACTACTTCCCGACCTCGCGGATCCATCGGCCACCCCGGATACTCTAATGTACGATCTTAACGACCTCCAACTGGGTACCCTTTTCGGGTTGGGTTCGGATTTCAGCGCAAATATTCCCGTGGCCACGCCTTCTGGCTTTTCATTATTTTCAACTACACCTCAGTACTCCTTCTCGGAGAATCCTCTGGCCGCCCTCAATTCCTTTCTTCCATCGGCCGCTTCACCTTTGCCACTCCTTCCTCCGCCTCCTCCGGACTCTCCGCCTGAATCCGCACCGTCAAGGGAAGAACTGTGCTCAAATTCGGTCACTTCCAAATCGAAGAGGGCGCCACGCTCAAAACTCGATGGGCTCGAGCCGGCTAATATTCTCGCTACTGGTTCTGCGCGCACTAGGGCTCCGAGTTCGCGCAAGCGAGACGCCGAAGAGGAAGTTTCGGAGCAACCTTCCAAGAAGCGCAAGAAAAACAAAGTATGATGCTCATTCTCTCTTTCATTAATGCGGCCTGACTTTGAATATTTTTTCTTGTTCTATTTCAGCCTTAAATTCGATCAATCTCGCATGTTCCCTTGGAGCGTAGCTACATAGGCTTCATATTAAAAATTTTCGATGACTCAGAACTTTCTTTTACTCAATAAATCTCTATAATTCACTTCTGAATGAAGAGCTGCGCCGCCAGCTAACTCCAGAAATGTGCCGCCTGTGCACGCGGATGCGGCACATAACCGAGCCCATGTGCCGCGTCTTGGCAAATGTGCCGCCTCACATCCGGATGTGCCGCCTAGCTGAATAGATGTCAGGTCCGTATCTCGTCTATCCCGCAGCACCAGCGATACCCTCAATTCAGCAGAAGATTTATCAATAAACTCATTTACAGCCATTAGCGTGTAATTTGGACCGCCTAGAGTTGACCTTCATTTTGAGCGCGCCAGAGCTGGCGCGTTCGGCTAAAATCCGTGTTGCGCAAATATTGATAAACAAAATCTTGCTTGCTCTCTTAAGCTTCTTCACTTCCATTTGAACCATATCCCGTGGAGAATCTGGGAGGGCGACTGAGAAGAAGGGACGGAGACACGCGGGCTCGGCGTTTCGTTTCCGTTTCATTTTAGGGGAGATGGGTGTTCTTTTATTTCTTAGTCTTTCAAACCCTATCCTGATTATCAAGTTCTTTGCCAGTGGCAGGTGAAAAGGCGCTCCCAGACGCGCGCATCAGCAACAGCGCGTCCCTCTTTCCACCGCCGCACATCATCGACGCGTGCACCCAAACATCGACGCGTGGATCCGACGTACACCGCCACTTGCCACGTCCTCGACAGCCACGAGCGCGTTTGCCACCGGCAATGGCCCATCTCGAACGGTTTCATGAGGAATGTGTAGAGCCGCCGCCGCGGGTGCAAGTGTCTACGCCCGAACAAGAGGAGCACAGCGGTGGTCGGGAGTAGCGCGCCTCGGGATACAGGTAAATATCTTTATTTCTGGGCCGGATCTCTTGTACTAACGTACTTCTCGAGGTCCTAAGATGACCCTGATTCGCCGGTAACCTTGCAAACGAGATGCGCATATTTTTCTGCAAGTATAACGACCCGCTGTACGTCAAGATCGACTTGGAGAAACTCGACATCAAGGTCCGCCTCGCCGCCGAGGGAAACGCCGATGCACTACCCAGTGAACTGAAGGGTGAGTCAGCGTCCGGCACTGTTTCATACCTCTGATTATCGCAGGTGCGCGTTCGAGGTGAACATCGACTTTGTGCGCAAGAGCATCAAGGCGATCGGCCAGACGGCGGTCAAGATCGACGCGGCGGCTGAGGTGTAAATACAGACGCTCAAGGCTGTCGTGGAGCTCTTCCTGAAAAAGCCTGACTCAGCGCAGGCCATCGTACAGCGTATGCTTAACACGGCGACAAACTGCGACTCGCTCGACGTACGCGACGGAGCGTACATCTACTGGTGGCTGATGTTGACGGACCCTGGGGCAGCGACGGTGTGTGCGGTGGCAGAAATATTTGGAGGGATGCTGACCGAGCGCAGGCCGTTGTGCCGGCGCATCGGCCATAGATCTCGATTCCGCGGGCGACGGTTGCAACGGGGCTTCTTGAGGAGCTGCTCGGGCGAGATCTCGACTTTCGCGAGTGTGTATCACAAGCCCGAGGAGACGTTCGTCGGGCGGGGACGCATTGGCGTCGATTCGGAGCGCAAGACTGGTGAGGCTGAGTGAGTTCGCCGGTGGCGTGGTACATTCTACACTGGTGCGTTCTTTCCTGCGTTGTTTCCATTCACTTTCTTCGCTGGCGGCTAACTCGCATGCGGATAGGTGCGTCGCCTTGTGCACCGCGTACCTCGAGGAGATGCCCTCATCAGAGAACCAGTGCATTCAGGGCGTCGGTGTGTTTCCTTTCCTTCCGGACATTGCAGAGGAAACTCGCTGATATGCGCTGGAACGGCAGATTCCGCCTGGCGTCAATTCCACCTCATGATCAGCGTCGGCGCGCCCGATGCGGAGGCCAAGTTCCAGAAGGGTGCGAAGAGAGATCCTAGTCTATACGTGAGTTTACCGGGGGGCGTCTTTCGCTTGAGCGGAACTGAAACACATTTGGTATAGGCCTTCCGTGGTCGGGGCTGCACAACTGGCATTCGGTACGTCTGCGCGCACTTTTTTGTCTTGGGTGCACAGACGCTGAAGTGTTGTACCTGCAGTTCATCCGCCACGGCCTGTGGTACAAGGTGGTCGCCAATGGGGGTGCCTTTGGGGACGGTGCGTGCTTTCTCGTTTGAGGCGATGAAGCTTGCTGATCAAGGATGCAGGTGTTTATCTCGCGACAGATGCGCATACGGCGATGGGGCACTACGCAGCAGGCGGGCACGCCTGAAGACCATCCTCATCGCACATTCCTCAAGATTCCTAACATTGTCATATTACGAATCCTACCACGATCAAGCTGAGCTTTCGGGTACGGCCCGTACACATCTTGTCAATCTATCGATTTCCCTCTCGCGCAGCTCTCGGAGACCGTGTATTCCATAGGCGCGGACACCGTCGTACTTATCTTAAAAGGAACTCATTGAGTGACAATCCAACTAATAGACCTCCAATGTCGATGACATCCTCCGTAGCTTCTGGGATTGATACAAGTCCTCCAAGATGTGCGAACAGATGACGAAGAATACTCCGCTCTCGTAGAAGAACTATATCTTGTTTCGTTACCGCCCCAGTTGGCTTCTCGTGGTCGTCCATAACTTCCTTCGCTTCAGGGTTCTAGCGAGAACCTGGGGAGATACTGGGACATGGTGGAACAAACGGTAGATCTGTAAGAGCTCGACAGGCACACCGTGCCCACGCCGATGGCGGCGGCACATCTGCCTCGAGTCTACCCTGCCGTCGCCGATACCCCGCCCGTCTACGTCTGCGCCCTCGACTAACGCAGCACGCCCGCTGCGGAGAACGCGAACGAACGGTAACGCACCTCTCCTTTGAATTCCGCTCCGGTGGCGGCGTCATCGATTGGGTGCCGACTGAACTCACGGCGTGCGGCGCCCCGATCCTGTGTCGCATGCGCAAAACTCGTGCTCGGGATTGCGGCCCGTTGGGCAGGCCGAGGCAAGTCCGACATCCGCCACTGTGTATCTTCATGCTCATCGTCGCTGGCTCAGATTTGCTGCCGCGGGACTTGCATGTCAGTAGGTTACCCGGTATAATGCTGATGAATTCCACAGAGATGATGCGAAGAGGATGGATTTCATTGGAGTAGATGTATACATATGTACGTACTGACTACGCCGGTAACCTGGAAATGGAGCACGAGAGTCCATCCGACTCCATACGCGTTCGTGCCACGAAGGATGAGAAACAGGCGGCGTGCAGCCGAGCCAATGCGGGGCACCCACATCCGGGTTCTCCGAGTACTAGCCCGAGTCATATCTGAGTCCGAGCACCTATACATGGGTTTGGGTCCGCGAGCGTGACATTATCAGCTCGTCTTCATCTGGGTAACAGGCTCCACAACCAGGAAAACTCTGAGAAATAATACAGCACTCAAATTGAAGAATGAAGAATGAGATTTCAACGTGGGTCGAAGCCTGCAGGCCACAAGTAGTCGAAGAAAAGCAAGTCTTCTTTGTTGACCTACCAAATAATTCTCTTGACACGACCGTGCCACACAAGACTGTGGATCGCGACAGAATATGCCCCGCCCGTCATGGACCGACTGGTGGTATTTTAGTTGGCTGCCCCCTCCTCCGAGCCCTCTTCTTCTGTTCGTAGCCTCAATTATTAACCCGCGTGCGCAGCATCTATCCTTAATGGCTCATAACAGCATCTAGTGAGCACAGACAGCTGGAATATAATAAGAAACGAATCCCGAACTCTTTAGGCAAATTTACGCGCGTACGTTCAGAAATATGTGTTTGCGATCTAGAAGAACAAAGTCAGCAGTCTTGAGTATTAGCTTCCTTAGACACACCCAATAGATTGCCTTGCGCTCGTCCCCGAGCATTTAAGATATTAATTGAGTCGAGGGCTCCGAGCCACGCAAAACCCGAAATTCACCAAATCCTCGAGCCGGTGTCTTGCCCTCTGTAAAATAAAGCAACGTCAGTCATATATAGAATGAAAACTGACTGGACTCACTCACCGGAGAGTTACTGTGTCGAGGATTCATGGATTTGGAACGGATCGAGTCGGAACTGAAAGAAGGAGGTAGGGAGGATGATAAATTGGGGCCGGATAGCAATCAAAAGAGACAGAAGAGAGAGTGGTTTGTGAGCAGAAAAAGAGAATAGAGTGAGGGAAAACTAAGGAGGAGAAGAGAAGGAAAGCTCGAAGAGAGGAGGGATGTGCAACAGAATACACACCTCCCTTGCGCGCGCATGCAAAGTTCAAGGCGCGCCAAAGGTGCGCACATACAAACTTCAAGCCTTCAAGGTGTCACCGTACCGGGACCAGGATCGTCTCGACTTGGTATTTGAGACCAGTTAGTCCAAGTTGAAAATGTGGATAAGGCAACACAAGAAGAGCGGACATGGTTGCGACTTGGAGCGAGTGATGCGAGCCGATGCGAATCGGGAATCAAAGTTTTGTTTGGTTGCGCAAACAGATCAACCATCTATCCGTATCTAAGAGGTCCGTCTTCCCTCATTTTATTATTGTTGTCTTATTTTATTTCAGTTCCGGATCCTCAGGGTGCCCTGCTCGATGACAACGTCAACACCGCTCGCTGGTGCCGGCACAGATGCACGCCGGGCCGCTGGGCCTACGATACTCGTGAACGCCAACATGCGGCAAGGCCAGAGTGGTGAAGAGGAAGCCCAAGGATCGGACAAAAGAGGCATTGAGCGTGACGCGATGGGGCACGCCCGATTGTCAAGTCGCGGGAGCGGAGTCTTGGGGCGTTCAGGGCGCCGGAGCTGACGCGCAAACTGTTTGAGCCCGCGAGCGAGAGCCCGGGCCCCATCGATCCCGATGTCCCGTCGATGCGAGCGCGGCTACTTGACGGTGTACCCAAGAAGATGCTGCTCGAGGTGCGTCTCTCCACTTCTTTCTCTTATATTTCTTATTTTATGTCTTTTTTTGTGTAGTTCCCCATTTTCGGGGCGCCTGCTCAGTGATGACACCGACGACCCTCACGCTGGTGCAGGTGCGGGCGCTGGAAGAGTCTCTGTCTTTGCCGTCGTGGCTGGTGCTGAACGGACATGCGGGCTGCGGCAAGTCGTCCCTGCTGCTGCAGCTCGCCGAGTATGCGACAGCCTCCTCCGGCTGGCTCATCCTCTACATCCCCCGAACCCGCCGCCTCGTTGATGCCAGCACCCCCTACCCTCCGCATCCGCACATATCCCCGCCCGCGAGACCCTCCGCTGGATCGGCCCCACATCCTACGCTTCCTCAACACCACATCCAGAACGGTGACGCCCTGCCCGGAGGGACGTTCGTGCTGGCGTTGGTGTTTGCTGAGGCCAAGAGACGTTGCGCGAAGGAACATTGAGTGACGGATACGGCGGACGTGGGAGATGCCAGCGTGACGTCGTGCCGGACGCAGAGTGTGTGCGGTATACGTACATATGGAAACTGCACTGGGTGCACAGTACAGTGCAGAGGGAAGAAGATCGCAGGCTTGCGACCGTCGGTGGTGCACGCGCCATTACTCGACGTCTCGTCCTCCCATTGCTTCCTCCTCGGCGTGGGATTACTGGTGCTCTTTGTACCATAAGAATGGTGCTCGGACGTGCGGTGGTGTCGTCATTCTGCAGCCCCGCACTCCTGATCATGAGTACTTCATCGGAATCATGCTCACAACTCGCCGCGCTGCCCCGCCGTGTTCATCTATGGCGTTCACAACTCACTTCGCCGTGCTACCCCGCCAGCACGCACCCGATGTCCCGCCTGCCGCGCCCATTGTGGACGGCCTAAAGCTGCTGCTCGTGCTGTCAACGCTGCGAAAGAATGCACCTAAGCGCAGCACGCCGTTGTCGCTTGGCGGCGCCGGTGGCGCGATTCTCAAAGACAACGACATCAGCGGCGGCGGTGCGGAAGACGGCGGCGCACACAATGTAGACAAGAAATTCAAGCTGCGTCGGTCGTTCTCGTGCAGAGTGCGGAAATAATAATATTCTTATGCTCGAATCTAGGTGTCCGCTTTCACCGAGTTCACGTCGCACGAAACGACCGTCGCCTGCCTCACTGCTCTCCATATTTGACGGCACCCCACTCCTGTTCATGTTCAAGACGAACGAGCCAGGGCGTGCTGGCACGCCCACTTTGTGTATGTGCCGGTGCCACCACCCATCTCGTACATAGCCAAATACAATTGATTCCCTGCCGATTTCCTGACCCGTGCCCACACCCACCCGAATAGCGCATCTGAGAACTTGGCCTTGTAGTATGCCTGGCCTGCGCGCGTATACCAGTGAACAACTGGGTGCTGCCCGTATGCGTGCTAATTTGTGCTCATGATGCGTGCCCATCCATTATTACCCCCCTTGTTGGCACCTTAGAATAATTTCCTAACCCAGTAGTTTAGAAGCATTCATTTATTCCTTTCTGGGATGTTTGGCTTCAAAATCTGCGGACCATCTGCGGGGTCCGCAGATTCAAAATCTGCGGACCCCGCAGATGGTCCGCAGATCTTACGGAGATTATCAATCTGCGGGTTATCTCCGGGGCCCGGAGATAGCCCGGAAATGTTCAGATTATTTTGAATATTCCGGCCATCTGCGGGCCCCGTAGATGGCCGGAATATATCCCGTAGATAATTGATCTCCGTCCGATCTCCGGCCTATCTGCAAGGCCCGGAGATCACAGCCTGCCCCCAGTGTCACCACACGTGCATCTCAGGTTTCTTCCCTCTTCCCATCCTTCCCCCGCCCGCGTGACGAGGATTGCACTGTGCCCGTGCGACAATGAGAGCGAGTGCGTCGGGACATGATAGCGCAGCGACGCAGCAGGGGAGTGTGACGCCGCGAATACCTCCCTCTGGAAGAGCGTCCTTCTTGTCGTGAATCATGCTACTGGAGAGTGAGCAAAACGTGAAGGCGAAAGAAAGGACAACACACGAAGAGGTGAGACGGTTGACAGAGAACTGGTTGATGGGGTTCACACCGATGTCCTGATTGATCTGGTGGTACATCTCGAACTCGAACAGGTTCATGAGCGAGTTGAAGTGGATCTGAATAGATAGGAAGCTGAGTGGCTCGGGGTCGAGGTCCGAGCATGTCAAACACAATACGCGGGGTGGGGCAGTCGTTGCCGGAACCGACGATCATGCCGTCGCAGATGATGAGCAGCAGCTTGCGCTTGTCGTCGTACTTGGGCTATGCGAGGGAGTCGATGTGCGGCGGAGGGACTCGTCAACGGCACCTGGCAGATGAAGAACTAGTTGTGGTCCTCAGGCGCACGCACGCCCGCAACATGGAGGCGAGAAACTTGAAGCCGATGATGGAGACCATGATGATCGAGAGAAGGTACGTCGAGAAGATACACTTTGCAGACACCCTGTGTCGACCCTGCCGATAGTGAAGAGGATGCCCAGGCAGACCTTTTGACGCGGGAGATTGTCGATCTGCTTCGTGACGTCCCCGTCCGCATTCAGCTTGAAGATGTCAGTGACCTGGTCGGACATGAAGTCGGTGTCGACCTGGGGCGCGACGCTGCCAGCAGGAGCAGCGACACCACGGGGTTTCTGCACGTAGCTCGTGAGGTCGTAAATAAGAGGAAGCGGAGGATGTGGGCGTTGGGGGATGCCGATCCGGCGGAGGGTCTCCCGGGCGGCACGGAGATATGTGATGTGAAGGGAGAAAGTGTACGGGGTGCTGATGTCGACGAGGCGTTGGGCACAGGGGATGTAGAGGACGAGTCAGCCGGAGGAGACTGACACATATTCGGCGGCCCGCAGCAGTAGGAACGACTTGCCGCAACCCGCATTCCCGTTCAGCAGCACCGCCGCCGCGCAGGCTCCTCGGTCCCGTGAAGCCCTCCCTGACTTCCTCCATTTGCGAGAAGAGCGCCGTAATGTCAATGAGCAGCTTGGGCTTCTGCTCGTCGGCGACGCATTCCGGTTTTGGCTCTGGCTACGCAGTCGTGCACTTTACTTTGGCTTTGGGCTGCAATTGGAGCTGGGGCAACGTGGCTCTGCAGCGGGTTACGGGGGGGCTGCTAATGGCTCCCCGCCAGCGCCGGATTGGAATGGGAATGCGAGCCGATGGCGTGCAGATTTGTGCAGCTTCCCGGGCCTAGATTGACGTTCACATCCGTACTGGAGCCCCGGGAGGCATGCGACATCGCACTGCCCGGATGGCGCAAGGCCACTGGCGTCCCCAGCGGCACGTCGTCCGAGTCCACCTCTGATTCCGAATCGGACGAAGAATCAGAGTCGGAGGCAGAGGCGGAGAATATGGACGGTTTATTCTGGGGCGATCGTTGATGCTGGGGTAGTGTGGCCGGATGAGGTGAATTAAGATGCAGATGCGAGAGGTACTGTAAAATAGCATTATGTTAGCGCGGGTCGCAGAAAAAAAGATTTGGAAGCACTCCCAAAAGAAAGAAAGAAAGAAAGAACCCGACTCACCAGCATTCCCAGCCGTACTCGGCCCCGCACCATACACCAGCCCCAAACTCGACTTGGCCATCCGCTGCTGCATCCCGTGCCCGACCACCGACTTCGTGGCCGTAGCGCGACGGCATGGAGAGCCATGTGAGATCTGGAAAAGCTCCGGAGCTCCTGCAGTGCAACTAGCTCGCCGAACGCATGTAGTTTCACCCTGCGCACGCACCCTGCAGGTTCTTCAGCTCGACTAGGGTAGCAGGGTCAAGTTAATAGATATCGAGACGTCATACATGGCCACGTTTGCCGCGTTGTTTGCGTACGCCTCCCCACGCTGCAGCACCCAGCTCCCCAAACCCGCAGTCTTTGTCCACGCTCTCGGGCGGCAGACTCAGTCCCCTCCCCCCGCAGGCAATCTGCGCCCTTCACAAGCCGCGTACCCGTGGTCCTCGGCCACAGAGCCCGCATTGAACTTGTGCGCGGCAAGCGCCTGGCCTATGAGCTCCGCCAGCAGACACGAACGGTGCGTCCAGGGTCAGGTGCTAAGTCGAAGGCGTGGCAACGGGGGGCAGGGTGGAGACGGAAGTTGAACACGCCGCCGGCTGACGTGCAGTATTTGCGCACTCGCGATATGAAAAACTGTGCACACACCCGACGGTGGTCGTGGAGGCTGTACGTGTCTCGACCGCGCTTGCACTTGTTGGCAGACGTGTGGGTCCACAGACAGTGCCGCTGTGGGGCATTGCACCAAAGCAACTCTCGCCGCCGTGCACTGCGACAACGGCGGGAAACGGTAAGTGTGCACTGGTGTGTGGCACATAATGACGCTAAGCCCGCCATCGGGGAAAGTGTTAAACTTATCATCCTAGTCTACGAAGTTAGTTTGCATAGGAATAGACTTTTGAGCCAAAAAGGCACTCGAAGGACATCATCCATGAGCCAAGACCTCGAGAAAGATCCTGCGCGCTGACAAGCACGCGGATTACTGCTGATTCCCTTCGAATTTGTGTCCATTTCCGGGGGGGGTGCGTGGGGAATTGGTGCGAACAAGCGCGCAAAAGCACCTGCGTCACCTGCTCGTGCGGTAACACGACGAGACTTGATGAGCCCAGTGAAGGGCCTCGACTCGACGTGCGTGTCGTGCCGAGAATAACTGCTAAACAAATCAGTGATCCTGAACACAAGATATAGCAAAATGAGGACAGCAACGTACTTGTTGGAAATCAGTCCCTCCCCCCGCCCACATTCGCCACTTGTTTGCCCTGGTCCCAAACCTTGCCTCCATCGCCTACTTGAGACTCTGATCAGATGACGAGCGCACGCTCATCTCTGGGGACTGATCAGTCGACAAGACGAAAATCTTGAAAGGATGACCTACAGGACGACGATGGTGAAGTGCTCGTGAACGCAGGCGACGCACAACTGCCACGCAACTGAAAGATGTGGACCGCGTCTTCGTACAGTGCGTGCCGCACCACAACGCCCGCGCGCGTTGCCTTGTGCGCGAGGAGCGCCATCTCGTCGCATAGCACTTCCATGTCACCCGCCTGGATTGACATCAGCGGGCGGATTCAATTCCTATGAGTCACAGCTCATCATCATGTCTGCATTGGGAAATTAGCGGGGAAAAAAAAAGCGCTAAAGTACTCACCAACCCACGGCGACATGAGGATCGCAGAAGTAGGTACCGGGTACGCGTTGTCGCGCAGATACATGACACCGGCGCTGTCGCCGTACATCAACCTCCTCTAACTACGTTGTCTACAGGCTGCTCGTTCCCCGAATACGTCTTGGAGGAGGTGCGTGATCTGCTCAATATGTTGCCCATTCTAGACCCACGCAAGCGCGCGAGCCTCACGGCGGTGATGCGCCACCATGGTTTGTGGCGTATCACGTCCCATCCGCGGATCCGGCCCTGAGCCTGCTGATGTCTTTGGGCGGTCGATGAGCTCGAGCGCGCAGCGGCGATGGGGCACCAGATGAAGCGCCTCGCGTACCAGCACCAGATGTGTGCTGCTGCGCCGGGTGGTGGGAGGGACGGGTCGCGCGCGTCCGGAGCACAGGTGCAAAACCAGGGACCGGGGACGGAGAGGAGCCACAGCGGGCAGTTCGGGTTTTTGTATACTATAATTCGTCTCTGGGGCAGATGGCGGGGGGTGGGGTACAGGGGCGGCGAGGACAATCTGTTTTTTGAGCCTGCACCGAGGGCGGGAGCGCTGCCTGCGACAGAGGCGCTGCAGGAGCGCGGGGTGTGTGGAGAGCCCCGCGCTCGTGGGGCAGACAGGGGGGGAAGAGTCCGCAGAAGAACAAGAAGTCAGTGTTAGTCACTGGGGGCGCAAGAAGCAGTTATTTGGCTTTGACGTCTGAACCAAATAGACTTCGTAGTCGAAATCGAGTCCGGTGTGAACACGTCGAGCAAAGCCAGTGCCCCCCGAACCTGTGCTTTCGAGCACCGTCGACTTGAATTGAATTCCAGATTGGTATTCTCATGGCATTGAGAAACAATTCCGGGGCCTTGAAGTTGATCATGACACTGCGATCATTCAGAAAGGAGACCAACTGCACGCAGGAGCAGCCCAGGAATGGGAGAAAACAATGAGCTTAAAAATCCCAGAGAGAACAAGCTAGACACACCAGCAATCCAATCTGATCGATATCAGATCCTCATCTTTTGCACTGCACCGAATACAGACGCAGCCAGCTAAACCAGCGCAGAACCGTGAACGGAGGGCAAAAAAATTGCAAAGTCTCAGATCTCAGCACCAAACACGGACGCAGCCAGCTGAACCAGCGCAGAACCACGAGTGGAGGCCGAGAATTCCACCAGCGAACACAGACGCAGCCAGCTGGACCAGCGCAGAACCATGAACGGGGGCCAAGAATTGTCTAACCATCTCAGCAACAAACATGGCCGCAGGCAGCTGGGCCAGCGCAGAACCATGAATGAAGGGAGGCCAAGACTCAGCACCGAACGTGGACGCAGCCAGCTGAACCAGCGCAGAACCATGGACGGGCGAGAGGCAACTTGGGGGGACAACATCAGTTTTGTTTGGTTTAAGCAAACTGATGGTTCCCTACTTCACATGACTGGCCGCCATGCAGGCAGCAAGCAGGTTTACAAAGACCTCGGGAACACAAGCAAGCAATGTAGACTCCTCACTCATGTTCCTTTTTTAAAGAACTAGTACTCATTCTCCTTCCGCATGGCACCCGGATTAAATAAAACACATGATGTTGAGCGAGGTTGTGCGAGCTTTGTGCGAGGTGTCTACGCTCCCTGTCGTAGTGGTCGCGGATTTATTCTTTGTCCCAGCTCTTCAAGTGCACCATAAGTTCAGGGAGAAAATCCATGTAGACGTATCTAAACAACTCCGGCGTGAATGTAACACTGGGAGGGAGGGTTGTGCGGCGATGTGATCCAAAGAATGCACGTAGGGCGGGGGTGGAGGCAGAACGGGGTGGCATGTATGTAACAGATTCGGAGCCAGCGTGCGGTAGGTGGGAGGTGCCAGTTGCACGACAACGCCAGGAGCTTGGGCGGCACGCTGAGTCACACGGCTCATTCTCAAATTCCATCGAGCAGTGTGATGGCAGCGCATGCTGGTGTACGGTTTTTGGGCGGCCAAGAACTGCACGCGACGAAGATCGCCTTCTGCAGTTTGGCTGGAAGGAGATAGTGCTGAGAATCGGCGCGATCGCGACGACGGAGGGGAGAAATTGTTATAACACTGAGACGCAACGCGCTCCGCTCCGCTGCGCGGCTAAAAATAATCAGGTTTTCATGTCTTGATGCTTAGAAAGTCGGCGTACATGGATTGGATGCCTCAATCCGCAATGACCCAAGGTGACGAAAGACTGCAAGGGTGTTGGATGTTGGCAGGTCCGAGGGGCATTGCATTAGATTGCTTGAGGCGAGGAATTTGCGGCGAGTCTTTTTGTGTTCTAAAAACATACGCATAGTGCGAGGTTGCCGTTGTACGGAAGGACGCGGCGGAGACCATTTTCGCTGCCGGGATTGCGAGACGGCAAGGGAGCCCGGAGGCGGCATGGAAATGCCAGGGCGTACAGGCCGTTTTCAATGCGTATAGAGTAGCTGGAAACTTCTTCTGGAAACTTCCTGAACAGAGATGCGCCCGAATCGTTACTAAGAAGCCGGATACTTTGACTGAGAATTTGAGATGGATTAACGGAATCAACATACCTGGACTTGTGGAAAGGATGTTATCGTGCACTTGGAGGGAAGTCTGGATGTGCCCGCTGGGGTTTTCAAGTTGTAAGTCCTGTGAGGCCCAAAGACTGGGAGCGAAAGAACTGGCGCGAGGGAATTTTTGAGATAGGGTAGGCCGGCATTTTCGATTTGTTTCAAGGGTTTGGGAGAATTCGATTCTTTGAGCATGGACGAGTTGAACGGTCTTGAGAGAGACGTAAGAGAAGCGTCCGGTCCAGCTGGTACATGTCCTTCGGGAGCCGGTTTGTCCCAGGCACCTCCGCATACGTCTGTAGCACGCGCACGGCATGCGAAGCTCTATGGGCATGCCAAGTTCCTGCACCAGCCTCGCAAGCTGGCGTGCAATTCCATACGGCACCTTCGCGTGGCGCTCAAACACGAGCGCATTGAGCATTAGTGGGTGTTCCGCCACTGCACGCACCACACCCGAAACGCCTTGGACGATCTTGATCGCCTCCTGCAGTATCCCCCACCTGACGAAATCCTCGCACAACAGGCGAGCTGCGTAACATCCATTCTTCTCGGGCCCATGATGTACGGGATGAAGAACGCGCCCGGCTTGGCGGCCTTCATGTCGTCGAGCTCGGGGAGGTGCTACGCGGTGGCGATATCTGGAATGCAGTTGAGGATGAGGAACCATGCAGCTGAGGTCCTCGATAATGAAAACGTTAACCGGCTTGTTCCTGAACCCCACGCTCCATAACCGTGTTTCTAGAAATTCCCCTCGAAGTTCAGCGAGCGTGCGTTCTACGAGTACTACATAAAATCCTGGGGCAAGATTACCTACCCGGCCTTACTTTGAAGTATGCGCCGGAGCACGTAGGCGAAGCCGCAGCACCACCAGCGACGCTGAGAAGAGGCGGCTAAAGAAAAAAGCAGTACATACATAAATACCAGCAGATTGATTTGTCGATTCCTAAACACGCATCTAATGAAAAAGACCTGCGATGCCTCGTGGAGGAAATTCTATGGACAGGTCACGGGTTTCGCTGACTCAGCCAAGCCATGTCTGCTGGGTCGCCGCGCCCTTCACCGCGTCCTCTGCCACGCGCACCGCATCCCCCGCCGCGTCCCGCGCATCGTACGCCGCCCGCCGCCGCCCGCCCCGTATTCATCCACCGCGCGCCCTGCAGCGCCCACCCCAGCTCGTCCCTTGCGTACTTGACCGCCTCCGCGCGAGCCCCACGTCCTGCAGACACACGCCGCAGAAGCGCGTCTGGCAGCGCTCTGCGTGTTCGCGGCACACGGCACACGGCGATGGGCCCAGGCGCCACCTCGCGCCTGGCCGAGCCCGTGCGTGGTTTTTGGGGCGTTTATGCGGCAGGGGAGGCAGGAGACCGCGAGGAGGCTGCGGAAGTGTCGGTAGGGCGAGACGCTGATGGGGAGCGGGGCAGCAGCGGGCGCGGCGGAGGAGTGCTGGGGAGCCCTCCAAAGTGCGCGTGCGCGTTGCGGGGTTCGAGGACGCAGAGGGCGACGCTCCAGAAGTTGCGGTGTTTGACTGGGAATAGGGTTAGCTCGGGCGCATGAGGGTGGAGGTGGGAGGAAAAGAGGGAATGACACGCCAAGAAGTACGAAAACAAAGAAAAGAAAATAGGAGCCGCTGCCAAAGACATCGATGGCGATAACACGCACGTAGACCATCGCAGACGTAGGCGGTGCGTTGCCAAAAGTAGCCGGCATCTCCGAAAAGAAACCGAAAAAAAACACCTGGATATAGATATGCGCGCCCATGCAGGACGCGGTATAAGGCGAGCAGGAGGGGGGATGAGCACACGTTCCTCGTGAAATCTCTCGAGGAAAACCCAGAAGACGCATCGTGCCGGAAACTCGTGGGATGGGAGAGGAGTCCGACACGACGCAACACGACCGTGCAAGGCGCGCCGTCGAGTTCGGGGCGCCCTCAGCTGCGTCCTCCACGCGAGTTAGTCCATCCTCCGAGACGGACACGGACCACGCATGTGAAGCGTCCCCCAGCCGAGATGAGAGAACCCACCAGGTCGAACTGTGCATCACGACAGGAGATGAGTGACGCCCGACGTCCAAACCGCGAAGAAGAAGAAAAGGTAGAATGAAAAAAAGAAGAAGCATTTCAGCATGCAGCGCGCCAGCGACAAGGACAACAGGGAAGGACGAAAAAAGAACAGAGAAACCACCCACTAGCCCACTGCGGGCATACCCGTATCAGTACCTCCATCGCCCGCGTATCCCTCGCGGCGACATGCAGAGCCGCGCGGGCCACGGCAGCGCCCACTCCTCGCGGTCCCGCTGCCTCGCACGCTTGATGCGCGCGTGGCGCGCGCACTATGGGTCTTGCTCTCCCTCTTCTTGTTCTTGCGGGTGCGAGTGTGGATGTGGGTTTGGTGGGTAGATGGAGTTCCGCGGGTTGGGGGTGGATAAGGGCCGGGCGTGTGCTGCGAGGGGTGGGGTTGGTGATGGTGTTGTGGCGAAGACGCGGCGAAGCCCCAGGGGAGGGGGAGCACGGCGTAGGCGGAGGCGGAGTGGAGGTGGAAGGTCGCTATTAATCTGTGGTGGGCGCCGGGACAGGCAGGGTTGGCGAGGCGCGGGCTGGGCGATCGGAATGCGGAGGCGGACGGGGGCGAGGACGAGGGCAGCCGAGAGGGCGATCAGAATGCGGAAGGGGGCGAACGAAACGAGCGCATTTATGAGGGTACCTGGAGGAGCGAGAGGGCCCGCAACAACGACGCCGACAACACAGACACGGAGAAGACCATCTCCGACCCCGCAGCGGCGCCAGACCGTCCCACGGGGGACGCCTCCGATGCCGCGAACGACAGCTTCATGCCCCGCCGAACATGGCGACGTACAAGGCGCTGCTAGCGTGTTCCTGCGCGGGACGCCCGTGCTGCAGACCGGCGTACTGGGCACATGGACGCGTTGTACGAAGCGGCTCTGGCACAGGCGCAACGTGGGGATGATGGCGGGGGCGAAGTGGGCGCAGGAGAGGGCGAGGAGGAGGCAGGTGCTGGAAGGGGAGGTGGAGGCGGAGGCGGAGGCGGAGGCACGGTGCAGCTGCAACACTGGCACGCGCCGCGCTCGCCGAATAACCCCCATTCTAGCGTCGCGTACCCGCCGCACCCGCTTGATTTCGGGAAGTAGCCCACTGCACCAGGGCCCGGGGCGGGGGCAGAGCCGTTTGCGGGGATGGGACCGCCGAAGGGGTTGGCGGGGGCAGAAGCGGGGCGCGTTCGGGCTCCGCGTCGACCTCGAGCGTCTTGGGGAAGTAGTCGCTGAAGACGGCGGAGGCTCTCGGGGTTCGCGATTGTCGGCGTGCCGTCGGTCACGATGAGGTAGAGCGCCCGGAGCGGGTACCCCTTCGATCATTTCTGGGAGCAAAGGATTAGAGTGAGGTGGAGAGGAAGGGAAGAAAGGACGCACTGAATGCCAAGGGACCAGATATCGAATTCGGGTCCTGATTCTACGACCGCTTCGTGTGCGTCGGGTCCGAGATATGCGCGTAGAACCTAAAGTCGGCTGGTAGACGTTGGGACGGCGCGAGGAGGGCAGTTTGCCGAAGTTCATCTACTGGATTACAACGGAGAGGTTCGTACCAGAAGAGATGAGATGAGACTCTGAGGCGCAGTCCGCAAAGTCGGCAGACACACGATGTATCAGCGCTGCGCAGCCTCGCCCAGCTGCGTCGGATTCGCCGACAGCCCGTCAAGCTCCACAATGACCGGTAGCGGGACAACAACCGTCCACTGGAGGCTCTTGACGTGAGCATGGGGAGCGAGGACGGACAAATAATATTGGAGAGGTTGGAGACCGAGAGTGGCGGTTCCCGGCCCGAAACGCCGAGAATCGTGGCGCAAGCGGGCAACTACAGGAAGGGGCAGCGCGTCGAGGCGCGGGAGTCAACGCAGACAGGTGGACTGACGCGTGTTTCAACGCGTACCGGGGCGGGTTATCCACATCGACGTTGGGGCGTTCGGCGGTGTGGGAGGATTTGCGAGGCGGACGCGGTCGTACGCGGCGGACGTAGGGGTAGTTGGTGTACCAATGATCATGGTCTTCAGCGCGTCCGACGCGCAAAACTTGGAGCGCAGGGAGCAGCAGGACGAGATTGAGGGCCCTAGCCGAACTACCCATGACTGGGTAGTTCGGCATTTCGGCAGCAGAGCGTGTAGTAAAATCTCGAAAAATAAATTTCCGAATTGTCTATGTATGCCCGTTTCAGTCGTCGCGTGCAAGTTTTCAGTAACGGTACGTTTTGGGTACTTGGTTATCCACGCCGGAATCTGACTCTAGCCCTTTATCTCTCTTTATCTACACAAGTACCGACGTGCAACGTCGCCTCCATCTTTTTGTTCATGCTTTCCACTTACTTGACTTCTGTCTATTGTTGTGCAGCTGGGACAAGCCATGCTGGAGGTAAGTTCCAACTTCTTGGACTTTCTTGCCAGAACGCCGGCTCGGAGTGGCTCGGGGTCGAAGTTACAAGCTAGCACATGGGATGTACCAAAGGTGCTCTAGTGCATCCAGGAATTCAAGGCTAACATTAATATTCCAGGTTTCGACTTTGAGGCCCTCTTGTGCGCGGCATCGATTCCCTTCAGTTTACAATTTGGATCCATCTCGCAGATCTCACCCTCGCAAGCCCGTGGCGAGGCGTCAACTCAATTCGGCGTAGTGGAGAGCCGGTGAGCCGATTTCTTTTCATCATATAACTTGGATTCAGGTACTAATCCCTTTTTCGTTTTGCAGTAGAGTATGTAAGGCTCTCCCCGAACGCGCCGCTGGTAAATTAACGACGGTCTTGCTTGTTTTCAGTAGGTCGAGTTCGAATTCGAGTCCGTGCCCGGCGAGGCGAGGTGTTGTAGGGTATCCCAAGGTAAGGTTTGGGCGTCGTATCTCAAATTCTGGAGGCAGCCTTGAGCGGTATTGGATTTCTTCGCAGGTGCAGGTAACTGTTTCATGACGTCGAACAACCATTCTATTGATTGAGGTGTCTGCCTAACAGGTTTTCTGTACTGCCGTGCGCTGCGCGTCGCTATACTATCAAGCCAGAAACGAAATACAACTTATTTGTTCTCGTGAAGTCAATCGGTCAGTATTCGAGGTAAACTTGTAGCTGCTCGCATTTATTGGTCCCTGTGTTTCATGATAAACGGTACGGACGCGGTGGGTACCTGACGTCTAAGAGTTCCTATGTATGGGGTACGTCAACTACAGTATTCGCCTTCATGTCTGATCAACCCATCGATGTCATTTCTTCAATCCTTGCTCGTTCAACTCAACTCAGGCTAATGAATCCAAAGTACTTATTTGCACGTTTGTTGACTTAAAAGTTACGAGTCCTGCATTCTTCGCCGAGGTTTTTATGTAATAATACTACGACCGCATATGTACGCTCCTCGCTAATACACTGGCTCGTGTCCACTCACTAGATAACTTACTAGGCAGTCGGAACTATGTACATACAGACGGAACTCACTTACTTGGCCTCCAGTTATGCTGACTCTTTAAAGACTCGGAAGTGTTTACTTACTAACTTCACTTTAGTTATAAGTCCTCTTTGCTTAGTCGAGGCCTCACACGCCGCAATTGTGCTTAGGTATGTTACTTCCGACACGAATTCGTAGTTACTAATTGGCTTAATACACAGGTCTCTATGACCGTCGGTCGGTCGTCGGCCAAAACTATTGCATGTATAAATCCCTCTTGATTTAGTACAGAAGCATTCCCTCGCTCCGACACCATTTTCGGTCAGGAATCTTCCCCTAACTACGGTTATTCGTTTACTGATCATATATATAATAAAGCCATCTCGAGGCGAATCCGGCTCAAAGAACTCCGCTGTAATTTTACTCTAACTATTTACTTCCAAATTCCTACGTTGACCTTGCGAGCAAGAGGGGTATCTATCGAAGCCTTGAGTGAGTTCACCCGGTTCATCAGGTTCACAAAGTTTACAAGGATCTGGTGTGCTGCACGGTTCAGGGATTTGTTAACATATTGACCTAGGTCAATATTTTACTTTATACGGTGTGACAACATCGATTATCATCCGAACAGGCTCTTATATTCTCCGAGACAATGCAGGATCACGAAGAACATCTCGCACTTGTATTTGATCAACGACGATGCAAGCAAATTATACTTGAGTAAAGCGAAGTGCAATTTGTACTCAAAAGATATGGACTGAGCGGTTGATAGGGAACCCAGATACTTAAAGGTCTCATCTATCAGATTCTGGGCCCAGGTCTTATCCTGGCCTACACCTCCATTTTGTCTGGTTCGGGAGCTACCAGTACTGAACATCAAGAGCATCCCTCGGTGTTGTCTTCACATAGCTCGTCTCAACCTTACTTTGGCTGCATGAAGTAGCCGAGTCCTGAGGTTATACAGAATCTGAATGCATTGTAATTAGTCTTCAATGTCAACGGCGCCGTACGGCTGCACTTTGAAATACGGATCGTCGAAACGATGCACCCTAACAAATCCTCCCCACCAAACGCATAACACGTTCCTGCCGGATGTACCGTGATTCTAGTTTGAAACTAATGAATGACGAGATGGGGGATAGGATTCGGGAACATACTTATGCCTTTATAGGACCAAAATGCCCCTTGACACGACCGACTTCTTCCTCGTAAACCTTGTGCCAAAAGCGGGTCCCGAATTTTCCTTGCCGCAAGGAACTAATCGTAACATTCATTGCTTCTTGACCACTGCGAAGAAGAACCTGATCACGATCAGACGGGGAGGGGAAAAAAATGAAAAAAAAGTGCGCACGTACGGCCGCGTCGGCGCAAGTGCGGCACTATTCAGCGGTGTCTCTGTGGTATAAGTCTTGATGACCATTAAGGTTTTGGTGTCATGTATCCGGGCAATTTTGTCTTTGCTGCTGGTAACGCAGTATGTGCGATCTTTGCTGAGTTGCAGGTCCGTGACGTCGCTATGCGCGCGCTCATTGTTTTCGATCTCCTCGCTGGTCTTGACGTTGAAAAGTGCAACCCTCCCCGTTTCGTGTCCGGTTGTGATAATGTTCGTTTGGAGGTCGCGCAGGTTTTGGGACATAGCTTTGGTTCGCGCCTACAAGCACTCGCAAGCAAGTTGCATAATCCCCGATGTAGCCATCGAAAAGGTGAAAATCGGAAGCACGATTTGTCCCATCGCCCTCTCAGTTTATATCAAACCCGAATAGTGCATTGATGCCCCATACGCTGCTCTGTTATGCACACCACCTTGGTGTCATCCTTTGAACGCCACCCGCTTGACTGCTGTCGGGAACTCCCAGGTATAGAGACATTCTCCTGTGGCCACGCTCCATAACCGCAGGGTGTTGTCCGCTGAGCCAGAAACGAGGAATCGTGATTCTGCTATAAAGGTTTGATCGGCACAGGCAACGAATAGGATGATAAAGTGGAATATACAATCGACGTCGACGGTCCACAGTGCCATTGTTACCATCATAAATGCCTAATCTCTCGCCGTTGTGGGAGTACCAGACGCTGATGACAAGGTCTTTTGAGCAGGAGAAGAGAAGGTCGCCCTTGGCATTGATTTTTATTTGAGTGACTCAGAGTGAGAGACGGTTCATGACCTGGAGACTTTAGCGGGAGTTATTTTGCGTAATAGATGCAGAAACCTTGCAGTAGAATCGGCCTCTAAATAATATCTCAACAAGACATGGGTGGAGGATGGATGCGATGAGTCGATGCAGAGCGCAGAGGAGGTGGGCCCGACGAAGGATCGGTGGACTTTAGGCCCCCAGGCGCACGGGGTAGTATGGAGTCGCCATGCAGAAGGGATGCGCATGTCGCGTGGGGAGCAGGAGAAGGCGCAGGCGCAGGCGTCCGAAATGATGGTGTCGCACCTCATAAGGCTCCATAAACGCGTTTTACCTGGTAAACATACCGCAGGCTCAATGCGTTTTATGTGGGCTGGCCATTTCGGCTGTTTCCGAGCCACTGTAGAGCTGTGTCAGGCTCTCCCGGCATGCCCCAGGCTCCTCGGCATCATGGCAAAGGCTTCGGCATCAAGGGATACCTGCCGGGGAGCCTCCGGACATCTCGGGGAAGGCTTATGTGGGTGGATAATCAATAAATACCCTATAATTACTACTTAATACCTCAAAATAATACCAGGGTGTTCCCGAGCACCCCGCCACTTCACGTGACTCACTGAAAACAGTTCGGGCACCGTGCACCCGACGGCGGGGGCGGCGCGCCACCTCCCAAAAAGGAAATATACCATAAAATACAGCTAAAATACAGAAAAAAAAGCAGAAAAAAATGTGCTGGGGTCCCAGGACGTTTTCTGATATGGGTGCGCACCCCCGCCGCCCTGCGCGCCCCCCGCCATCAAATCACGTGATTATGTAAGCAAAATCAAAGTTGTAGAGCGGAAAAAGGGCTACATGGTTGTCTAATACCATTTTGGCTGAAACCCACCTGTTAGCCCGAAAAAGGCAAAATACTTTCCGAAACGCGGTGCTTTTTGGCAGAAAAATCAGCCTGGAAATTCAGTGGGCAGGTTACTTGTCCAGTAACATTTGCAGCCTTATAAATATCATCATTGTGCACCCCAATCATTCTGTTCTGGGGCTACCATTCACTACTTTCCAAATTGGGACCACTACGCCTAGCAGCCCAAAAAGGAAATAATCGCTGGTTCACAGGTTTCTAGCCAGGTATTGGCAGGATAATTTTCAGCATATGTTGGTTGTACATTCAAATGCATTTATGAGCTATTGCACCACCATTGTACTGTTGCTACATCCTGCTAATTCAATATTTTTATTGATGAAAGTTGCTGATGCCCCCACATGCCCCCAGCCCCTGTGCGACCAGCCAAATGTTTGAGTTTGCTTCTTATATCATCCTTGAGTGTATTCTAACCCTCTTCCATACATATAGCCCTGAATGGGAGCTGCCACAGCAGATATTGATGGGAGATCAAAATGCGACCAGCACCGTATTGCTACAGGTACAATGGTCTGGAAATAGGGTACAAAAATCCATTTTCAAGCTAAAAACTCGAAATGGATGAACTTACATGTTGACCTACTGCTCAAAACATCAGGCAGATCAGTTTTACATTTGAGACATTTCACCTTCAAAACTTGGTCCCAACTATTGTACATGTGTGCAGGTGCATCACAAATGTATTAGGGATGCTCAAAGGAATTTTAGGGCACTTGAAACCACTTTTATACCTACTCAACATGGTATAATCTGAGAAACCATTTTTCGACTATTTCCCATCTTATGGCTCAGGACGTCATCCAGGAGCTCCAAAATCTATATGAATGGAGTCTAGTAGCTCAGAGGATTCTGAAAATATATAGGTTTGCATGATTTGGCCAGGTGGTTGTTGAGTTCTGAAAACCCAGAACTAGATGAACCAGTGTAAAAGTTACATACCAACCTATATCCTCGGAAACACCATTCAGTTAAATCTTCACCAAAACACTTCAAGTAAATTGTTGTCTGAGTCAGTTTTACTGTCTGAATTCATTGCTAATGTTCATTTTGCGATATCTGGTCTCCTTAGTTCCCTATTCAAGAAATAAGCAAAATGTGCCATTTGACAATATTGGCATTTATTATAGTATATTGCTCAACATATTGAATCAGGAATGTTGAAATAGGTTGGGACATTCATTGGGTCGCTCCAAAACACTAGTTATAGCCTTATAGCATCCTGAATAGGGTTAACAGGAATGTCAAAAAGATCACTTCAAATGATGAAGGATGAGGTACCCTAGGTGTCCATTGTCCACTTTCCTAATATTACTGAATGTACTAATGCTAACAATCATTAAATGGGATTTATCACATCATGAGGAGTGCACAATAAGGCCAAAATGTGATTTTCCTAGATTTCCAATTTGTGATGTTCTTGTTAGCTAGAGTAGGATACATCACCTGGAGGATGTCTGGGTAGCATGAGGGAACATGTTAATGCATCCCTCAGTTATTTCTATTGGTATATCCCCCAGATAATATGGCCAAGACCCAATTTATTGATTTCGCTTATTTTACCCATTTAATGCACTGTAGTAGGCCCTAATGTATTCCAAGTGACTTCAAAGAACCTAAAACAACATCCCTATGTGGTTAGATCATCCAAAACGGTTGAAATATGAGCCAGGGAAGGGCTAATGTCAAAAATTTCCTTTTTGGGTCGAAAGTGTTGGTGTCCCAAAAAGGAAAGTGATCGCCAAATTGTAGAGCTCATCAAGGGCTACAAGACTCATCTATACCATTTTTTGATTGGTGGCCTGGTCGGGCCGCAAAATGCAAAATACTTTCGAAAAGCCGGCGCTTTTTGACCAAATAGGGGCTTTCAGAGCAACCAAGCATCAATTGCATCCCAATACAGGCAGCCATCAATTATATGGCACCCAATATGGACAGCCATTAATTATATGACACCCAATACGGACAGCCATCAATTTAAAGGCAATGGCCCAAGCCATCAAATTCACGGGAATGGCCGGGGTCATCAATTTTCACCCCAATACGGACAGCCATCAATTTCAAGGCAATGGCCGGAGTGCCATCAATTTTAACGGCTAAGGGGCAGCCCATAATGCCCTAATATTGGCTAATATTGGGTGTAAAATAAGATTTTTTTTCCCCTGCAGGGCAGTCACGTGGCTGCATAAGCATATTTCAAGCTCCGACGGCATTGGGGAGGGCACCCGGCAACAGGGAAAACCTGCCGGGCACTGGCCGAGCTCAGATTATATAAGCCTTGGTAACAACCCACATAAAACGCATTGAGGCCGCGGTATGATACGGTCCTAAAACGCGTTTATGTGAGTGTACCAGCTGGGTGTCGGCGGAGGAGCCAGCGCTGGTTCGCAGTGTACGATCTCCCGTGGTAACACAGTCTACGCCCGCGTTGCGTCCAGAAAATCTCGCAGGCTGCCGGGACCGCGGGTGAATTGCTTCTGGAGTCGGAAGTCAAGATTGGACGGGGGGTCGTCTCGCATCGTCGCTCTTCGAGATGACGCGTGCAGGGGACCTGTGATATGGAAAACGATTAGCTCGTGGAAATAGAGGAGACTATGAAGGAGGTATACCGCGACCATCCGATGACTACACTCTCCCATCGGTGCCTTGGGGATACAAATTGGTCTTTCACGGGGTCTGAGCGTGCGCAGGTCTTATCAAGGAGCGGGTATGATTCGGGAAAGGTGGGTGGGGTGGGTGGTCCTTACGACCCGTCGACGTCGTGTCGTGCAGGCAGCACCTCCGTGCGTCCCGTGTGCTGGCATGGAGTGGATCAGGAAAAGTGGAGGATGCGCCTGCATTGGCATGTACTTTGGCCCGCTCAGAGTTGAATATTACTTTTGAGAATAAGCGCGCCAGAGTTGGCGCGTTCGGCTAAAATTCACGTGATGGACGACGCTGTTGCGCAACGCAAATGTACTAGTAGCGGCAAATGTACTGGGACGAATCTTGTTTGCTGAGCCTTACTCTCTTCTTCTATGTTTAACCATACTCCCGCACTGCAGTGTAACAACTGGATCTGCTGCGATGCATTTTTCAACGGCGAGTTTGGGTATTTTTTATCCATCTTCCTCAGGCTTCCTAAGGTTGCTACCCGTCGCTGAATTCCTTTGCGGGCATTCGGGTCTATTTGAGCTCCTCGCTCCTTCTGTATCTTCCTCACCACCCGGTCGTGCTGCGCGTGTCTTTTGATGCAGTCCCGAAACTCGCGAATAACACGCCTCCCGGGATTCCGTCCAATTTCAACTTATGGCGACCTTAAGTCAAGCATGCAAGATCGATTGGAAAGTCTGGTAAAGTAATTTCTTTACAATATCTTTTTTGTACGTATGCTGTGCTTACATCGCCGTCTTTGCAGTCGCCACTCATCGAGGACAAAGTAAGTATAATATCTCACTCATTTTTTCTTCAAATCTCCTCATCCAAAAGACCTAGCCAATTCCTAGGCTCCCCTGTCGACGGCTGACCAGGCTGCCAGGGCACCGGAACACTTGTTCGTCGCCGGGAACGTCCCGACTTTTGTGTTTCCCGAGGATATGACAAAAGTAAGTGTATTTCACTCATTTCTTCTTCAAATCTTTTGATCCTAAGAACCTAGCCGCTCCCTAGGTTCCCCTCTCGACGGATGATCCGGCCGCTGGGGAACTGGAGCACTCTTTCATCGCCGGGAACGTCAGGCAGATCCCGAATTTGTGCTATCTCTTCAACGTTTTTCGCCAAGTTGCCAACTATACGACTGCTCGCATCGATCTCAAAGTCTTTTTCTCTCCAAATCCCTCAATACAACTGTAATTAGCGTCCTTCAATGTTTTTGGCAGCAAAACACTTCTACTGCAAGTTGCTGGCGTCCGTTCTGCCTCCCTATCAGACCAACTTGACACCTCCCGCGGCCCGCGGCCCTAAACACATCTTTCATGACCCCAAACGAGTTCTTCGACTCGGACCTCGCCAATTACACAAGATTCCCCAATGTGCTGGCCGTGCTCCCAGGGCCCGAACGTATGAACACGGTCGATGCAGCGGTTTCCACGTTGGAGACGAGCGATACGTGCACGACACGCAGGAGCAGAGTTCTCTCAGGTAGTGGTTTTAAACTGACAGATCGTGTGCATGCAATGAGTCGAATCCCACGCCGTGCACAGCCGTACCGTTCCCTTACCGCTCGCTTCGACGAAGGACCTCGCTATTCTGCACGTAGTTTCCCGAGTCCCGACGTCTGCGCCACGCTCCCTGCTTCGACTTGGCATCCACACTGGTCTCTCGCCCTCCCTCCTCGCACGCCGTTCTTCCGACGGAACTACTCCACTCTCACTCCCTGCCAGAACCAAACCGAACGCGTTCCACGGACCCGAATTCGTGTCTTGTGCCGCGCGTAACACCCTCGCATTTCGAGCACGCAACTCCCTCTACCGCCCCATCCCACCCATTCCAGTTCTGCACTGTGCGCGTTTCGGAGTGCGTACGTAGCATTCGGAGCGGGTATAAGTCGAATTGCGCTCTCGAGGCCGACGACATGTGCTGCGTCTTAGCAGGGTCAGTACAGCGAAATAAAGGAGTAGGCCGTCTCACAGGGAGTACAATCATGATATTCAGATTGTTCGAGGGGAGGACGGGACGCAGGTTGAAACTGAAGTGGGTGAATTGCGTAGAAAGGCGAAGTTGAAGTAGAAAACCAGGGAATCTGAAAAAAAAAGAGTCAGTACAAGAAGCTGAATGAATGCAAAAAAAAAATGCCAAAGAGAGAGAGCACGTACCATTACTAAGGCATTAAAATTGATGAGAGCAGTCGTCCTTGAGAATCCGCAAAGGAAGAAACGAAAAAATCGCAATGTCCCCGCGCAATAACAGGAAGAATGACTTGAATGAAAGTAACACACCGTTTAGATGAAGAACTTGAATACAGAGAGTGTAGAGTGCAAGCTTCAAGTTCACGAAGATATCTGATTCAAATGATTAGTAGCGAAAAGATAAGTAGATATCGATAAGTAGCTACAATAACGATTCTGATTCAAAATGAGCATGTACCAATGCATATTGAATTCGATCCCGGGCCCCACCTGGACAAAATGAAGTCAGTGCGTGCTTGAACAGTACAAAGCCGAGGATGAACCAGAACGAAGCCTCCCTTCGATGCAAAGGCATAGCATAGGTATGATACGATGAAGAAAATTACTTACTTCGGTTGAAAGCTTCGAGTCAGGGCATAATGCATGTACTTGAATTGAACCGGATCAACTACGTGTCCATGAGTTGCACTGACGTTGGAGTAAGCTTAAGATGAACTCCGGAGACGCACATTGAATTTCAAATTGCGCCGACTCTAGTTGAGTTCGAGTCAAGATTGTGAACTCAAACATGCCGGTTCAAGTTCTATCAAGATATATGTATTGAATACAACAGTAACAAATAGGGTGTATTTGAGTACATACAGATTAACTTGGAAGCCGAAATATGTGGTTGAATATTCAAACAATTTGAGGATAGTCTCAGCGCATGGCGAGTCGCCCAACGGCTCAAAGCCTTGAATAATCAGAGTCATTGGGTATGAATGCGACCTAGAGGAACTATACTCACGTTTCAACACGCAGAGTGGAATCCAGAGTGTCCTAGACAAGACTTGCTGCGCGAAGATGGTTGAATTCGATTTGAACGAGAATGACTATAGTCTCGGCATCAATTCGACCTTATGAGCCAGTAGTAGGTGAAGAAGCGCAGAAGTAGGAGTCCCGTTGGGAGGAATCACCGGCGCCAAAGTGGATGGATGCGGTGAGACGGTGGCTCTCGAAGTAAGGCGGGAAATGGGCTACTGGCCGCTAATGCGAGTGGACAAACGAGCTATCCACTAACAACACCAACAACTAATAAATCACTAACAACCTATCGCTCCTCTTGTGTGAGTGCCGATGTGAGGGTAGTTCGGGGTTTGAATCAACGATTAGTTGACCCTATAGCTAGTCTGTACTGGTAGACGGCTTGCTTTGATCACTAAACGGCTAAGGTGTCTTAGCCGGGTAAGGATCTCCTGGTTTGTCTGGGTAGTTCTGGTCTTATTTCAAGACTAATGCGGTACAATGGACAGAGTAATAGTAGTTTTACGACACAAGGTCAGGTTTGGGTGTCTAATAGACGAGTTTGTGGTTATACACCAAGGTTTGGGCGGCTTTCGGCCTTAAGAGAGCTTTCGACTCAATATGATTCAACGAGACAACTGGTTCTGGCGGCTTTCGGCCTTAAAAGAGCTTTCGACTCAGTACTGATGTTCGGCTTTCGGCCTTATTCAAAGGGTTTTCGACCCAGTTCTCGATTGCTTATATTTTTAAGGTTCTTTATCCAATCCCAATTCTATTCTGGTGCTAGGTTTCTGTGGGCTAAGCCCGAGCTAATCAAATCTAGTGGAACTAACAAGGACAACCAACTCTGGTGCCTGCCTCCAAGGGATATGCGCTCCCGTTTTGCACTTCCTGCCCCTACTTATACTAAATCCAACCTGCTTACACTGCCCGGATTACACTACTATAGCTAAGCTGACTCCCCACTGCTCCTGTCGTCCGTCGGCGATACTCGTTTCTCATTGGTTGAGTATGGCGTGCTTTGATGTAGCACGAGATTTCCCATCTGCTCCGTCGGAGGGTCCATCTTGACATCGGGTGCCTTACCCGGATAAGGTCTTCTTCGTCTGTAGCTCTATGTCCCGAGCTCGAGAGGGTTTTCTTCGTCTAGTCTGCCATCGTAGCTTGAATACGGTACCCCATAGTTGTAGGTTAGCTCAACCCGTCTATCTTTAGTCTGGCTTTTAAGGTTCTGTTCTTATCCGGATAAGGATTATCGTGATGTCTGCAGTGATGCGGGTTGCCTAGACCGGTAATGCCGGTGGCTATTCTTGGACACTGTCCGTCTTGGCGTCCCAACCTTCTCTTGGTATGCCCAACTCATCATGTGATTCAAACGCGGTAGGTCTTTGTGTCAAACACAGACAATCTTGGTCTAGTCAATCTTTTATGAAGGACTTCGGTTCTTCCTGTGTGCAATAATGATAGTTTCCTTCCCATCTCCTTGGTATGAGTCCCAGCAAGCAGCCTTAGGCTTTATATAACCTAGTTTCTCTGCCATAGTGGTCTAGTTCCTTACCCGGGTAAGACATATGTTGGCCCCATTTGTGAAGGTACCGCCATAAGCCCTCCTGGTTCATTCCCTAGTGCTATTAGACTATTAGGCTTCTCGTTCGGAGCTCCCGAAAGCCTCTTGGTATGTAGCTCACATGCTTGACACCTGGAAATATGCAAAATGCGCAAATTCAGGTGTACTTGTTTACACGGCTTATCATCTCCCCTATTCTTTAATATTGACCGTCCCCGGTCAAGCCTTATTCATACACGGCGGCTTCCCCTAGGTCTTTCTGAATTTTTACAGATTTTTCTGACTATACTTAGACTGACGGCTACAAGTTTCGCCAGACAGCGCTAAGTTGACTTTGATCCCGAGACGCGGACGCGACATGTCACGTGACCGCGGTTGTGCCTATTCCCGTCGTTACTCAATTGAGTCGGCTAATGATCGACGGCTGATCTCCCTCGGACTCATCCTCAGATAGTCATCCAGCTCCTTGGGGACCAATTCGGTTGTATTCCCCTGTGTCTAAGCTTCCTCTAGATACCCAACTTCGTCTTGATAGCTCTCTTGGATACCTTGCCAGGCAAGGCACATTTCCGTTTTAAAGGTGCGTCCGCGGACGTAATTTTATGTTATTCCAGGAATAACCAAGACTAAATTGTGCTTCTTTTCTAGCTTTTTGCGCAGTCCAGGCAAGCCAATTCAAAGGCTGCGGCTGTGCTTTTGTATTGCTGGGCTAGGGCTTAGCTGGGCAAGCCAATTTGGCCGTCCGTTCTTCCCAAGTCCCTCTCTTGTCTCCTACCACCACTCTACGTTGTTTATCGACGTATAGTGGGCGCCCCTCTCTTCTTCTTCCTCTGTACGCTGTCTTACGGCGTACATTGGACTCTGTCTCTTCTGCTGGCTCGCCCGTCTCTTCCTCCGATCTCGACGTTGACTCCTTCGTCGACCCTTTTTCTCCCTCGGGATTCGCCCTCGACGCCCAGTATGGCGTCTCCTCCTCCTGGAATGCGGTCGAAGGACAAGAGGGGGTACCCCCTTGACCCGTTCTTCCACCTTCGGCACCCGCTCTGTGAATCTCTCTTGGATCTCCTTATGGATCGCGAAGCTATGGACGATACCCGTGACGCCCAACTCAAAGGCGCCGTCACTTCTGCTATGCCTTTCTTGGTATGCTCTCTTTTCTTTTCTTGTTTCTTAACTCTGACTCTTTGCTAGGGACGACTGCGGTATCAATTTCACAACCGCGACATGCCCGAGGACCTCAAAAGACTTTTGTATCCCTTGCGTCGAATTTGCCGTCATCTCCCGGACGAGCTTAGTGCTGAGCTCAAGCTCCACCGTCCTCCACTTGTTAAAGCGTGGCCGGTAATTATCCTAAGCTCCCTTCTCATGCCTTGTTCTAACTTTCTTGGATTTCTCCTTGCAGAAATATCCTTTGGATCCCGGCTGGGCTATGCCCCCGGCCAGCGACTTTTATGTCGCTGTGACGCCGTTGAGGACGCCTTCGCCGGCGCCTCCGGTTACTCCGACTCGGTCGGGGTCCAAGACTGCGGCCAGCCCGCCCCCAAAATCATCAACACCTGTGGCGTCGCCCAAGCCGAAAGGCAAGGGGCGCGTCATTCAGTCTCCTCCAACCCCGGCTTCCAAGGCTGCTGTGTCGAAGGTGAAGGAGGGCGCCGTCGCCGGCCCTTCTTCGCCTTCAGCTGTTACTCCTCCGAAGGCGGCCGCCCCTAAGTCGCAAGACAAGGCGCGCGCCGGTCCTTCTGGTTCAACTGCCCCCTTCTTTACACTGGCCAGGATGCAGCCAACCGACAACAACCTCCTCGACAGGCGTCGTCGTAAATTTGCCCCCTCCGGCCCTCCTCAGCATTCACGCTTAACTCGGGCTAACCTCGCTGCCCATCAAAAACCAGTATCGAAGGCTCCTTCTCCTGTCGCCTCGGGTTCGAAGCCCGCTCTCGGGGAGTCCAAATCTCCCGGGGATCGTTCTGGTGATAAGGCGTCTACGCCTGACTCGCCCGCTCGATCGCCTCAGCGTTTGACTTCCGTCGCCCGCGCTGCCTCAACTTCGGCAGTTGGGACACCGGCCCCGCGCGCTAAATCTCCCGTTGGCAAACCCTCTGCTGGCGTCATTCGCGTCCCTCCCTTGAAGAAGAAGCCTTCCAAGATCCCCGCGCCGTCACATGGGAAGATGGAGGTGGTCCTCACTTCGAGGCCATCTACTGCCAGTTCTTCTCGTTCGCGCCAGCGCCCAGCTTCTCCTCCTCCTGCGTGGCACGCTAATGGCAAGCGTAAGGTCACCACTCCGTTGCCTTCACCTCGGCCTACGAAGCGCGTAACTCGTAGTTCCAACGCTTCGGTAAGTCATCCTATTTCTCTGGTTAAATCTATCTAACTTAATTGATTTTAGTCAACCAAGTCCGTGGATGCGCGTTCTAACGCATCGCCTGGTCCTTCCAAGAGACCTGCCGACACTAAACCTTCGAAACGTGGCCCTTCCCGTACTAAACCCTCGACCCGCGATTTTCGTGACGACAAACGCGTCTCGACGAGCTTCCTTGAAGACCGCGGTCCCAAGAATAAGGATGGCAAACAAGCACCCTTTGGCGAACCTTGGTATCCCCCGTCTACCAAGACGTTGTTTTACAACGGGGTCCCAACCAAAGATATTTCGCGCGACCACCTCCCCGCTGCTCAGGCTATCGTCGAGCCCTTGCCGCCGCTTTCCAAGAAGCAGATCGTCGGGTCCAGCGTTCGTCTTCTTATCGCCGTAAGATCTTCCTTCATTTTCTCAAGTCTTTCTAACCCTTTCTTAGCCCGGCTACATTTGCACGAACTGTATTAACGGGAACGCCCATTGTGAATTTGGTGGTTGGGGCGCGCGTTGTACAGCTTGTAGCAATCGCAAGGGCTGCGGATTTACTCAGACTGACAAGCAGCTCGAGTACAACCGTCAGCAAGCTGCCCCTTGGTTTCAAATGGGCAACCAGCGTCAGTCTTTCTTCTTAACTCTTTCTTCTAGTTTGCTAAATCTTTCTTATTTAGACTTGCTCTATATGATCGACGACATGAACAACGCGTATATCCGCGCCGAAAACGCGTCTCACGCCGCCGCTGCTGCCGCTGTCGAGTACGAGAACAAGTTCCTCGCCTTCGCCAAGCAAGCCGACGTGATCATCGAGACTATTGGCGTCGACGCCTTCCGTGATCGTTTCGAGAACTCCGGCCCCGACGTCGTTGAACATGTCGAACGTATGATCGACAACTTCAACAACGGCCTCGATATTCTCGCTGAACGCTCCCACCCGGACCATATTGCTTCGTTTGACCCTAGCCGGGCAGCGCACGAAAATAAAGATCGCGCTAGCCCTGGCCCATCTGGTGAGTTTCTTTCTTCTGCTCTTTATTTTGTCTAACTCCAACACCTATCTAGTCCAGTACGACGTTGGCGACGACGACGCTGAAGGTTCGGTCGAGGAAGAAGAGTCCATGGAATCTTAGTCGCCTTTGCCCAAATTATCGACGCGCCGGCTGCGCAAGTTCACGCGCAGGGGAGTAACATCGAAGGAAAGGTAACAAATGGTGAAGGGCACCATTTACATTCCTTTTCCTCTCGTATCCCCTTCATTTACTGGCCTTGGCGGACGCTTCTTTTACCAACGCGCTTATTACTGTACTGTCTCTTGCTTGTTTCTCTTGATCCCAATTGTAATCTACTGCACTGTACATTCAGATTTAACGCAGTTTCATTGACTCTGGGACCTCTTGGTGTGACTCTAAGAATTCTATTTCTTTCTTTTCTGACTTGTCGAACTTTTTCAACCAAGGCCTCTTATGGATTAGTCATCAGAAGTCTGGACCAACTTTAAGCGCCGGGCGCTTAATCCTTAGTCTGGATCCCATCTGTGATGACAACTCCTCGGGATCTCGGCTTCCAAGCCTGCCGACGGATCTTTCCGTGGCAAGTTCGCCTCGCAGATTTTTAGTTAAGTCCACCGCTAACTGAAGTACACTTCTGTCCTCTCAGTAGTTACAGATGTATCCTTAGTACCTTAGCAACATACTGCACTTAATCAGTGCACCATATTATTCCTGATCGATCGCGCCATTGCCTGGGTAAGGTGATTTGAAACAACAGATGGGACTTTCGCCCCTATCCGGGTAAGGTTTCTTCTCAAATGCCCTTCCTTAATGACCACGAACGGTTTACTCTGTATATGCTAGAGGATCTCCAGGTGCGTGAATTACACTCCCTTCGATTCTCTGGTTTCTGACTAGTTTTCTGTAGCCTTCGACCGCTTGCGCCCAATGTGATCTCGCCGGTGTACCATGTGAAATTTACTCTTGGGGACGAGCTTGTTGGCTCTGCAACAAACGACTCGACACCAATTGCTACCTGCTCCATCGTAGGAACTGGAGAGTATTCTATGATAGTGGTCCCGAGGTTCACCAACACTGGGGGCAGGCTATGATCTCCGGGCCCCGCAGATAGCCCGGAGATCGGGCGGAGATCAATTATCTGCGCCAAATATTCCGGCCATCTACAGGGCCCGCAGATGGCCGGAATATTCAAAATAATCTGATTATCTCCGGGTTATCTCCGGGCCCCGGAGATAACCCGCAGATCCATAATCTCCGTAACATCTGCGGACCATCTGCGGGGTCCGCAGATTCAAAATCTGCGGACCCCGCAGATGGTCCGCAGATCTTGAACCAAACATTCCAGAAAAGGAGATAAATGGGTGCTTCTAAGATACTAGAATAGGAAATTATCTATCAATGAAAAACATCTGAATTAGCAAAAAAGCCGTCTTGAGAAATCTTGGCCTATGAAGAAAAATCAGGATCCAAGATACACCAGCACCAGCCATCAGGAATTTGACACTCTTCCTTGGGATATCTTGGGTTGTCAAGGAATCAATCCCAAATGTATTCTATATTCATTTTTCTATTACCGCATACGCGTCCCTTCCCCCAGCCCCGTTGCGGCCACGCTCGACCCAACCAACTGGCAAATGACACCTCGATGTCCCCTGATCCCCTTCCGCGACCTTGCTCCCCTGGCGTCGGGGAGCATCGCAAACTTGAGCAGCGGGGCGTCGGCCTCAGCCGTGGTGTCCTTGTCGTCCTTGTCAAGTTGCTGCGGGGGACGACGACGTGAGCGGAGAAGTAACAAAGAGTAAGAGAACACGCACCTTGAGCTCCTGCTCGGACGCAAGGCTCCACTCGATGTAGCGCTGCAGGCCGCGGATGGGTCCTGCATGCGCAGCATGCACCGGACCTCCTCGCGCGTGCGGTAGGTCGTGCGGGGGTCGGACATCGAGTGCCCGCCGTAGCAGTATGTGACGAATTCCACTTGCACGCAAACTGGACCGCCTGGCACGGCATTCATCTCCATCCCGTTCACCTGCAGCCCCAGGATCTTGTCTCTGGCGCGCGAGAAGTACCCGGTCCTGGACAAGCTACGTTCCGCGGACATGCCCATGCCGTACTTGTTGTTCTTGCACACAAAGACGCAGGGATGGTTCCACAGCTTAGCCTGGCCGCGTCCGTTAGTGCGGCCGTAGGAAAAGAGAAGAAATGCGGGCACACCATGTTGCACACCTCGACGACCTGGCCTAGCTCTGTCGCCGTAGAGCGCGAACGTCCATGTACTTTGGCACAAAGGCGATGCTGGCGCCGACGGTCAGATACCGCCGAAGAAGGGGAGCCACCCTTGCCATGGGACATGCCCGCCTGGCGCCCAAGCAGCTCGCCAACAGCGCCCTTGATCGTCCCGCCACACAGGACGGCGAAGGGATGGCAGCGATACGCGGCGATGACACAGGTTTTCCGGCATAATTCCTTTTCCTGCAAAAACGATGAAAAATTATAAAAACAAGCATGACAAGACATGAAGTAGCAAGCGCAGGCGCGGGCGCGCGAGAACGTAAGTATTCTTGAGATTCAAACATCATAAATCTTCCTCGGTTTCGAGATCGCAGGTCTTCGACTCACCCGGTCAAAATAATTATATGAGAGAACGGAGCACGCGAGAGACTCGAGAGCCAGAATTGGATGTGCCTGTTGGGCGCGAGCACCAGAGCAGGTTGATGAGCCGGTCTTCAGGTCTTGCGGATGGCGCGGTGCAAGCGTCGACGAGGCAGAGTTGATTTGTTTGCGCAACCAAACAAATCTTAGATCCCCGACTCGCATCACTCGCTCACTCGGGATTGTCCGCTCTTTCTTGCTGATCCACATCTTCAACTTGGACTAACCGGTTCAACTTTATCTTCAGTACTTCCTTGTTCTCGGCTTGGAGTTCTTCCACAACTCAGATAAATGAATCGACGGAACACAACTGCCTCACCGTGACTTTGTAGTCCTCCAAGACGAACCTACGATAATCGATGCTGGTTTGCGTGCAGACTGTTCCAACGTGCACCAACTCTTCAGTATCTCCACAGAATCCGGGTTCTTTACTAATCGATCAGTATATTCACAAATTGGAACAGGTTTACGGTCCTGCACAACGAGCTCAAAACATATCCAGGTATCCAATTTCTTCTCTAGTTTTCATTCAGACTACCTGACTTGTCTTGCCAGTCTCGACCTGAGATGCATTAGAGGCTCGTTCGAAGCGGAATACTGTTCATTGAACTTGGTATACGCACACCTCTTGCCTTTCTCGTTATATTATGACCCGGGTTCAATTGAACTATCCTTTTTCTTCTAGATAAATTTCTACCGTGGATTAACCAGACCTCTATAATAACGAGCTGGTGGCGCCGTGACACACTTGGGATGGTCTTCTCCACGGTTCGTGTCTCGGTGGAAGCTGTGCGGATACCCATGTTGACGCGTCAAAAGGACACACCCCCTCCCACGCCCCGGCGGCAGCGGAGCACATCGTCTTTGCAGGACACCGTGAAATCTAGCCTCCATCGCTGGGTAGAGAGTCCTCGTACAAGGATTCAGTAGGCGTTGGGCCGCGTAGGACCTGTACATTTTATCCCATAGGGAGAGAAGATAAAAATACAACACAGCAGACTCGATCTATTCAACATATCATGACCATCGTATTATCAGTGGCCCAGTAATGTCTCCAATCTATAATCTATATCCATCTCGGACGGTCCAGGCGCCTCCGTCGCCGTCTCTGCCTTCGCGTTCCCATCAGCAGCAGGTCTCCTTGCCGCTCTTAGGTATCTGTGTGCCCGGGGTGCCGCCAGATGATTGGGCTTGGGCTCGGTCAGGATTGGAGTTGCAAAGTAGATCACCTCGTCTCGCTTTTTGCCAACCTCCGAGCTCTTCAGAACGAGCTCGACGTTCTTCGGACTCTCGGCTTGCTGCACAATCTAGTCATCGAGCCACTTTTTCACGGTTGCGACCTCTTCGACGACGCTCTGCTTGTCCTCGTTGATGTGAGAGTACTTTTCTTCCCCGGAGGTCGCCTGCACCATGTATGAGTTGAGCGTCTAGCGGAGCTGGGCGATGGCAGCTTGGCAGCCTTCAAATTCCTTGTGGCGGAAGATGATCGGGTCACCGAGGACTTTGAGAGACGTCTCACGACGGTAAAACGAGAGGACTTTAGTCGGGGGGAGCTTGTCGCCCTACTGGAACACGAGGAGCTCCGTGTCGTCCTCGGGGTCGGCGGGCGACGCATCCACTGCACTTTGATGGGGTAGTGGGTGATGTCCTGGGTGTGGAAGTCGCGCACGCGGAACACGGGGGAGAGCATGGCGCAGCAGAAGGTCGCCCTGCGCGCGATCGCCTTGTCCTGGTTCAGGGTGGTCGAGTACCTTGCCCGGGAATGCCTCCTGGATGCGGGCGCGCACGGCGGGGACACGGGTAGAACCACCGATGAGCTCGACCGCATCGATTTGCTCGAGGGTGGGACCAGAGTCTTCGATGAAGAGGCGCCACGATGCGGTCGAGGATGGTAGAAATGAGCCCTTCCATATCATCGCGGGAGAGTTTGGAGGACGTATCGACACCATTCATGACAGACTCAGCGTTTAAAGGGGATTCGGCATTGGCGGAAAGCACCTTTTTGAGCTCTCCTCGCAAACTTCGGCGAGACGGAAGGTCGCCTTGGAATTGGACAGCACATCGATCTTGAATTTCCCTTTGAATTCCTCAGAAAGTGTTTGAGGAGGGCGTAGAGGAGGGCGTAGTCAATATCTTATCTCGCCCGCCAACATTCCGGTCATAGGCAGAGCTTTTAACAACGAGTCGACCCTCCTGGTCATGTTTCCAAGACCTAACTAAACCATACGGCAAGGCACGGAATGCGAGCCGCTTGAGCCAGCAGAGGACGAGATCGTGGGTGTTAGTTCAAGTTGAGGGACGTCCCAATTCGGACGGGCGTCTAACCGCTTGATCACCGTGACGGCGAGGCGTAATATTGTTCTCGGTGCTTTTCAAACAGCTATACTAACCTGCATATGAGCGATTCTCTATGGACGCCCTTACTTCTCTCACAAAATCTGTACTGGTACGGATTCCACCTCACATCCTCCGTCTTCCGAGTCTCCCCGGATGCTAACTGTCTGCCCGCTTGAATCCTCCCGAATATTCCAAGCGACTCTAAGAAAAAATAATCGTCAGCATGACTGGAAACTCTATGATGCGAAAGGCTGACCGCCGAGCCAGACGGAGAGCGATCTGTGTCAGAGCAGAAGTTAGAAAAATGCATTCCTTGAGAGCGAACATACTGACCTCGAACGGCATCCATGTCCCTTGGATTTTGAGAAAGCCACCGCGTACTCGTCGCATAACATGTGCTAGGTCAGGCTGAGAGTCAATCATTTTGACGATGTCAGCTGGAGGGCATATGATTATTCGAGAGGGCGGAAGGGCGAACAGCTCATAAATTCACCTTTGGAATTCCCGAGAACTACGATAAAAATTAGCTTGACCTGTACAAATACGGGCAGGACATGTACCTTTCCAAATTCCCGTCCATAGAATATAGCCATCGTCGATATCCATCATGATCCACTGGTTATTCAACCGGATATTCGTAGACTGGACTGCTGGAGGTAGCGCGAAAAAATATACACACATGTAGCCGCGAGGGTCGTCGCTGGTGATGTATCGGCCTTTAGTGACGTGGCGTACGGAGCCAGCGAACAGGCGAAATCGCGGGCATTGGCCAGCAGATGCCTGAAAGGTCTGAAGGGAATCCTGGAACGCGGCATATTAATTCCTTTGGAAGCGTGGCGCTCGAGGGGGTCCGCACCCATTGTCGTCGCAGCCGTCGAGCTTCACGAATAAATTGTGTGGGGTAGTGTGAGCAAAAGGCGCAAAACGGGCGCCGTCTGATTTTGACCTCAAGAATAGACAGCAGCTGGAAGAAGGTTTTGGACGACGTTGAGGCGCAGCGGACGCAGTCAAAGGACAAGGCGGCGAATGAGACCAGCGCCCTGCTGTCCGGTTATCCACGCGCAAGAGGTTCCACTAATCGTGAATCAGGAAGCCCGGTCTAGTTTTCCGAAAGCAGAGTTGCGCAGACCCTGCAGATCGCATCTGATTCTCTGGGGTTAGGTTTCTTTGTGATTTGCTTGACTTGAGCAAAGAGACAATATTATTGGTATGGTAATCGTCCTGGCCGCCGCATTTCATAGCTGAAGACGTTTCGCCTGCACCAATGACATAGTTGTTAGTCCAACCAATGTTCCTGGTCTCGCCGTTAACCAGGTCCGCCATTCAAGAAGATAGTACATACGCAAAAGCCTACTTCCGTCCAATGCTTCAAAAGGCCGATATAATAGATTCGCGTTGTATCCGCGCCCTGGGACCTAGGTTATGAATAGCAAAATAGAAGAGACGTTCGAAAATTCCGCGGCTCTATCGTTCGGTCAGCATGAGCGGCGAAAACATCTCACTCCAGTACCATGGCCATATGGTTGATATGAGATTTTGGTTGTGCGTGGAATTTAAAGGAAAGAGATCCGGGTCCCGCCCGCGGTCGGCGGCGTGGGTGCACAACGGGTAGATGTATTCGGGGAGCGGGCGCAGGCGAGGGCGCGGGGCGGGTTGCAGGCGTGAGTAGGCGAAGTACGCAAGGCGGGCTGGAGGCAGCACGCAGGAAGTCTGTATGTACAATGCAAATCCAGAAGTCGAACGCACTCCATGCTTGCTGCATTGCTGGGATATCGAAGCGCTTGGGGGCCGGGCGATTGAGCGAGAATGAAGTGGAGGCCGAGGTGCAGCTGGCTGATCTGCGACGTGGAGTAGGGCGCCCTAGTAGCATCGCCCGACAAGTGTCCAGCGGCGCACAATGCACCTCGGTTGGCTGCGTGACGAAGATCCGAATACGGGTTTCTCAGGGGTGCGTATGGAGTCGCGGAGAGCCACGCGTTAACTACAGGTAGTGAGAAACTTGAATTGTCCGGCCGAAGAGATTACGGAGAGTATAAAAACCCGACGGCGAGCCGGGAGGAAGACGGACGACGACGTCGTCGTCGTCGAATATGCCAATATGTCGCCGCCAGCATTGATTAAACCTGCGGGCCGTGAAGGGATAGGCAGCGCAGGGAACTTGAATCATGACGATTCATCCTGCGATGCAGCCCGATCCGTTCACAAAATTTGTTGCAGTCCTTACCAAAATGCTTATTTGCCGCTCAGAACTTGACTGTACGGTCATGCGAGAGGACGGGTTGAAGGACTAGGCTAGAACTCGTGTATGTGGATAAAGATTTAAGTATGGATCGATGAAGAAATCGACTTTTCGAATGAGGAAGGAAGAGCAGAGGTCATTTGAAATCTGTGGAAGAGAATAGGTTCGGTCCAAGCCCCGTTCTGCCGATGCCGCGCCATGCCGGGTTGACCAAATCGGCCAAACATCAAACCAAATAGACCACGCGCGCCTCCTTCAGCGAAGGGCCGGCTCGCCGGGCCGGAGCTGCGCGGGCTTGCTCCGAACCTAGAAGAGAACGGAAGAGAGGAGTTATTTGGTGAATCGGAGGCTCAAGCCAAACAGCCTCCTGCTTCTCCCTTACTTTCACCCAATTTGCACAGCAGGGTGTTGCGTGGTGCTGGCACGTCTCTCCGATGGCTTTTGGATACAAACAGGTGCGACCGGAACACGGACGTGGCATTGCGACGCGGGAACACCGGTCCGAGCTCGGAACCCGGACTCAAACTCGTAAGTTAGTCAGGGCGAATTCGCGCCGCCGAAGCAGAGGAGTGTCTAGGTAAGCTCGGAAAATCCGAGAAATCGACTTTCGAAGTCTGAAGATTTAGCTGAAAATAGCAAAAATGAAGGGAGAAAAATTCCCTAACTTGGTATATAGTGTCTCGCGAGGCTCCGAGTTGAATCGTTGACGAGTTCGAATTGCCGCAGGTGTTTTGGACTGGCCGAAGGCTCCGGGGTATGCCCCGAAAGATCTCCAGAGAGGACTGAGTCTGAATTCGCATTCAGATACGTGTTACGCGCGCCCGCGCCTGGGATTGGCAAGTCGCAGCGCGAGTACCGATCCCTTCCCATGCCCATGCCAGGTGCGGCGCGAAGTCTTCGCCCAGCCCCACAAATCAAAATTGATAATCAGTTGACCATCTCTAGGATTATACGCATACTTTTAACGAGTTCTGTAAAATGGCGTTCTCTCCTTCGGACCCGCTGACCAAACCCAACGAATTACGGTCCTATCTCTCTTTACTTGCTGATAAAATGCACATGCAAGTATCATGCCTATCGCTTCGGCTGTGTTCCATGCACTTCGACCACTTCGACTGTTCTTCAAGACGTACTCTGAGAATTAACCTGGGTCTTCCATGTATTTCTTGTACACATCCTCCAACTCTCCCGTGGTCTAAGGTATCAATAAAAAGGCCGTGCCCACGCTGCATTTCTCCTGCACGCGGTGGATGTGGAACTCTGCGCACTCAACAACGATGAAGCGCAGAGCACTTTTCTGACCCTCATACGACCAAGTTTACTCACAACGACTCGCGCACGGTGTTCAACTCGCACGCACCTGCTCTTTCTCGCCACCTCACCGTTCCCGGAATCCCAATCCCGCTCGGCCAAAACTCAGATGACGCGTATGAAGTTCATGCGGATGGGACGCACAAGCTCCTGCTCGCTTCGATGCACCCGGATTCGAAGCCGCGCGTGTGCTGCCGACGCGAATCCGCCTCGGGCGTGGCGCGCGCGGCTGTGGTTGGCCGCACCGAACGCAACGCAAGCTATCCCCTGGCAGAGTTCGGTCGGTACATGGAATCAGTCTCATGCTGCTCCATTCGTCGTCTTCCGCGAGTCTTTCCCAGTCAGTAATTCACTTGACACGCACAACTTGAATTCGACTAACCAACTTCCAGAAGTGCTAATTTGATGTTGCTAGTTCCTTCCAGCCTTTCGTGTTATTGGCGCTGGTTGCATTTCTGTTGCACATATATATATTCTCCTTACTCCAACGAAAACCTCACCCTAACTAACCATTCGACTTGAGTTTAGTTCAGATTCCTTGTTCGGGCGCGTTCAGGGTGCATGTATCTCTCCTCGTCTTTGGTCTTTCTCCAAGTCCTATCTGTAGGTATTCATTTTTTCGACTCCAATCCCATCGCGTTTTTGACAGATTACTTGGCAGTGCTTGTACGTGCTTGTACAAGGCATAAAAGTGGCCAAGCTGACAAGCTGACAAGCTATGTCGATTTTTCGACAAGTTCGGAAAATAAGGAGTTTTTTTGAGGCGTGCATTGGCGTCTAGGCATCGTTTCTGTGCTTTTATTTTTTTTGCAACAAGTGAAAAAGGGCACAAGCCGACAAGTAAAATGTGTTAACACTGATGCCATGCTTCCCGACAACCTAACAACTTGATTTCCGTTTAGACCCTGCCGGCTCCCCCGGACGCCCTATATAGCGTATATATGCGGTCTACATTTTCCTACCACGGAGTATTCTCCCACCTCACTCCTACCCCCTCTATTTATCAAGCCCGCTTTCACCGACCTCGGATTCGCAGTATTCCTACTGCTGCGAATGTTTTTGCGGGGTTCCCACAGTTCTGATATCACTTTCGATTTATTCTTTCGACGATTTGGGCTCATTCTTCGCCGAATACCCTCAGATTCTGCAAACACATATCCTGGCTCCTCCTTATTCCTTGATTTGATGTCTACAGGTCCAAGTACACAGGTTCCGAGGCGTCGATTTCCGGACAAAGACGTCCTGTATCTCGGCCCTCTTGCGCATCACGGTGTAGTCAAGCTTCCGCTCCATCGCAAGGAGGTCTTAATACATTTACGAATCCTGGGCGAAATCTGGATTCTGGACATCAGGAAAAAACTGGCTGACCATATAGCACAATATAGCCAGGTTAGGTCTCGGAGGATGGCATTGGGAAGAGACTTGCCAGTAAGCTTGCGTTTCCTGGGTGGTTTGAATGAGAAGCGGGACGGCTGGAAGAGAATAGGTGATACTTCGCGGCTTTGGGACCATTCATCGTAAGTATGGTCACGGTGTTGCAGCACAACAGATGCAAAGCAAAGTTAGGATTGATTTTGTAAGATACTGGCATGTCCAAAGAAACCGAGAGCAGCAGACTAATAATAGTGAGGGTATATATTACGGTATACGAGACGAAATGTGCGGTGCATGCTAAAAGGTTCAAGGTCCGTATCGGCGGACATGCCGTGTCGCATACCCTACTTCCACTCCCCCGGGCCTCTCATCGGGGGTGCCACCAGGCGAGTGTCGATACGGCGACATATTGTCATCTGTAGCAGTGTAATCTCCAAAGGGGATAGTTCGTCCCGGAACCCGGAAGGGAGAGAGTCTTGCGGCTTCTAGTATGCATATGGCTGTGGCTGTGATCGCTCGTATGGATTATTATTACTGTACCCAGCTGTATGGGTCGCTGACGGCCGTCTTTTCTGGCAGACACGCAGAATCTGCTTCAGCGGCGGTCGCGGTGGCCGCTGTAGCATCGCCGATACCAGTCCGCGTACCCCAGCCAGTCTATTCGGTGTCAGACAAGGGAAATGCATGGATCTGGGACATATGCGTCAAGTTTCATGATAGCGGGACAGGGAAGAGGAGGTGCTGCCAAAGCAGACGTTGGGGATCGGGGAACAGCGGGGGCATTGGCTCGCGCTCCTCCCGTGGTGCGCCCCACGGCGCGGGACGACAAACCCGATCTGCTGTCCCTGCCTGGCGGCGGCGGCGAGTTCTTCCTCGCGCCAGTCGTCGTTGTCGAAGGCAAAGCAGCAGAGGCGGCGACGGCGGCAGCAGAAGAGCAGTTCTTCGCGCCGGAGGGCTGCAGGATAGACGTAGTTGGGTGTGCTCGTGCTTCTTCTCTCCGCGGGCACGCCTTCCACTGCAGCGAGATCGTTTTTCTGAGGTCCGCCTGGCGTTGTTTCTTGCCTGTCGGGCGGCGTTTCCCGTCAGGACGGGCGAGTCGGCGGAGGAGGGGCCGGACGTGAGGAGGGTGCGGATGCGGATGTGGATGTGGAGGGGGAAGCGAGGCCCGGTCTTCACAGCACTTGCGGCGGAAGAGGATGAACGCGTTCTCGGGGTTGACTGTAGTCCTCGTAGCCCTTTTTTGGGGGCGTCGCTCCCCGGGCGCAGCGGCCAGGCTACTCGTTGATTTCCTCCGTGTCAGTGTGGCGGACGCGGATGTGGACGCAGAGGCGGGCTCGGCGGCGGTCGGGAGAGCGCACGGGCAAACGCGCACAGCGGGGGACGGCGGCGGCATTCATCGTGCGGGTGGCGCGAGTCGCTGGATGAGGAGGGCATGGAAGGTGCTGACGAGCAAGCGCCCGCAGATCGGGTTCGAACGACGAATGGGACGGGGAGGAGTAGGGACTGTTGGCGAGGTTGGGCGCAATCGGGAACGGGGATGCGCGTGGGGTGGGCGAGATGATCATCGATGGCGCGCCTGTGCTTACTTCCACCAACAACGGGATTTCTGAATGATGCGGTGGATGAAGCGGCCTTGGGGTTCGCAGTACATGAAGCGGCCGGCCCGCAAGCACTTTAAAGTCGTCGATGGCGATGAGGAGCGGGAACCACGGCCTGGGTTGCCATCTCGCGGATGATGCCTTCGAGGCACGCGCGCGCGGGGGGCTGGCCCTCCTCGCCAGCCCGCCTGGACGGCGTAGAGCAGCAGGTCCCCCTGTGTCCCCTCCGGTCGAGCGTAGCCGTACTCGAGCTGGATTGGGGCGGTGGTGATGTGTTGAGGAAGTGGAGGATATGGGCGCCAGCGGCGCCGATGCGGCGGAGGGTTTTGCGGGTGGCGCGGGGCTGGAGATAGGTGCAGGTGCAGAGGAGTAGGTGTACGGAGTGCTGGAGTCGATGAGACAGCGGGCGCGGGGGATGTAGAGGACGAGCCAGGCGGAAGAGGCTGCCGCGTACTCGGCGGCCTGCAGCCCATACGGCCCGTTCAGCACCAGCCATGACGGCAAAGCCACTGACTCTTCTAGCGCTGAACCAGCGAGAGCGTCGTCGCGAGAACGGGGACTGCAATATTATATGATAAGATATAAAATATGGAATATAAAAAATGTAGAGAGACGCACCTTAAGCAGCATCTTTGTGGGGAAACCATAGACCTCAGGCCTCATCACTCAGCGGGGACATGAGTTCCGTGTCGTGGAAGCGGGTGGCCACGCTGGGACTCAGCGCTCAGCAGCCGCACTTGCATCAACGGGACATTGAGTTCAACGCGTCCCGAGCCGTCGCTCGCGGGCAGCGCCGAACGCCCCAAGACTCCGCTCCCGCGCCCCATGATCGCGTTCCGTTTTGGATACCTCACGTGTTGGCGTTGGCGAGAAGTATCGTAGGCCCAACGGAGCCTGGCGTGCATCTTCCAGCGCCGGCACCAGCGAGAGCGTCAGTCGCCACCGATCAGGGCACCCCGAGGATCCAAAACTGAAATAAAATAAATGAAAGTCATAAAAAAAATGAGGAGAGACGCGACGCGGCTGCCAAGAAGATGTTTGTTTGCACCACCAAATAAATATTTGATTCCCGACTCGCATCACCTCGCATCCCCTCGCAGGCAACTCGCAGGTACATACTTTCTTTGGCTACCACTTCAACTTGGACTAACCGGTTCAATTTTAGTCTCAGTACACTTCCTGGATCACCCTCGCAATCGACTCAAGACACGACCTCATCGATTTCTCGCGCCGCCCGACACTTAATCCGTCACCGCATCTTCCGCCGAGCAGTGGCCTGCGGATCCCTTGGTATGCGTTCACACAGCTTTGTCTACCCACTCATCTCCCTCTGCAGCCCCATTTTTTGCTTCAAAATTCTCCACTTGCCGTCGGCTCGGACTAAATTCATTGTTGATGGTACATATCGGAGGGAGAAGGGCCTTAATTTCGTTATCAAATTACTGACCTTTCGCACTAGATTTCCGTCCGCCCTCATACCCACGTCGTCGTACTTGTCGTGTCGGTTCGCGGCAACGCAAGTTTTTTGTTACTTTTTGTAATATCTGCGACTGAATGTTATCTGACTCCTATATTCACTTCAACTCTGATGGTTGCGCTTTTCTCAATCGATTCCCTCTAATGTACGTCGCACTCACATATTCTTCGACTCAGACCATCAGATGGACGCACGCCGGCCTTGAAAAGGCTGTTGACTCGAACGCGGTTCGTCCCAATTTCTATTTAACCACTATGTATGTACATTAACCATCCACTAGTCTCGTCCACTAGTTACTGACTTCGTTTAATTAGATCCAGGAATCATGCTAGTTTCAGGAACTTTAAACCGAGAGACTATCGTTGGTGCGTTCAATCCTTCAGGCCTTACCTCTCGTTAAGTTAGATACTTGACTGACTCGACCTAAAGACTGCGCGGCCACTTTTGTTGATCCCACACGCCGCGACTGCGTTTGAGTGGTGTAAAGTGTGGTCATTATCGCACCATCATGACGATGTACTCACTGAATACTCACCGAACAGCCGGGAATGTGCTCGTCGGGCCGAGACTATGCCTGTACAGATCCAGGCACATCCGCTTCATTTTTTCTTTCTCTCATCTCTTATTACTGACGATGCACATATGAGTCAACACTCGATGCAGCTCGGGGGTACTTCCCCGAACTATACGTCGGTCCATTACTATCCTCTAACTCGTGCTCATTTACTGACGAACTACTTACCAGATGGTCGGGACCATCGTTGTGAGACTACATCCAGTGGGTACCACTACATCCCCCTCATCTGGGACTGACCTGATCCATGACTGATTTGTGTTCAGCATCTGCCATTCAACGTTCAGAGGTATGCCGACTCTTGAGTTGAAAAGAATATTTTTTTAACTCCACTTCGGTCACAATTCCTTTGAATCAATTAGTCCAGTCAATTTCAGCGCAGAGAAACGTGGGTGTGCGTCAGGTGCGTCGCAGTGAATTTGCGTAGAGTTTTTCAGATTCGTTTCTTATGTTGTATTCCAGTTCTCTGTGCTCGTCAGTTTCTGCCATTAAATACAACGCCCACGCGGATCATCTACCTCTTCGCAGCACTCGGCTTATGCATCCGGTGATTCCAGCAATGCCCCTCGGCCTCGGCGGTCATCGCGTCGACGTGCGCAAACTGGAGATTTTACGTCACCACCGCCGCGGCTCACTCACAGCTCAATTGGACGACATGGTCGCACTCGCACGCACCAGCACCAGCCGGCAAAATCGGTTTGCGCCACGGACGGCTCTCTACATTGCGCCGAGTTGACGCGACGTGTTCGACGCAGACACGGACCAGCCCGCGATACCGCGACGGATCCATCCGTAGCGCGGCGAGCGGCATGTGATCTGCACCACGCAGCAAAGTGCGCATAGAGGCGAGTTGGCGTCGGACGGACAGACGGGACACGTGGGTGCGAAGATCCAAGTCAATCTGCCCATAGCGGGGCCGTAATCCTACGCCGCACATAGGAAGGAGGTCCCACCGAGCGCGGGCGCGTGCGTCTCCTATCCGCGTGTCCACCATTCGTGCGTCACGGAGCCAGTCTCCTTCGACATGTTCCACGCCTCGGAGCCGCTCGATTCGATTTCGTACCGAGACGGGTTCAGACGGGTCAACTGGTTGGTTTTCGAATCCAAAGCCCGAGAAGAATGCGACGCCAGATGAGTGGGGGCCACATGGTTCTGTCTCCATTGTATGGCACAAGCCGTCATCGACTCTGTTATATGTCGACACTCCGGACGATTTAGACCGCAACTCGGACGAAGTGGAATGGCGAATGTCTATGTTTTCTCGCCAATAATATTCCTTGAATCTGCAGGACATGCCATATGTATACGTCTGCAGGCGATCAGTGTTGGATGTTTTGCAGAGAAGCATCATTTCGATTCCTTTCACGAAGAGTTTTTACCTTGGGCAAAATTCAGTATCAGCGAACGAAGAGACATAAATTAAAATATGAACAGCGTACGATCTCCTCTGCTTTCATTTGGTCTTTCGGACTCTTTCCTTATAACAGGGCGAACACACCAACAAGCCCTGTTTTCGAATCGAATTACACTCTACGTAGCCATGCCGCCATCTGTAGACTCAGACTGCGTCTCTTATCACCATGTACGTTTTCCCTCCCACTCTTACATATTCTCATCCTTTCTTCTACATTCCAGGAACCTCGCGGAATGTCACAATTCCCGTGCCCCAACCTCTCAAAATCCTGTGTCGCGCGTGCCTAACTCGCACTCGGAGTTGCGGCCAATTGGCGCGCGAGTGCGGTTCGGGTGTGCACACGAACTCACACTCGGACGCCGGATGCACGCGGGGACTCGGCGGTACTGCGCGCCCGTGCGTCGGCAGCCCTGAGGCTGCGCGCGTCCCGTACGTACTACATGTGCGTACGCACGCCACGTCAATTTTATAATATGCGCGCAATTTGTGAAATCCATAAGTAGACCGAAGTGGATAGAATGCAAACGAACATCATAATACGCCCTCAAAGTCGACCGAATACTTGAAGAAGGTATCAAGTCAGAAATCTGAAAAAAGTAAAGTTAGTAAAATTCGAATGGAAATCCGAGCGAGAAGAACATACAGCAAGCCTGTGTACGAGTTTGAGGGAGATCTCTCCACGTGTCCAAGTAGGTAACGGGCCCAACCTAAGTTACTCAGAGCTGTTCAGTATGTGAAACAAGCGGGATACAATTAATTACTGCCCAAAATTGAACGCGGAAACCTTAAAAACGAGTATCTGTAGATACAAGGGGGCAGAAGGAAGAGATCTGACCTTAGGACACCAGGTCGGCACTCCGAAATTTGTGCGATCTGATTTGAAGGCAGCCATATGTTTGCATCGGGCTTGCAGATTCTGAATCGGGACAGAGTTAGTAAGGAAGGAGAGTAGAGGAAGGAGAAATCTTACCAGGATTTCGGCTGATAGCTACCCGCACGAAACGGGTAGCTACAGATGAGTACACGAGATCTTGAAGAGAAAAATATATGTCAGCCTGATATCCAACAAGTAAAATGTTCTCATACCTTCCATATTCCACCGGGAACCCAAACGCACAGCAAGAAGTCGCACCAGCGAACCTGTCGACGATGCTCGAGGGCTCGCTGGCCGGCGGGATATAAACGGAGCGCGCTACGCTGCCCCGATGCCCATGCCCATGCACATGCGCACGCCCGAACGGCCCGGGGAATGATATAGCGACGGCTCCTCGCCGCCTTTCTCCACCCTTACAGTTCCGCATCCGCGTCCGCGTCCGCCTCGTTGCCTGAGTTCGCATCCTCCGCCTCCGAGGCATTGCTGCCGGGCCTGGGGGGTTTGACTTTGGGTGGTTACCCGGCGAGCGAGGGAGTGCGAGTGCGAAGTTTGAATACGACGGGAGTAGTGGGTGGGAGTACGAGGAATTTGAACGCGACGCGGACGACGACGCGCCTGTGCATATACACGCACATGCGCTACTCCCGACACCTGCGCCGGCGATGTACTGCGGGGTAAAGAGTTCATCTAGTCGAGTTCTTCTGACTTGAGCGGTCAACAAACTTACAGTTGCACAATCCAGGGAAAGTCGTCATGAGATTCAGCGCCGGACGCGCAAAACTTGAAGCGCAGGAGCGCAGGAGCAGTACTGAGTACATAGGACGAGAAAGATGGCCCTAGCCCGAACTACCCATGCATGGGTAGTTCGGCATCTCGGCAGTTCGCACGGTCGTACTAGAGGGTAAGTACTAGTGCGTGCGGCGTGTGGCGCAGGAAAAGAGAAAAAGGAGAGTGAAAGAAAAAAGCGAAGTTTCCAGGGCGACTTCGACGCACGTCCGACTCGGATTCCATAAGTATCTCTGAAATTTCGCCAGAAGTCCTTGTCCAGGCAGCCAACGCCTCTGCGCCGAGGGAATCTGTGTCTATGTGCAATGGGGTCGAGAAACAAAGCGAGGCATCTCGTTTCTCATAAAGCACGATAAAACCCGTGCTTTCCTCAATGCGCACTTTCCTCAATGCGTACGCCTGCGGCCCTGCACTCTAACACAGACACAGACAGATGAGGAGCTCGATACGGGGCTCAAAAAGGGCAGGCAACGCCATCAGTAATTCGCATTTTACGATGATCATGTGTGTCCACTCCCTTTCTTTCGTTTTTGTCCAACGGTGGTATTACGAGCCGCGCGAGCGTGTGCACATCCATGCCTCGACCTCGATCACGGTGGTCACCGCTTTGCCGTCTGTCGGACGGTGACGAGAGCGGCGAATTGTTACACGTTGACCGCACGCGCTGGCACCTTTCAGTAAGTAATCCTTTTCAAAGTGTATTGCTTCATTCATTGAACAATTTCATCTGCAGCCACATATTCTTTTTCTCCTCGAGTTCTGATCGTACGCAGTGTCCAAATATTTTTCCATGCCGCCACACGCGGCAGCAAATCTTTCCAAACCCGACTTTTATCTTGCAAGTTATTTCCAACCCGCTCCCGTGCCCGTTTCACGCTCTGTTACGTCCGCTCTAAATCGATTCGTAGACCGTAATAGGTGCACGATGCTCAAAGATCGCATCTCAACATCCCAATACAGGAAACCGTCCTAGAAGGGCTGACTTGAGTTGGAGAGTTCGAAGGTTACCATATCCTTCAAATCCGACTTTTTTCTTGCCACATCCTTCCAACTTAGTTACTTACCTCTACTTTTAGTCTGTAGGTACTTGTACCGAGGCTGTACACTGTCAATTTGGTCAGTGCGGTCATGCATCTATTGACTATTTGCCTACCCATCAACATATCTTTTTCTTGACAAATTTAGGTATTTGAGCGATCTCGGGGTCGGTCTTGGTCAGATAATGATTCTACTAATAGTTTATCTTCACATTTGAACTTTTTCTTTGCGAACGCGAACCGCGCCAAATAACCTTGTCTGAATCTTTCACAACGCTCAAAGACCATATATTGACGTTTTTTAACAGCCCTATATCCTGCCGTCCGCCGCGATGCACTTCTATTGATCCCTTCTAGCAAATCCGACCGAAATCCATATTTTTCATTCCGTAGGTCACTTCCCACAAATCTAATCAAGTTCGGCGGGTAACCTTTTGATTCTTACACCAGCTGCACGTCCGGAGCCTCTCCGGGGCATTCAGGTTGGTGTTGCTGCACTTGCATGTCTGAGTGCTCATAAGTCTTCGGATTTTCATCCAAGAAAATGTTGCGCCTACCGTCTATCGACGTTTACTTTTAAACCACAGCTGCGCAAGGCCCGTCATCACTTCCATCCGCTTTTGTTGATGATGGGTTTTCATAGCTAAAAAAAAAACTGAGAAAAGACCGTTGTCGGCCAGAAGATCGTACATCTGTGAAAGGAAAGACAAGTAGCGACGAACCCCGACGTGCTGGGAATTTTTCAGATGTTGCGAAGCATCGGAAGAAAACGCCGCACCTCGACCATTTCCAAGCTTCGATTTTGTCGTATATGCCCTGGCCGTGCGGGATTTCGCGGTAGTCGCAGCGCAAGATACGGGCCTTGTCTGCCGGAACCTGGCACCTCCAAGTATGAACAAAAGCGCACAATAAGAAGGGATATCCGCACCTATTCTGGACTATCCTCTCCGTTCCGAACTTAGCCTGATTCTTCCTCGAGAGTTACACCGGTTGCATCACAGCGTGCCCCAACGTCGCTTTTGACATGTCACTCGGCGGTAGTCCACAGCGCAATAAAAAATGGGCTCACCATTGAAGTAAAATTTTCCCTCGAAGATGTGTCGTGGAAGACATGCATAGGGATCTTGTTCTTCCCGTTGTAGAGTTTTTTAAGCTCTGGGTCCTTGATCGTGATGTACCCCTCAATGTCCTTACCGGGTAGGACCTTGTCGTTCTTGCGCGCTCCGTAAGTGGACATAAGGGTCCAGTAGGCGACGGTCGTAGGTATACTGGTCAGAGCTAGCATGAAAAGGTAAGTCTCGAACCCGCCGCGGCTGACGAGGATAAAAGCGACTTGACGATGTACGGGACGATGAGAACAAGAGGGGCAAGCTGATTTGAATCGGAGAACTGCGCGTTGCGCTCGGCGAGCCCGACAAGCGGCACATTTTTTACGGAGGGTAGAGACATCTCCCTCACAGACGTGGACGACATGGACGTTCATGGGACGGTGTAAGAAAAGTTGAACGACGGTGATCGGGTATGTACGTGTATCCAGGGATATCACCTACGTAGTCCTTGCCGCGGCTGGGGAAGATTACTGAGGCTCCGGCTCATCCGGAAACTCCCTGAAGAGCGCGCGCGCAGGCGGCGTCCCCGCCCCGATGAGAGTCGGGCACGGGGAACACGCGGCTCTCCGAGGAATCCAAAGCACGCAGGCAGGCCGCACACGCCGAAACATCAGCGAAGACGCAGACTTTAAGCTTGTCCGGCGTCCGGGCAGCAGTTTCCCCGCTTCTAGTTCCAACTCAGCAAGGAGAGCATTAGGAGCAAGAGGTGCAGGCACAACAAGGCAAAGTTTGCGCGGAGACCAGAGAAGAAAGCGGTGTATCTGAAAGACTGAATTCTGAGATCTGTGACAAAAGTTTGACCTCCTTGGGCCTGCGTGCACGACGCTAAAACACGATGCTTGTGATACGATGTGCCAAGTCTTGTGGGTACTAACCGATGCGCAACACTTGACTCTGCCGGTGCCATGAGCGGGCGCGGAGGACATAACTTCCGCTAGGGGAGGACTCCGAGTCCGAAATTCAATGTTTATCAATATTTGCGGGACTCACGCATCACGTCCCCGCACGTGCGTTTAGCCGAACGCGCCAGAGCTGGCGCGTTCGGCTAAACGCATACCTGGTACTTTCGTCGACACAGATTCTCAATGATTCCCGGCAGCACTTCGCATCACCTCGCATTACTCGCCGGTGTCCGCTGTTTTGCGTTGGCTACCTGATCGACATCTTCAACTTGGAGTAACGGCTCATCTCAGTACACGCCCTCGCAATCGACTCAAGAGCGACTCAAGACAAGACCTCATCGATTTCTCGCGCCAGCCGCCACTTGATCACTCACCGCATTTTGTGCCGCCTGCGGATCCCTCGGTATGTGTTCATACAGCTTTGTTCACCGATTCATTTCCCTCTGCAGCCCAATTTTTTACTTCAAAATCTCCCACTCGCCGTCGGTTCGGACTAAATTCATTGTTGATGGGGCTCTCGGAGGGAGAAGGGTGCATAACAGTCCCAATTGATTTCGGTATTGACGCGCATCATCACTGACCTTTCGCATTAGATTTCCATCCGGCTTCATACCCACATCGTCGTACTGGTCGTGTCGGATGGCAGCAACGTGAGTTTTTTTTGTAATATCTGCGACTGAATGTTATCTGACTCCTAGACATTCGCTTCAACTGATGGTCGTGCTTTTCTCGTCAATTCCCTCCAATGTACGTCGCACTTCCATGTCCTTCAACTCAGACTGACTTTTATCAGATGGACGCGTGCAGGTCTTCCAAAGCCGTTGATTCGAGCGCGGTTCGTCCCAATTTCTATTTACCCATCCACTAGTTACTGATTTCGTTTAATTAGATCCAGCCAAGCTAGTTTCAGGAATTTCAAACGGAGAGACTACTATATATTGAACTCCCGGTGCGTTCAATCCTTACCTCCCGTTGAATTAGATACTGACTGACCTCGACCAACAGGCTGCGCGGCCACTTTTGCACACATGCCGCGATTTAAACTCCCGCTATTGAGATTGTGAGCCTCGAAACCGCGGCTGGGTAGGAACGGATGACAAAAAGATCGAGGTTTCGGGTTGTGCCGAACTACCCATGCATGGGTAGTTCGGCTAGGGCCCTCAAATTCAATCTCGTCCTGCTGCTCCCTGCGCTTCAAGTTTTGCGCGTCGGAAGCGCTGAAGATCATGATGACCTTCACTCTGGATTGTGTAAGTTGGTTACCGCCTCAGTTAGCTCCTGAAGAACTTGCCTACATACCTCTTTCAGGCTCTTTACCCAGTGCGACTACGAGAAGACGCCTAGACATACAGAGAAAAGGCGCGGAGCGTTTGTACGTTCGCTCGGGCATCGTGTCCCCAGGTCGAATAGATTTAAATCCCTCTTATTGGGTTGGTTCATGCCTTACCAGGACTAGAGGAAGCGGTGTTTGGTCCCAAATGGTGTTGGCCAGTGGGAGCCAAACAACATCTCTTTCATTCCCACCATTTCTCGTCCCGAACCCCTGAGTTCGAGTTTCAACGCGACTCTCCGATGCAACTCCAACCCGTACGGCCATCGTATTACCATCACACCGGCACCCTTATTTTGTCTCCCACCAAACGCGCGCGCACGCGCCTTACAATGCAGCGCTTTCGAACATCGGCCACCTGAGATCCCGTTCAACCACGATGAGATCTCATTCGTGCCCGCATTGTCGTTGCGATGTTTCAGATCAGAGGTATAGATCTTAAAAACTTGAGAAGAGACTGAAAATAAATCGGCATAATTGTCGTTTAGGAGAACTCATTATTGGGGGGTATTATTCTTTTGAATGTCCCGAGAGGTCCTGAGTCGAGCCATCTTTGAGTCCGTATTGCCGTAGATGTATAATGACCGGGTGAGCCGAATATTTGCAATCTCAAAGCCCACGAAAGATTTATTTCTGAATTGTTAGATGCGTTCTCGCGCGCCGGCACCTGTGACTTCAAAACTTCCAGCAACCCGTTCCAATCCATTCCCGCAACCATCCCCGGTACGGCGCGCTCTCACCGACCAGGGATGACCGAGGTACGGATTTCTTGCAGTCCGTATGATCGCGTTAACGAACGCGAAAAATCTTAGATGAAAAAATCGCCGGAAGGAAGATCGAACGCGGATGCGGAAGTCAGGGTTCGAATGCAACACATGTGCAGGGAATCGGAGAATAGAACGAGGGACTTTCCTGGCCATGCTCGCAGACTGTCGTGAACATTGGTGCGTCGTTTTCATGTGAACCCTTCGAGCATTGATCCAAGCTTTCTTTCAGCCCCTTCAACTAATGCGCGCAAGTTTCGGAACGTATAGAAGCGAGGCGCGGCAAATCTGGAGGCGCGTTCCCAGACTCTTCCTCGGTTTCAGGATTGCTGACCGACTTCGACACAAGGGAGCCGACGTCTGACCCGAACGGGGGAATTTGAGAAAGAGGGAAAGGCTTGCCAACCTCCCATAGGTGTGTCTATTCGCGCATGAATCCTCTGAGGTTTGGGCTGACTTTCCTCTCTTCTCTTCCAGCCCCCAGACTCCATCATCGACGACTCGGAGTACACATTGCACGCACCCTCGACGTCCGTCAAGTCGCACCGTGCTCGAACGGAGGCTTGGGCGCCCGCAAGATCCATTTCGACCGTCCGTGCACGGGAGGCGGACACGTGCTCCCGAGGCCGAAAATTTGATCAACGGAGAACATGCTGTTGCCACCGGCCGCCGGCGTTTGGAAACGTTCCGTAGGTGCGCGATCTGTGTGCCATTCCTTCTATGATTCAGCTGACTTCCCATTCCTTCCTTCCAGCTCCTCGAGGGAAAGCGCACTAGTTCCAGGACGTCTTGAAGCAAACCTACGCGCGGTGTGTGGTAGGTAAATTGTCAGGTAGGCTCCCGAATCTATTGATGGCTGCTGGCTGACTGACTAAATCTTCGAGAAGGTTCAATCGTTGCCCCACAGCTCGTAGCGAAGCCGAAGACTTTGCGCGCAAGCCCCCCCCATCTCTATCGTCGACGCCATGTTAGCTATCACCTCCTTCGCAACGTCCTGGACGGAGTGTTTCGGAGTCAGCGCACTGAGAGGCTCAGCGAGCTCCTCAGCTAAGTCGTTTCGGCTTATGGACGCGTAGCTCCCCAGACACGAGGAGTCAGGTCGGCGATGCATGCGTTATCTTCTCTCTCACTCAGCACTGCATATAATTTACAGGAAATTCTTTCCAGCCTACCAATCTCTATCCTCAGGAACGCTGGCTCAACTTCGACCTCCATGGAGCTACAGCGCCTCGATCGCTGAGTCGCAAACACGAGACTGCTGCAGGAACTCCTTCCAGTCTTCTGTGTTCCATCGCCGACGTTTCGGACCTCCCATTCTGAGCCCCTTTGACCTCCCGCGAGTTCAGTGGGGCCTCGCCACGCGGAGGATCTTTGATTACAGAGTTAAGGCTTGCGAACGCCCCAAAGGTATGCGCGCCATTGTTGTCCGAATTATCTGATGACTCAGACTTCATGCGGGGAGTGGCGGTGAGGTGTGGCGAAGGAAGTGGTGCATCAGTCATTGTAATTCTTATATCCTTGCTGATTGTATCCGGATCTCCAAGCTTCCTCGCGAACGACACATCGCCTTTCAGTAACGGAGCGCCCATGGCCTCCACCACTTTCTGGCCTTTCTACTAGCTCGCTCTACCCGAGCTTTCTCGTCCGGCGCCGTGAGCCTTTGACTTTCGCAATAGTTCCTCTGCTAGTAAGTCCGTCGAAATGTAGCAAGGGCTAGAACTTGTTTCCAACACTCGAATGTCGTAGAGAAATGAATCGTGCCAGCCCCTGAAAAGAAAATGTCCGTACATCTTCCGAAAAAATTGTATAGTTGAACCCTGGGCAATAGCTTGAAACTTAATAATGGCTAGACAATTGAACGAGAGAGGTCGGAGATTATAATAAGTATTTGTGCGCAAGATATCTTTCGTATGAAAATTAAATAAATCCTATAGAAAAACCAACCCCCACATTATCATCCGCGCGGAAGTACTTATGGTCACATGAAGTTAAGAACGATCAATTTGGTCTAACCAAACAGAAATCCTTCACTCATCCGTCCAGTCTGCGCTGGTTTAGCTGGCTGCGGCTGGTTCGGTCCTGAGATGCGCTGTGACTCTTCTCTCTGCGGTCTGCGCTGGTCCAGCTGGCAGCGGCTGCGTTCAGATCTGTCTAGATCTCGCTTTGTCGTTCTTGAAGACTTGAATAGCTCCCTCAAATCACTCGGCCATTCAGCTCGGAACTTGAGCAGAACACTGTGGAGGATATGAAGATCGGATTCCTTGTGCGTCTTGCTCATTTCCCCTTCAATCATCGAGCTCAGTTTTTCAGTCCGCACCAATGCCAGTTTAGCCGGCTGCGTCGGTGTTTGGCCATCCTCAGACGGCCGCAATCTCCCTTGATTCTTTGAGTCCATCCACAGTTCTGCGCTGGTTCAGCTGGCTGCGTCTGTGTTTGGTCTTAAGATGGCCACAATGTCGTTTGATTCTTAGCCTCCATTCACAGTTCTGCGCTGGTTCAGCTGGCCGCGTCTGGGTTTGGTCCTAAGACGGCCGCGATCTCCCTCGATTTCTTAACCTCTACCCACAGTTCTGCGCTGGTTCAGCTGGCTGCGTCTGTGTTTGGTCGTAACTCGGAATTGGGGGAGATCACATCCATCTTAGGGGTTGGGATTAAGGGAGATTGTGGCAGTCTTCGGAATTCGAGGAGATTGCGGCCGTCTTAGTTTGCGTCCACACCGCATCCATCCGCATAATACGCGGAGGCGCAATGCCGCCGCTTCCCCGCCTCTGCTACCTCGTAGCCTCCGTGAGCGTCTTCTATGGTCCCTACGCCGTTCAACTGACTAGAATCCCGCCAGTTTTCCACTTTTTCCTGTGTGTGACGACAACACAAAGGAGCACACGCGAAATAACTCTGGTGCGTTACATACTTGTGCTCCTTTCCTTAAATTCCTTTACTGGCCATTTACTGAGTCTTTGCAGCTTTGAAAACGCTATGAATCGGCAGTCGACACTGCACCCGCGGATGAAGGCGGTGACAGACCTGGCTGGGCTGTAATGGCACGTCTTTTGCGTGAATCCGAACGACGTGCAGCTGCCGAACCAGCTCGAGGGGCGGTCGGTGAAGGGGCAGGTGCGCAGCACGGGGCTGGCGGCAGCGGTGAGGAGGTGCGCGACGGTGTTTGAGGTGGGGATGGCGGTGAGCGAGTTTTGCGAGCGGTATGGGGCGGGGATGACGGAGGCGGGGGTGGTGGAGGGTGATGAGCGGGAGCGGGTCGAGCAGGCGCGGACAGCGTATGGGATGGGGGAGCGGGATATCGTGCTAGGTGTGCACAAGGTGCGTGCGCCCAGGGCGTTTTTGTTCACGGTACTAACCTCGCCCGTAGGTCTACCTCTCGCAAAGGGCTTTCCACCGCCTCGAGGACGAGCTTCACGCAACCGACACCGAGGAGCAGAAGCGCAATCGCATGCGCGATGCCGAGGTCGAGGGCGGGCTCGGGGTCTACAACGACCCGGACGCGCCGTACTCCTCCCCACAGCTCGAGGGTGTGGGCCGGCAGCGGGGGCCATGGCGGGCCCTTCGGCGACTCGTCCGCGGCGCTTCCCCTCGTTGCGCACGGGTCGCCGTTCCAGCGCGCGGTGCTCTACGAGCGCGAGGACGACGGCTACGACAAGCACAAGGCGCTGCACGGCCCGGACTCGGACTTTGACGCGCGCAGCCAGTTCACGTCCGCCGTTGATGTCGACTCCGCGTCCAACTTTAGGAGCGAGAGCTACGCGCCGAGCCGGAATATGTTTGGAGCGGGGGCTGCCAAGGGCACGGCATCGCTGCTCGCCAAGGACGCGCTCGCGGGGGAGATCCAGGAGGGCGAGACGGTGGAGGTGATCAAGGAGAGCAGCGCGCGGCGCCGCTGGGTGACGCTCTGCTGGCTGCTCACCTAGTGGGTGCCGAACCCGTGTCTGTCGTACGTGGGATGCATGAAGCGGCTCGACGTGCGGCAGGCGTGGCGCGAGAAGCTCGCGATCAATTTGATGATTTGGTTTGTGTGGGTGCACGGCGTTGTGATTTCATCTGCCCTACGGAGCATGTATTTAGTTCGTCCGAGCTCGCGGGGCACAACTTCCAGAACGACGCCATCAACGTGTACAGCTCCATCCGCGGGGAAGTTTTCGACTTAGATACGATCACTTGCGCTCCACGAGCGCATCGTCACCGTTGTTCCATCCAAGACGATCCTCAAGACGTACGGTGGCACTGCCTCCGACAACATCTTCCCCGTCCAGGTACGTTGTCCTCTGTGCGCTTTCGATTCGCCGGATGCTTACCTTTTCTCTAGGTCAGCGCGCTCTGCAACGGCGTCGATGGCGGCGTCAGCCCCTACGTCGTCTTCAGCTCCTCCAACAACACCGACCCCAATACGCAGTACCATGACTTCCGTTTCTTCACCAACGACTCGTGGCCCGACTGGTACTTTGAGAGCATGGTGCAGATGTGCTGGACCGCGCGCGTCGGCTTCGTCGGTCTGACGCCCAAGGAAATCCGCACCAAGGCGAACAACAGGAGCTCTATCGGGATCTACAACGGCCTCGTATACGACCTCACGAGCTACATGCAGAACCCCCGTGATGTCGCCGCTCCCACCGGTACCGTCACACCCCAGGTCGACAACAATTTCATGTCCAACCAAGTCGTCGACATCTTCAAACTCAACGCGGGCGGGGACGTCACCAAGAAGATTGACAATTTCCCCCTCACGTCCGATCAGCTCACTCGTCAAAAGGTCTGCATGCGCAACCTCTTCACCGTCGGCAGGGTCGACTCGCGCGACTCTGTGAAGTGTATCTCCTCGACGTACCTGCTCCTCATCCTCTCGATCATCATGGTCTCCGTCATTGGCTTCAAGTTCCTCGCCTCCATCTTGCTCGCGGGTGTGCGTGCACCCGAGGACCACGACAAGTTCGTCATCTGCCAGGTGCCGTGTTACAGCGAAGGCAACCAGTCCCTCCGCCGCACGATCGACCCCTCGCGCAGCTCAAGTACGATGACAAGCGCAAGCTGCTGCTCATCATCTGCGACAGCATGATTGTCGGTTCCGGCAACGACCGCCCCACTCTACATATCGTGCTCGACATTTTCGGCGCGGACCCAAACCTCGACCCCGAGCCGCTCACCTTCCTCTCGCTCGGCGAGGGCGCAAAGCAGCACAACATGGGCAAAGTCTATTCGGGGCTATACGAGTGCAATGGCCACGTCGTCCCGTACCTCGTCATCACCAAGGCCACGGAGCGCTCGCGTCCCGGCAATCGCAGCAAGCGCGACTCGCAGATGTTGCTTATGCACTTCTTGAACAAGGTGCATTTCTTTCCGCCTGCGCATCGCCATTCTTTCTGACGTCCTATCTATCCAGGTTTACTGATGAACCCGCTCGAGCTCGAGATGTATCACCAGATCAAGAACGTCATCGGTGTGAACCCACGTTCTACGAGTATGTGTTCATGGTGGATGCCGACGTCTCATCTCCTCGTGCGTTGTCCTTTCTTTCGTCTTCCCGTTTTACTCACTCTCCATGTAGCAAGATTCACGACAAAAAGCTGCTCGGCATCTGCGGCTCGCCAACGCCAAGCAGTCAGTCACTCACCATGATGATGCAGGTAAAGTCTTTCTCCTCCCTCCCCGTCCCATCCATTCATGGCATTCGAGGTCTACAAATACTTCATCTCGCACAACATAGCCAAAGCCTTCGACAGCCTCTTTGGGTCCGTCACCTGTCTCCCCGGTTGTTTCACTCTTTGCCGCCTGCCCACGCCCGACACGCACATGCCGCTCCTCATCCCGAATCAGCTCGTCGCGGAATACGCGGAGAATCGCGTCGACACGGTACACGTGAAGAACTTGCTCCATCTCAGAGAGGATTGGTATCCTCACGACACTCCTCCTCAAGCACTTCCCGCTCTACAAGACGCAGTTCGTTCGCGACGCCCACGCCTACACGGTCGCCCCCGACGACTGGAAGATCTTGCTCTCCCTGCGTCGTTGCTGGATCAACTCTACCGTGCACAATCTCTGTGAACTCGTCTTCTTGGAGCAGCTCTGCGGTTTCTGTTGCTTCTCCATGCGATACGTTGTCATGATCGACTCGGTATACCGTGGCGCAAGACAAGAAAGAGCGAGATGGGCGGATGCAGATCGCTCGGGCGCCTGAAGGAGATTTCTGCTGCTACATCCATCGTACGTGTAACGGCAAGGGGTACCTTGCGACCGGTAAAGGTGTGTTACTACATACATTCTTCTCATTTATTTTCCCTCAGTCTTTGCAGCTCGCATCTCCTCTTCCATCGCCATCGCCATTAACGTGGGCCTCCCCACCTCGGACCTCGACTCCTCGCGCCGCTTCGCGTTTGCCGACAACGCGGTGTGCTTCGACCACTCATCAACTCAAGGTCTCACTTAAGACAATCCGACTCTCGAGCGCAGACGTGCCAGTTCCTTACCGTGATCCTGCATCCCGAGAACCTCGAGTTCACGATCGGACCCGGACGGCACATCGGACAACCGCGACGACGAGAGGAGGGCATGGTGCGCCCACAGTTCTTCACTTTTCCTGCGGCCGCACTAACGGACGCGCCAGGCCAAGCTGTGGACACGCCCCTGCGTCTTCATGTCCGAGAACAACAAGTTCGGCATGGGTACCTCCGCGGAGCATAGCTCGTCCAACACCGAGTACTTCACGTGCGCTGGGGCCAAGATCCCGGGGGTGCAGATGGATGGGATGGATATCGTCGCTGTTGTCCAGTTTGCACGCGAATGACCCTCGACGACAAGAAGAGCCCGCTCCTCCTCCTCGAGTTTGACACGTACCATTACATTGGGTACTTGATGTCTGACCGGCACGACCTACCGCACGCGCGAGGAGGTCCAGCGCATGCGGGGCCTCGCGTCACTGCGACCCTCGCAGACGGGCGCACAATCAGCGCGACATACGTCGTCGGCGCAGACGGGGCGCACTCCTTCGTCTGTGCAGCCGACCCCTGCTCCCCGCTGCCAAGGCCGACACCACCACCGGCCTCCCCTCACCATGGCCGATGTCCTCCTCTCCCCCTCCTCCATCGCTGCCCACCTCTGCACCCTCAAGCACCTCGCCGAAGCCTGTTCCCGGCGCAGCATCCGCCAATCTCGTGTACCCGCCTGAACCCGCCCCGCACTGTCTTTCCGCACTCGGCGGTCAGAAAGTTCTTGCTCGGCGTCGTCGCATATCAGCGATTCGCCGCTATCGGACCTAGGGACGACGACGACCGCCGTGTATCCCGACTAGCGACCGCAAGTATGGCGAGCTGCTTACGATGGCTATGCCCCTGCACTCCGGGACTACGACACCTCGACATCCTGCCAGAAGATCTCGAGACCGCATCTCGCCGACATCTGCGCCATCCTTGCCATCCTCGTCGCCTTCCTTCTTTCTTGCTCCTGCCAACTACCACCGCATCAAGCACAAGCGCCGCCGACAGCGTGGACGAATGAGGCTGTAGCGGGTTTGTCCTCACGCCGCTCGTCGTCCAACCCACGCCCGCCGCACACGGCCACCGTCGGTGCAACGCTGACATTACCCAAGATCTTCTACTGCCATGACGAGGAGGCCAAGCACATCGTCAATGCGATTAAGCTCTCCAGGTCAATGCAAGACGTGACACATACTACATGAAACCGATGTCCAACGCTTGACACCTGCCACACGACACCGACGCACGACATCCACCCGAAGCGTAGCTGTTGCCTGGGGGCGCGATTCTCGAGGGCGCGGAAGAGGGCGCGGTGGGCGCGGGGAGCTTGAGTGGGGCAACGACGGCTGTGGCGGGCGAGTTCCACGCAGCGCTCGACACGCTGTTTGCGACGGGCGTATGGGGTGGGGGGAGTGGGAGATTGTGCTGGGCGTGCACAAGGTGTGGCCGCTTATTTTTTTCTCAATGCTGACAAGTAACACGTCCGCAGATCTACCTCTCGCAAAAGGTCTTCCGCTGCCTCGAGGACCAGCTCCGGGGCAGCCGACACCAAGGAGCAGAAGTGCATGGGATACGCGACGCCGAGGTCGAGGGCAGGCTCGGGATCAACAACGAATCGCACGGGCCGTACCCCTGCCAGCAGCTCGAGGGCGAGGGCATTTCGCTGTAGACCGGTAGTGGCGACAGGCACAGTGGGCCCTTCGGCGGTTCCCGTTGCTTCCCTCGTCGCGCATGCGTCGCAGCTCCAGCGCGCGAAGCTCGACAAGCGCGAGGACAATGGGTACAAGGAGCTGCACGGCGCGGACTCGGACTTCGAAGTGTGCAGCCGGTTCATGCGGCGCCGAGTACGTGTCCACTTAGAGCGAGAGCTACGCGCCGGGCCAGAACATGCTTGGCGCGGGATACCAAGAGTGCGGCGCCGCTACTAGCCAAGATGCGTTGGTGGCGGAGATCCGGGAGAATGAGGAGGTGATCAACGACAACAGCGTGCACGAAGCGGCTCGATGTGCGGCAGGTGTGGCGCGAGAACTTGGTAGTCAGTTCCTCGGCCACCTCATCTGCTTGGCGGAGCATGCGTTCAGCACGTCCGAGTTTGCGGGGCATAGTACGCCGAACAACGCCAACAATGTGTTTTCGTCCGTGCGCGGGAGAATACAATGCCCTTTTCCACGAGCGCATTGTCACCGTCGTCCTCTAAGATGATCTTTTTAGACATACCTTGGGGCACTTCCGCCTCTTCTGGTCCAGGTACGTCTTCTGCTCCTCCAACAACACTGACCCCAACATAACCTCCATTTTTTGCGAACGATTCACTGCCCGACTGATTGTCTGAGAACGGACATGTCCACATCGTCCCGTACCTCGCCATCGCCGAGGTCGGCAAACCTACGGAGAGCTTGTGTCCCAGCAATTCCGGCAAACGAGATCGCACTGTCTGCACACAAATTCCCGCCTGCTCTGCGCAGGAACACTGTTCTCTTTCCGTATTCCACCATCCCCATGTATGCATTGTATACTGACGATAAAAATTGTTGCATCAAGCTGGCGAAGTGATGCGAGGGCTTGCGAGGAAACCTTTGTTTGGTTGCCCAAACAAATTGACTTCCACCTCCACTGCGTTGTTGGACAATGCACACAGCGTTGAATTATTGTATCTATGCTGGGAGGCCATGAAAAAATTATGACCATAGCACACTGAGGCCTAGGAATAATTTCCTATTCAAGTATCTTAGAAGCAGGCCTTTATTGCCTTTTCTAGAATGTTTACTTCAAGATCTGCGGACCATCTGCGGGGTCCGCAGATTTTGAATCTGCGGACCCCGCAGATGGTCCGCAGATCATACGGAGATTATCGATCTGCGGGTGATCTCCGGGGCGCGGAGATCATACGGAGATCGACGGAATATTTTGTATATTCCGGCCATCTGCGGGCCCCGTAGATGGCCGGAATATACCACGGAGATAATTGATCTCCGTGGGATCTCCGGCCTATCTGCGGGGCCCGCAGATCATAGCCTGCCCCCAGTGCAAGCTGGTGCGTTACCCAGGTAGTACTGCCCGGGTAAGACAATTAACGTTTTTCTGTCTCTTCTAGCCGTTCCTTTCGGTCGGGACAAGTACCCTCTCAGCGAGCTTCAATCCTACGTTCCACGCGCCTTCACTATCCTCCGACGCGGTTACTTCAACGTTACCCGCGCTCTGTACCGGGACGCCTTGCAACGCATTACCCAGATAGTGCAGCTCCGCCGCATCAATTTCGAATGGCATCGTGATGGCTACGGACCACAAGCCATACACTTGATCGAGAGACGCATTGCTCAGGTGGTCGCTGTCTAGATACTGTTTTAGACTTTATGCAGATCTATCTTTTTGCCTTATGGGAATTTCGGAGTTTATTATTCCCGGGGTTGCGCTGCCCGTATAAGGACTTCGCGCATTCCTGATCCTTTATGTCCGATTCCCCAGCCTCGATGGCTACCGCTTTGACCTCCGCACCGTATTTCAATGAAATCATCGCAATGTTCCACCGCTACCGGGTTGGTCTAGTCAATTCTATTCTAGTTTCTTGTCTCTGACCTTACCTGGGTAAGGCCACTACTCCTTGTGCTGCCTGTCTAGCGCGCGGTCATGGCTGTACCTTCGAGCACTGGTCGGTTTCCTGCAAGGAATGCGACTTCACCCTTCGCTCGGACTGCACCTTCACCAAATTCGACGAATGGACGAAGTTCATGTTCACCTATGACCAAGGTGTTCGCGCCCAGAACCGTACGTTTACTGGTTCCAGCTTCTATTTCTATTTCTGACCTTGCCCGGGTAGTGCTTTCTCCCAATTGGGGGGCCGCCGTCGAACTCAGCGACCGTCAGCGCACGTATCCGTTTGTGGAGAGCTTCTTCCAGGCTATGAACCTCATCGGATTTTACAAGACCGACTCCGCCCTTCGCCACATCGCTCTTGATATTCCCCAGACTCATGCTCAGCGCTTGCTGAACGTTATCCGGTCAATCGCTATCCCCAGCCGTGTGGCGGATATCTTGTCTGACCGCGTTCTAGCCGGTCTTGACCTTATTGCAGTAGCTGATACAGCCCCTGCTCCTAGTACTAGTTCTTGATAGTCCGAGTTTGTTTCGAATTTACCTTAGCCGGGCAGTGTACCATAGCCTAGCTACTTCCTGTTTTTGGTCGTAATCAATTCACGATAATTCGGGAACCCTTGGGAGTGTATTGGCTTCATCAAATCAACGGTACAAGCCTAGGCAACGTCCCATGTTACGTTCCTGCCTTGCCCGGATAAGACAATTGCACCATTTATCATGCTCGAGTCTCCTCCGTCGGAACAACCATCTCGTCCTAGGGGCATCATCTGAATGTGGCTTCTTATCAACGTTTTGATGTGCTGATCTGCCTTATTCGGAAGAATCTAGGATCGTCTCTTTTTCCTTGGCCGTCTTGTGCTTGCCCGGGTAAGGTTTTTCATGTGGATAGCATGCGTTGCCTACTGGACTGCCCGTCGGCGCTGTTTCTATTGGACAATAGAACTCGGATGAACGGATCCTGGCGGAGATAGGCTGAATAATTGAATAAACTCGACCCATCTCCCCCATTTTTAAATCTCAACTGTCCTCAGTTGATTTCTAATAGACCGTCTAATGCTTAGTTCGCTTTCCTTAAAGTCTTACACGACTTCTCGTCCGGATTTGCTTCCTTTCGCTCTCCAATTTCCCGCACTATTCATGTCGACCGTTACCGATGCTACCGCTTGCCCACCTGGAGTCCCGGAGGACACCTGGAACGCAGCAATGGATGCCTCGGCCGCCATTAGCAAGGTCCGCATGGCTAGTACCGCCGAAACGCTGAAGTTCATCGCGTTTCGTATCGGGAACGTTGTATGTTCAACCTTTTGCACTACCCGGGCAGTGCTACCTGGCTAACATTCCTTTCTATTTTCTAGTGTCAACTTCGAGAGTACACGAAGGCCCTGGTTCACAACGCGCATCTCCGTAGCATCATGTTCAACTGTCGACACAAATACTCCCAGTTGAATCCTAAAGGCGAGTGGCACCCGCAGCTCAAAGAGCTGGCCGAATTTTTGGCTGAGCTCAACGAGTTGCGGGACGCTTCTGTTAAGTCCAAGACGGCCAAGGCGGCTTTTGATCGTCAGGAGAAAGACCTGGCGATGGCCGAGGCCAAGGAGGCTGCTGTCCTCGCGGAGGTGGCAGCCAAGAGTGCGAAGGTTCGCAAGCCTCGCGCCAAGGTACGTTTCTTTCTATTCGCCTTCATTCTTAACTAACTCCCATCTACTTTGTCTTAGAAGGCTAAGATCGCTTCCTCGTCAGCTACTGTCCGAGCGGACACAGATGGCGAGTCGGACGCCGAGCGCCCAGACGATCCCATGGACGGAGTCACTAACTTGGTGTGTAGACCTTGCTGAAGTCCACGCTTTCGCTCGTACCGTCGTTGACAAACTTATCAAGACTGCGCAAGCCCACCCCGTTATCGACGTTGACGACGATGACGACGATGTTCTGTTCGATGCTGGAGCCCCGGTTGGGATGGTGGACGTCTCAAAGCTTCCACCGGGCATCAAGTTGCCCAAGACAGGCGGTGAAGCTGTGGTACGTTCCTTGCCCGGATAAGACTTATCCAGCTAACGCTTTATTTCTAGGCCACGGTGCGTGGTAAAACCATCCGCTTCCCCTACGTTATTACGCGGGGGCTCGACATTTCTCACCCTTCGTATCGCAAGGCCATGCACTTCATCTCCAAGAGTAACCCTGAAGAGGTTCTTCAGGTAGATAAGTTCATCACCACCTCGACCGTGTCTCGCAAGCGCAAGCGCGGTGCGAAGCGTCTTGAAGCCGACGAAGCTTACTTTTCTTCGCAGGGTAACTACCGACTGCCTATTGCCTCGTCCACGGGTCTCACTACCCCGCTAGCGAACGACTCGCGCACCACGTCGGAGCTCTTGACCGACGCTGGCCGCGCTTCTCGCACCGAAGGTCGCGTCAATAATCACGCCCTTCTGCGTCAAGAGGTCGACACTCGGGACCAACTGCACATCACCTCGCACCAGCTGGCGTATCACCTACGCTTGTTCGAGTTCAACAAGGCTGAACACGACCATCTTCTCAAGGAGATTGGAGAGCGCCAGCTCACCACTATCCAGGAGGCTCATGTCTAGTCTGGGTAAGGGTTTATTTCTCCCCTATTTCTTCGGAATCTGACTCGCGCCTTGTCCGGATAAGACAGCGTCCGCCATTTCACGAACACCACTTCCGCGCACGACCGTTAGCCACGCCCATTAGTAGTAATCCGTTGTTTACTCCGATCCAACTCGTATTACATTCATTCAATAATACGCTCTTTGCTCTCAAGAACTTGCGCTTGAATAAATGAGTCTTGCCCGGGCAACGCATTTTATGTAAAACCTTGTATCCATCGTGTTGCACAAAGGATATAATGATTTTTCAACCTTTTTGAGCTAAATATAACAGATGATTAGTAAGCTATCAATCGAAGATCCATAGCTTACTTAATCTTCAGACTCGACTTTCTCGCATGCCATAGAGGTAGTTGAACAACTGAAGGGAATGATTATAAGAGTCTCCAGTAATGAAGAGCTTCTTAGAAGACTGTTTGAACAGTTTCAGCCTATTCCCCCGATCAGCAGCACTTGTGTTTGATTAATTGAGTCTTGCCCGGGCAACGCGTTTAGAGCGTCTCGGGTTCTCCTCATCATACACCTCATCCTCTAGGTCTGGTTCTTGATCCTCTTCATCATCTTCGATGTATTCATCAGATAATTCGTCCGGATCTATGTCATTCCAATCTGGCCTTAGCTTTACTCTGTGGAACTGCATGTCCTTGCCCAAATATTCGTCTTTCTCGTCCTCAGCGGCAGCTAAGTCCTCAAGAGTTTCTTGTGACAGGTCAATCAGTTCTAGTATTCTGTCTGATAAGTCGATCTTTTTCCTAGCCAGGTAAGGTATAACTCTGAACTGCGCGATCTTCCCGTGCATCATCGCACCGTTAAGTTCACAACAGAGGTAAGAGCCACCCTTAGTTCTTCTGACTACCACCATAGGACCATTATATCTGATCGCCATCTTGGTGTTCAACGACTTCTCCACTGTTGTATTCCTTACTAGCACCATATCACCGGGCTCGAACTTCAAGTCCTTAATGGTATGTTCGTGAACACGTTCATATTTTCTAACAGCTGCAAGCTTCTCAGCATCTACACGTTCTCTCATCTCATCTACGTGTTGAACATGCTTGGCTAGCGCTCTGGCGCGCAATCCAACTAGTTCAGTAGTTGATATAATCTCTCCGGGATAGTCTACTAACCAAGTAGCTTCCTCAATATCCAAGGGAATCACTGGATGGGCACCGCACACTGCAAAGTAGGGTGTACAACCTAGACCTCTCCTTGTAGTAATTCTGTCTGCCCACAATACATGCGGTAAGAACCAGAACCACTTACGAGTGTCGCCTCCTGTAGCTTTATACAATGCTTGACGAAGGTGGAAGTGCGCGCTTTCAACTGGACCATTGGCCTGTGAATTGTACGCCGAAATCCTTATCCCGCGTATACCATACTTCGAAGCTAACCATTTCATGGCAGCAATGAACTGTGGTGCATTGTCTGTTACTATCTCTGCTGGACACCCCCAACGGCAAATGATGTCTTCTAATAAGAATTTTCCTATAGCTTCACCATTATCTGCCCGTAAAGGTCTTGCCTCGGGATACCGAGTTAACGAATCCCTTGCCTGGATAACGAATTTGAAGCCATTGGAGGGTACTCCCATGATCATCACATCCGAATGAATCTTCTGGAAGACACTAGGTGTCATTGTAGGCTTTGGCGGAATTCTTAATAGAGTTTTCTGCCTTACCTGACATAGATGGCACGATTTAACATACCAGTCTACATCCTTGCTATAATCTGGCCACCAGAATCTTACTTCAATCATTGACTTTGTTGAATAAGCTCCTCTATGCCCCAGACTATCGTGTGCTGCACGCATCATATACATTCTGTACTCTTTTGCGACGACCAACTTGTGAGCACCGCCCTCATCACGACGATACAATCTGTCGGTCTTCTCATCCACGAAGAATAATGAGGCATAGCGTACAAAAGTAGCGTACTGCTGGTCTGTATAGCCCTCAGGCCTATGATCTGGTTGTTTAAGCCATTCTTTAATAAGTACAAGTCGGTCGTCTAGCTTTTTAGCGCTATCCGTCCTATGAACTTCAGGGTAATCCTCCCTATGTTCTGGATCCAACTTGTATTTCTCTTCTGGCAACAACAATTCTTCTGGCTGAACATGCGACATTAAATATTGAGGCACTTCTAACCCTTCTGCAAGATAAGATCGCTCTACAAACTCTGTGGTCCTTGCCTCGCTAAGGTATGCAGTTAAGCATTCCTCCTGGAAGTCCCCTTCAAAGTCTGCTTTCTCTACAGCTTGTTGAGTGTAACCACCACGAGTATCAATCTCGTGTTTGAACTCTTCAAATTCTAGTGGTTGCCTCCCTTCTGTGTCCCAGTCGGGATGATCCTCAGGCGGTGGATTTTCATCGTAACCGTCTTCGATATTCTCGACCTCTTCGTCGCCTTCAACCGGTCGCCTTCTTGACAATCCATCAGGAGGGAAAGTCTTTCCAGCCACATGCTTCAATTGAAAGTGGAACATCAGTATCTGTTCAATCCAGCGGTTGATTGTAGTGTTTGGACCCATGCCCGGGTTAGCCAACATCCCTTTGATGTATAACGCATCTGTCTCAACTACTAGTCTTCTGGCTCCCAATAGCCAGTATTTCATTCTGTCTAACGCCCTTAGCAGGCCATACAGTTCCCTCTTAGGTTGAGAGAACCGTGATTCACGGTCATTCAACGGGATGGCTAGGAATTTTGCAAAGTATTTCTTAGTCGGGTCAATTGGATCCAACTGATATACCTCTAGTCCAACTGACTGCCAAGATGTATCTACAGCAAGTACTATGTCTGAATCCCACTCATAATTAAGTGGTTTAAGGGCACGGCATAATGCAACTTCAGCCTTAATGGCATCCATGGACTTCTGCTGTTTTTCTTCCCAAATAAATTCAACATCTCCTCGCAGTAGCCTAGCTATTGGTCTAGCAATAATCCCATAGTTCTTGATGAACATTCTTACTTGTCCAACAACTCCTAGGAATTGTCTGACTTCAGAAACGGTCTCAAGCGCTGGCCATCTAGTGATTACACCAATCCTATCTTCTGATGGACGTCTCCCTTCGAAGGAACATATATGTCCTACAACTGGGAAACTTTCCATACACAAGAGGGCTTTCTTGCCGGAGAAGGTTCCTCCGCAATATTTGAGCCTTTGCACTACCCGGTTAACGTTCTGGAAGTGTTCCCATACAAACCGTCTAATGCCTGAGTTCTCTGCAATAGTCTCGTACTTCCCTTTCTTGTTCTGATAGCGAGTGCCTGGCCCTCGTATAGGAACATCATCAATGTAGGGTATAGTAACGTGCGGGATTTCATCACGGAGGATATATGTAACATCATCGTGGAATATAGGAACCGAATTGGTCCATCCCTGTGGAAGCTTTACTAGTCTAAGAGCACCAAATGGTGTCTGAAATGTAGTATAGTCCCGACTATTTTCTGCAATGTCCCTGTGGTCGTAGCCCGAATAAAGATCCAGTACTGCTCCACAGGCTCGTCCAGCGAAATGGTTTGCTAGCTCTTCAGTGGCTGGTGGTACTCCAGAGTGAGCAATTGTTACCGCGTTAAGGGGTTCCAATGCATGCACTAGTCGAATACTCTTGCCATCTTTCTTGACTACTCCGAAGAACTTGGTCCGGTATGAGGCGTTCGAGGGCTCATAGACTCCAGCTCCAATCTTCTCCTTGATAAGTTTACAAACCATATCTAATTGACCACGCGGAATAGGTATACTTCTTTCAACCCAAACCTTGTGTTCAATAACTGGGAATTCTATCGGCGGGAAGAAGTCATGTCTGAAGCTACCCCTTTCAGAGTCGTCCCAAGCAAAGGCTTCTTCCTGCTTCATCATAAACTCGTGCATGAGTTTACGTTCTTCTGACCATAGAAAGTCTCCTTCATGGATCTTATCTATGATTTCTTTCCTATCCGGCGTGTACTTCCCGGTTGGAGCATAGTCTGCCGGGTTAGTTGATAACTCTGGCATATTCTCCAACGGATCACCCTTAATTTCTCTACGAATTCTGTATTTCTCTGGGAGGTCTGTGAACACAGGTCTAATCTTCAAAGCTACTGGTTTATATTTCTTGCCAGCGAAGACTTGCTTAACCGTGTAAGACTCTAATTTTCTCAGAGCACGCTTCTTTATCTGAAGGGCCTTTCGACGCTTCTGTGATTCAGATGCTTCAGTTCGTCTCTCCTTGGCTGCCTCACGCTTTTGGTAAGGTTTAGACCAAAGTTTCTTTACCCGGGGAACGATATACTCAGGTACTTGAGCGCAAAAGCACTCAGCCTCGGTATGTTCTGCGTGTTTCCCACGGTTCAAATTGCTCTTTGTGCCATTCAAGTGATCTGGGACCGCTTCATCCCATGTGAACACTTGATAGGACTTGTCCTTCTTGTTCTTTGGCTTAACCGGCTTAAGAAACTCGTTGAAGAGTGCCGTAGCCTGCTTGTCCTGCTTGAGGCTCTTAGCATCAGCAGAGGCGGCTATATACCCTGCCCGTACCTCATCTGCTGTAAACCTCCCCCCACTCCGTGGCTGCAAATAGCCTTGGATTTCTAACTCATTCTTCTCATTGAACCCAAACTGCAACGCCAATTCTCCATCTTGGGCCTCTGCCATCAATTCCTCGAAGATCGTTGAAAACCCGGCTCTTCATCCTCACTATCTGACGAATCGTCGCTATCTGACTCCTCAGATTCATCCTTGACTTCCTCTACAGTCGCTCTACGGCTCTTGAACTCTGCCTGGGTAGTGGGTCCTGGGTGAACAGGAGCCTTGAAACTCTGTGACACTGGTTCTGGCCTAGTAGCAGCAGAATAAGTCCCTCTAGGATGTGTAGGCACTGTACAGCGCCTGCCCGTGTTAGGGTCTTTCAGCGTTATTACTTGTCCACCGTTAGCTGAGTTATTAACTTGGCTTTCAGTAAGGATATCAAAGGGTCTTCCCAAGAGAATCTTATATGCTGGCTGATCAATTATATGAACTTGAAGATAAGCTGCTATTTCGCCAACTACGAACGGTACGTTCCTGGCTAAGCCCGCTGACTTCTTCAATTGACCATTTGCGCTCTGCATATAGATTTGAATGTCTGGGTCCCAAGTAATATTTAAACGCTCAGCCTCAGAGAGTGCCATAGACACAATCTGAGAACCGCTATCAATCACTGCTTCAATACGATGTTTTCCATCTACCAAGGGGAATATAACCCTTAGCGAGGCAGAGTCATTGGCCACAAATACTTGTCGAGGGGATTCATCATCCTTCAACGAAGCCAAGTATTGTAAGTAAGGATCTGGGACAACCATGTACCCAGCCTTAACTCTAGGGTCCAATGCTGTGTCTTCCTCTGTGGAAATATATAGCGAGTCTACCTTGGGTAAGTCCTCGATATGAATCGCATCATAGTCTAGTTGGCAGCTTATATCGTCTTCCATGTAAGGATAATCCGACTCTTGCAAGAGAGCATTAATCGGTTTAAACTTCAACGGACTACGAACTTTTGTGAGCATTTTTCTCATGTCCAACGCTAGGTGAGGAGAGGCTTTCACTAGTCGACCTAACGGTAATGTGATTGGGGTCTTCATTACAGTCTCGAGTAGAGTCTCCCCCTCTTCAAATTCATCCATCGGCGCCTTGAGTCTATAAACCTTTTCTTTACTAGCCACTGGAATATTTTCTTTGGCCTTCAAGAATTTTGGAACGTTTGCCCGGTTAAGGGCTGGAACGTCCCTATAAGGTAGTTCAGGCTCTTTCTCTGGTTCTATACGAACTTGTAGTGGAATTTCGGGTTCCTTAACTGTCTCCTGTATTTCTATAGGGTCCAGTACTGGTTCCTTGAACGACACTGTTCGTTTCTCTGGCCTTTTTGTCATAACAATTTCTATCCCGGGTAGCTTTGAAACAGCAACCGGCTTGGTTCTCCAATTTTTACTCCTTTCAGCTTCACTTAGGTCCTCCGGCGGGTCAGCTGAGCGAGACTTAGACTTTTTCTTAGCCTCTCCCTCCTTCCTCGAACTCTCTAGTTTGGGGACGGGGTTTGCCCTTCCTTCGCGGACTGTCTGGTCTGTGCAAATTGTGCCTGGTTTGTAGGTAAGCTGCTGGAACCCCGAACAGCATCTACTATCTGCGCCATTTGTGCAAACTGGCTAAGGTCAATCATCCCCGGCGTAGGTGCAACCTGAGTTTGAGGTGCTGCCTGCGGTGTAACAGGGAAGTTCAACGGCTGCTGAGTCTGAAAAACCTGTGGAGCTGGAGCATAAGCTTGAACAGTCCCTGGGTTGTACATTGCCATTGCCTGGTTAGGCGCTACCTGGGTAGGCATTGCCTGGTTAAAGACTTGTGGCTGGTACTGGTTCTGTTGAAAGGAAGCAACCGGGAGGTACGTTTCCATTCTAGCCTTGTTCTCTCCAATAATTTTCTGCACCTGGAAGCAACGAATTTCATCGTCGCGACTATCATATACAGAATTCAGATTGTCTACCAGGTCTTGCTGGAATTGTGTGATCTGGTCGACCCTTGGGTGCGAATATTGTTGCATAAATGTAACTGGTGCCCCAGGAACAACTTTGTTAGCATAGTAGTCATCAACCCTTTGTTTCTGACTCTTGGTCTCTGGCCATCTAGGAAAGGCTGAGCCGTCTCCTAATTTCATACGACCATTTTCTATAAGAATTTTGGCTGCATCAATGTGTTCCCTCTTGTACGGGCAATCCCTGACCATATGTCCACCAAGGTAACAATAAAAGCAATCCCTATTGGGTTGCCTAAATGTTCTATCCTCGCCGTCGCGGTTTGACGCTTGCCCGGCTAAGACAATATCTTTGTGGGGAGGAGCATCTCTGCCCTTCCAATTACTCTGGCCCATATATTGCTCCATAGTTTGCTTGAAATCGGCTCTACTTTTCTTAGACTCTTCAGCTAGTTCTGCCCGCATTTCTTTCTTGTGCAGTACTAGAGTGTCCTTGATCTGAGCGAATCCTGCCTCAACTTGGTCTCTAACTTCATCCTTAATCCTCATTTCAGTTTTTGCCCAGTCTGCTGCCTGGGTAGGCGCTCCAGACGTTGGCAGGGCAGCCGAAGACAAACTCATACCCGCTGTAGTGGGTCTGACATTTATCTTTGAAAGCCTTTCCACTAAGATGAATAGCTCGTCGAGTTCTATAGTCCTTTCGGGCCTATCAACTTGAGCGGGTTGTGGATTTGGAACATTAGTCAACCCAGCTATCTGGTCGTACATTACTCGAGAAATCATGTGTCCGATTTCTAGAGCAAACGACGGTTCAAAGCATGTTAAATACTTGTCTACCAGTGCTGTGTTTGTAACCAAACTAGGTGGGTTTCTAAGCTTTGCTGCTTCCAGTTTGAACTGGATGTTCAAGCGCTTTATCAGACCTTGGTCTGACTTCTTTATCCCAACGTGTTCGTTGCAGATTTCTTGAAGACGGGTGATTGAACCAACCCTGAAGGCTTTGATATCGGGAAATAACTCCTCTATCTCGGCCACCCATTCATCAAATGTGCCTGGGGGGTTATAATTGGACAAACTCGACCATTCTTCTTGTACGGATAAGGATGCAAATCTAAGAACTACGTCCTTTTTCGCTTCTTCATCTGTTACATTGGCTTCTTTCACTATCATCTTGCAGTGCTTGAGATATTTCATCAAGCTTGCGGCGGTTCTACCATCGAATGACGGGCTATTTCTGGTGTCCCAAGGGACAGGAACTTTCATTGTAGTAGTAGACATTGGTACGCTTATCCGGGTAACGGTTGTTTGAACTACAACGGTTGCTGTTTCTGAACTAGGCACTATAGGAGTTAAAGGACTTCCTGGAGGACTAGGTTCTGGTTCGAGAGTTTCAATTCGAGACGTGCTGGGTTGGCTAGTAGCTAGTTCGCCCTCACTTTGTAAGGTCTCGGATCGTAATTCCTCGTAGGCCGTTTGTCTTTGTACTGTTTGCTGTGAAGCGGTAGCACGGGCTCGGTCTGCAGCTGAAGGAACTCTTTTCTTAGAAAAGGTAAGAGCTGGAACTAATCCGGCACTCCTTGATCTCTCAGTTGTACGGGTTTTTGGAGCAGGTTTGGTCCAAGATTGAAATTCTTGTGAACCTTCTCCTTGATATTCTTCTTCCGAAGATGAACGGTTTGAAGCTGGGTTCTTCTTAGGTGACGTGATGAACCAGCTTAACTCAAGCTTTCAATTGAAAGACTCGAGTTCTTCGCACTTGTTTGAGTACGACTTTCACTACCCGGGTAAGGATTTCCTATCCGTGAAGCAAGTTTCTATCACAGTTTCTGCTATAAGCCCCTCGCGGTGGGCTCCAGATGAGACGGTGGCTCTCGAAGTAAGGCGGGAAATGGGCTACTGGCCGCTAATGTGAGTGGACAAACGAGCTATCCACTAACAACACCAACAACTAATAAATCACTAACAACCTATCGCTCCTCTTGTGTGAGTGCCGATGTGAGGGTAGTTCGGGGTTTGAATCAACGATTAGTTGACCCTATAGCTAGTCTGTACTGGTAGACGGCTTGCTTTGATCACTAAACGGCTAAGGTGTCTTAGCCGGGTAAGGATCTCCTGGTTTGTCTGGGTAGTTCTGGTCTTATTTCAAGACTAATGCGGTACAATGGACAGAGTAATAGTAGTTTTACGACACAAGGTCAGGTTTGGGTGTCTAATAGACGAGTTTGTGGTTATACACCAAGGTTTGGGCGGCTTTCGGCCTTAAGAGAGCTTTCGACTCAATATGATTCAACGAGACAACTGGTTCTGGCGGCTTTCGGCCTTAAAAGAGCTTTCGACTCAGTACTGATGTTCGGCTTTCGGCCTTATTCAAAGGGTTTTCGACCCAGTTCTCGATTGCTTATATTTTTAAGGTTCTTTATCCAATCCCAATTCTATTCTGGTGCTAGGTTTCTGTGGGCTAAGCCCGAGCTAATCAAATCTAGTGGAACTAACAAGGACAACCAACTCTGGTGCCTGCCTCCAAGGGATATGCGCTCCCGTTTTGCACTTCCTGCCCCTACTTATACTAAATCCAACCTGCTTACACTGCCCGGATTACACTACTATAGCTAAGCTGACTCCCCACTGCTCCTGTCGTCCGTCGGCGATACTCGTTTCTCATTGGTTGAGTATGGCGTGCTTTGATGTAGCACGAGATTTCCCATCTGCTCCGTCGGAGGGTCCATCTTGACATCGGGTGCCTTACCCGGATAAGGTCTTCTTCGTCTGTAGCTCTATGTCCCGAGCTCGAGAGGGTTTTCTTCGTCTAGTCTGCCATCGTAGCTTGAATACGGTACCCCATAGTTGTAGGTTAGCTCAACCCGTCTATCTTTAGTCTGGCTTTTAAGGTTCTGTTCTTATCCGGATAAGGATTATCGTGATGTCTGCAGTGATGCGGGTTGCCTAGACCGGTAATGCCGGTGGCTATTCTTGGACACTGTCCGTCTTGGCGTCCCAACCTTCTCTTGGTATGCCCAACTCATCATGTGATTCAAACGCGGTAGGTCTTTGTGTCAAACACAGACAATCTTGGTCTAGTCAATCTTTTATGAAGGACTTCGGTTCTTCCTGTGTGCAATAATGATAGTTTCCTTCCCATCTCCTTGGTATGAGTCCCAGCAAGCAGCCTTAGGCTTTATATAACCTAGTTTCTCTGCCATAGTGGTCTAGTTCCTTACCCGGGTAAGACATATGTTGGCCCCATTTGTGAAGGTACCGCCATAAGCCCTCCTGGTTCATTCCCTAGTGCTATTAGACTATTAGGCTTCTCGTTCGGAGCTCCCGAAAGCCTCTTGGTATGTAGCTCACATGCTTGACACCTGGAAATATGCAAAATGCGCAAATTCAGGTGTACTTGTTTACACGGCTTATCAGCGGTCGAAGGTTAAATATGAACTAAATCAAATCCGAGTCAGCTCAACCTTGAAATGGCACAAATGAGTACGATGGCATACGTTGGAATCTCGAAAACAGGCTGAACCACTACAGGAAAATGTTGGTAGTACAGCTCGTTGGTAGTACAGCTCTGGTGTGGAACGACTTACATGTTCATAGTTTTGGATGACTTGGTTGATAAAGTGTAGACTCGGAGTCCCTGGTTTCAAACTTCACGCTGCCGCAGAAATTTCAGCCGAGGAATTGGAAGAAATTGTGAAACAATTTGCCGCTGATACATTCACTCAAGTTGAAACATGACAGAAGTACAGATGGGATTCATGGGAACCTGAAGCAAACTTGAGGTCCAGCGGGAGCGGCGATTTTTTTGGCTCGACCAATCAAATCAAACGTTTGATCGCCGGAATGCAGCCTCTTGACTCGTCCTTTTGGAGGACCAACTTCAGAAGCCGATCCCAGCGAAAACAACCTCAGCAGAACTCAGCGGCCACCTTCTCTTGCTCCTCAGTGGGCAAAGCACGAGCACCAAGGATGCAGGCCCGCTCGGCGCGTTGTTCGCTGGCGATGCGGTGGCGAGCCGCATATGCCCGTGCCCCTGCTCACGTAGGCCTACACAGTGGTGAGCGGTTCTTATCGCCTGCCGCAGGGCGCTGGTGCGTGTCGTCAGTAGATGTTCGCGCCGTGTCGAGGCGGCGCTTGTGCAGCCTGTGCTGCTGCATGGATTCGATTCCGATGTCCCGCTGACGAGGGTCGTGTTGGCGGCACGCCTCGCGGGCGTGGGGCGGGCTGTTCTGTTGCCGCGGGTCCCGCGGGAACGCGACCAACTGCTGCGCGGCAGCGTCGATGCGCGGTTATACCGCCGTCGTAGATGCCAGCAGTCAAACTCGCGGGCGGACTGAGGCGTGCGTGCCTCCCGGCTCCCCCGACTCCCGCAACTTCGCTGCTTCCTTTGGAGATTTGCGCTGACACGCCAGTTTGTCCTTCGTTTATTTCAACTCCTGTTCGAGCTCGTCCTCGCGATACGTCTGCCGACTGTCAAGTAGAAAGTGCCACAGAGTGATCCAGTACTCACCTTGGACTTGATCAGTGCCTCTAGTTCGCTAATCTCCTTGTTAAGCTGAGAAATTGGCCAACATGAGAAAACTTGGAGGAAAACCGTGAAAACAATGTACATCATGTGGCCGCGCGTGCACTCTTTATCTCCGAGTCCGCCAGGTGCTTGCGCAACTGCTCAACGTCCATCTAAAAATGACCAGGTTGAACGAAAGACCCGGGTTCACTCGTTTCCTTACCTTGGCTAAGCTGTTATTGAGGTTTTCTTCCAGGACCTCCTGCTCGAGAGCTCAGCTAGAGTCAAAGGAGAAGAGTCAACGGACAAAAGGCCGTTACCTGGCGCAATTGTTCAGCCTCGGAGAGAAGCAGCTGATTCTTTGATTCCATAAGTTTCGTGCGTTGGGCCGCCGCAAGACTTTCCTTCTGGAGCTCTTGAACGATGTGCCTACTGACATTAGCAAATATTTGTCGAGCTACGCGATCACTCACTTGAGACCCTTGATTTCTTCTCGGGTAACAGAGAGATCGCGTTTGCCAGTAGTTGTAGACGAAGACTGCGGCGATTGTATTCCATTGTTCAGTGCCATGTCTCGGTTAGCTTTATTCTTCAGAGCAACGACCTCTGCAGACTGCGCAGCCAACGCTTGTCGCAATTTCTCTACTTCCTCCGAAGCTTCCGTTTCTCCTCTTCAAGCCTTTTCCAGCAAGTCTTATAGCTTCTCAATCTCGTCCGTAAACCGCAGTCTGTCGGTAAGTACGCGTTGGAAACAACGTCTTCGCGTCCATGCAAAACGCAGCGCCTCACGCGGTGCCACACGAAACTAACCGGTGAGCGTGAATGTACGGGCCTCCGAGAAGAACGATGCGCCGGCCGTCGGGCATTCAATCCATGACTCTACGCGAAACCAAAATCAAAATCAAAAATTCCGGTAAGTAATCACTCACCTCACTTCACGGAACTCGCTCGCTCCGCCTTCCGTTTTCCACGACTCGACGCGATTTGATTCGCGTCGATTTGCGCCCCATGAAGTCAAACTCGGAGAGAGATGCACGCATTGGCTAGGAATATAATTACAAGTCGAGGGGCGGGGGTATGTGATAGTGGGAATCAAAGGAGTCGAGCGTGAGTGGACTGGGTGGCATGTCGGCGCTTAGAAAGATCCCCTGTGACAAAAGGAAGAGGTCAGAACTTCAATCGAAGAGGTAAAAGAAACAAGACTGACCTTGCTGGACAAAGTCGGCACCAAATAGTTCATTGATCACGCTGGCCCATGCTCGAGTTCAGTCCAGCAAACTAAGACGAACGTCGCGTGGACGAGTCACTCGCGTCGGAGATGCACGCGTGCTCCCGCTCGCTTCGACGCACCTGGAGCTGGACCCTAAGCCGTGCGCGCCGCCGAGGGGCGGCTCATTGTTCGTGTGAGGTCGAGACTCGAGAATGTGACGCGCGGCGCGCACCATCATGTGTCTGATTCGAAGGGGTGGGGGGGGGGGGGGGGGATGGGATAGAAGAGGCTTGAAGCTGGGAAGTGAGAGTGGATGCATGGCACGTCCGAGTCTTGAGTTAGCACATGCCCCTAGGTTACCAACTCATTGGAGTTGGTTTGATAGACTTGGATCATGCATCCAAGTTGTGTGGTGCACGCCCTAGTACGCAGCAGCTTCAGCATGTAGATGTCGCCGTGTTGAGTTGTTGGTGAATTATTGGCGTCCAAGACACCCCGAGAAAAAAGCAGAAAATCATTGTTATACACACAGGTAGTCTAGTAGATGTGTACACCAAGTGAAAGCTCGCTCGCTCACTGGCGGCGCAGCTCGTCGTGGATCGAGAAACTAGCCTCCGTTGCGTTTTGGTCGCCTGTCGCCTCCAGTTTGCCTGTTCGGAAAAATGAGCACAAAGAGGCTTGTATTGAAGATCATAGAGCGCGTGCGTACCACTGCTCCCACTGCTCCTGACACACAAAGCTCTCCGGCGCGCCTGCCCAATCCTCCAGCACGTACTTGCCCACGCATGCCTACAGCGCGTCATCCTGCCCGCTCCTGAACAGATCAAGCGCAAGCTGCGTATGGCTCACGCCCGCGTACGCCATCGGACAGCACAGGTTCACGAGGACGCGCCGCGCAGAAGACCGAGTTGAGTATCGAGAGGTGGACCGGGTCCGAGTCCGCAGCCTAGCTGGGGGGCATCGGGGAGTCAAAGTCCGAGCCCGCATTGCCGTCCGTGTCGATGGTGGGGCCCGCGGGCTTGCGGCGGGCGGCCTGTGCCTGCCTGGCCGCCGGGTCGTGCGCCGTGGATGCGGGCTCGCGCGCAGCAATTCTAGCACGGGCGGCGCGAGTCGAACGGGGGCCTGCACGGCGGGTGAGTCGTTAATGATGTGAGGCAGGAGCGTTTTCACGCAATCGGGTCATATGGTGAGTGGGGTGGTTTAAGGAAATTTTGAAGCCATAGATGATCTTAGATGCGGAAGAATTCAAGAAATGCGCTAAAGACACCAGTTGAAGATCGACTCGGGCGGAAAGACCGAAATTTCAAACAGCAAGAGTTACATCCAAAAGCAGAGCAAGCAGGGCACGCCTCGAGAGAAGAGATACAATCGCCGTTTGATTGAATCGGAGGTTGTCGCCAAACACCACGTGGTTGTTCCGCTCTTTGAAACCAATAACCTCAAGCTTTCACGCCCAGCAAGCTCCGATTCGAGACGCGATGCGTCGCCCGACTCTCGCCAACTCGTACTCTCTCTGCTTGTACTCCAAATTCTCTTAGTTCCCGACTCTTCAGGATTTCAGGCTCCGGGTCTCCGAGATGTCTCTACCAGCGAAAACGGCTTCCGATTCTCTCGCCAGCTGCGACTCTCAGCGCGCGTCAATTGAACGCTAAGGTGATACCGGCCCTTGGGGCTCTGATGGCTGACTGACACAGACCGACTTCGACGAGGGTGAGCCTGATTCGTCTTTAGTATTATTTTTCTCTGGTTTATCATACTTAGTGGCAGTTCTCGTCGTTCTCAAGCGTCTCCTCGGTCTAGGACCGCGAGTTTATTCGCACCTTTTTACCTCAACACGGAGCCAACCGTGTTCGCTTGTTCCATGGCATGCTGTGTTGGTGCGTCTTTCTCCAATGCTTTCCTCCTGTAGCTCTAATCTAGTGTGCTCATCACAGTCGCCGGAATATCGTACTCAGACTCCACTGCCGCTAGCGATATCAATCACCACCCGCAAGTCGCAGGCTCTGGCGCTGTTCATCGTCGCCTCAAGTCCATTTAGGCGCCGTGACCCAGCCTATCGAAAACTTGGAAATGTACTGCGGGCGCCTCCACGCCTCCAATTACTCGCATGCATCGCATCTCTCGTCCCGCCCACGCTTACCTGCGCGCACATTATCGTACCTTCGGCACCTGGTCCGAGCGGTGAGCCGCCGGGCATGAATGCATGAAGTTCACCCGCCACTGCGGTTTTTTTTCGGTATGCATATCAACTATTATTTAACGCCGTGAACAATGACCTCTCGTTTTACATCCTAGCGAACCCCTCCGCCGAGATCAGGTGAACTTCGGGTTCCAAACTTTCCCTCGAATCTAGGATTTTTGACGTTCGTTGTCGAGTTGCAAGACTGCACGAGGGTATGTACAATTTCGAGCACATTGCGCACCTCTCAAGTCGCCGGAGCCATGTGCCGACCCAAGACCGCGCGCCCGTGCGCGCTGTATCAGTACTGTCTCCTCGCCGGCTTGCGCACGTAGTTCGAGCTCACAAGGCTAATCAAGACCAACGCGACACATACAGTTCTTGGACGCACACAAGCTCCCACTCGCTTTGATGCACCCGGACCCGAAGCCGCGCGTGCGCCGCCGACGCGAGTCCGCCTCGGACGTAGCACGTGCGGCTGCGGCTGGCCCGCACCGAAGAGTGGGCAAGTAACATGATCGGTTGAAGCTTGGTCCCCTCTTCCCTTTCCCCTGTTTTCGTTCACTTACATTTACAAATATTCGCTCCGAAGTTCTCAGGCTCAGTCTTTTTGTTAGTGCATTCATTCGTCTGATTTTGTTCCCATACTAACTTGAAGTCTGGGATATCAGTCTGCATCGGGCTCAGTCCCGCAGTGGCTCGCGCTGCGAATATCAACTCCTTGCTGTAGAAAACGAGGTGCCCGTGTTTGTCTGCAAGTCGTCCGCCCGAATTTCCCGACGTACCGACTCGCAAAGCGAGAACAAGGAAGAAAGAGGCGGTTGCCTCGGTCCGTCCTCATTTTCCGTAGGCTTTTACTCGCGCAAACGACTTGAAGTGGGGATTTCGGGAAGGGTAAACGGAAAACTTGGCTTCGGTGGTGGGAATGGGCTGCCCTTAGGTGTGTCTAGGCGACTGCGGAAACCTCTATTTTTTGATTCCTTCCAAACCGGCTTTCTCATCCACGTCGTTAGCGGCCATCTCTTACGATCGCGCCGCCGAGAGGGTCAATGTTCGCGCTGCCCAGGCCTGGACGTTCTCGTCGACCGCACTGTTCCCACCAGCATGTGCCTCGCAGTCGCGCCCCCATTCGCAGCCGCACATGCTCCCCGGGCGCCGAATTCGCGTGCCGCGCTGCGGGTGCGGCCGGTGTAGACATAATTAGGTTTGTATTCATTTTGTGAACCCCAGCAAAAGTCTCCTTGTGGTCCTCAATGTGGTAGCCAGAACCGGCAGTGTACGAGTCACGCCACTGTGACTTTCCACCTGCTTGGTAACACCGTGGTACCTCCGTGGTGGGACCACGGTGTTACGAAGCGGGTGGCCTGTAACACAAGTGACTCGTCACGCGATCATCTGAGCTTACTCGGAGTAATACATACCGGGCAGCAGCGGCGGCGGGCACCGAAGGCGGAAGCAAACGCCTCCGACGCAGACGCCGAAGCCAACGAGTGTGCTGCTGCATTCGACTTTCGCCTCGGGCTCGCCCGTGTCCTCCCCTTCAAATCTACTTCCGCTTCCGACACCGCAAGCCCGACTGCGGGTGCCAAAGCGACTCAATGTCTCTCCTCAATGTCGCATGTCAATTTTCAGCCCAGATTTCACTCGCCTCGCCGACGCCGGCGATAATTTTGCTGAAACGAGCTGCGAAGAGAAGAGGGTGCAACATTATTTGTCCATTCTTTAAACTAATAATGCACTTTCGGGGTCATTAGCATGCCAGTTCAATCGTTCTCTTGCTTGTTAGCCTCCCGAGCCCACACGCATCGCTGGCATGGCCAACTTGAGCACCAAGTTCACTGTAATGGGACGTAAGTAACTCATCCAAATCGCCTGAACTAACGTACACCCAGGTCTTAGGACGCCCTTCTTGCTGTCTGTGGAATATACGCTGTCCGAGGCCGTGCACGTCGTCGGCGTGGCGAACATCAGCGGTCTTTTTGCCAAAATGGAACCTGGACCACATTCGACTCATCCAAATCGCCTGAACTAACGTACACCCAGGTCTTAGGACGCCCTTCTTGCTGTCTGTGGAATATACGCCGTCCGAGGCCGTGCGCGTCGTCGGCGTGGCGAACATCAGCGGTCTTTTTGCCAAAATGGGACCTGGACCACATTCGACGTAATTCATCCACTTCATGGCCAAATCTCCAACCATTATGGTCGTTAGAGTTCCCCTTTACCTTCCGCCATGGGCTCCGGCCGCTCCAACATCGTGGCGATCTTGAGCAATGATCTTGCTGAAATTGTCCTGCAGCCAACTGGATGTAAGTTGTCCAGTTCCTGCTCAAAATCCCTTGAACTAATGTACGGCCGGGGTACTTAGGATGCCCCTTTTCTGCTCGTCAAACGTCGTGGGACGTACGAGGCCGCGCGGGTCGTCGTGGCGAATATGAGCAGTCATTTTGCTAAAATGGGACCAGGCCCGCAATCAATGTAAGTCATCCATTTCTTGGTAACTTAAGTTTCTTGAACTAATGTACGTACTATTGTGCTCCCCAGGAATCCCCCTCGTCGTGTGTCATGCGTCTCTGGGCCTCCGAGGCCGTGCGCATCGTCGCCATGCCGAAGATCGCCGAGAATTTTGCAAAAATGATGAACGGACATACGGATTAGCATTGAAGGATCAGCTGAACTAGACGCTCCGAGACTTTCAGTCGCCCTGGCGGAAAGAAGGCGAGGAACATCGTCAGTAATATACTTGGCCGAAAACTCGCGTGCTAAGACTATTAATGCGGTGATGAGATCAAGCAACTTTTTCCGCTCAGTAACTACCACTCCGCATCGCCCAAGCACGGCCTTGAGTTTGTTGAGATCAACGAGGCAGTCAGTTGTGCCAGATACGGTGCCGGTGGGGATCATCGCCTCTTTCACGGAGAGTTGGATGATGAGCGACTACACAAAGTTAGATTCAGAGGGATCAGACAACACGGACTCGAACCTCCTTGTTGGAAAACAGGTCATTGTCGACGAAATCAACCACACCCAGTTCGCGGACAGTAGGTTCGCACCCCCCAATGGCTTGACTTTGGCTGCAGCCGAGGACGCGACCTTGATCGCCGTTACTACGGGTGGCGTAAGGAAGTCAGATCCGGAAAGAAAAAGTTCCTCAACCGTCTGAAGGTTTCGTGGAGATGCCTATGCGCGAAGGATGATGAATGGCACCACGGACTCGGGCGTGTGATCGTACTTCTTTGTCCAATCGAAACTTCAACTACTGCCTTGCCCGCTCTCAGAAACCTATATCTCCACCCGAAGCTGTTTGCTGGTAACTTGAGAGTCGCATTAGTACTATGTTTGCACGACCGAAGCCTTCAGATTGACGCACGGAAGGCCCCAGATACTTGATTACTGACTGGGTATGGGATGTGTTGGTGGCGACGTACAGCGCATCTGCGCCATACGATTGGTAGTAGTCCTCTAGTAGTCCTCAGCAGGCCGGTGGAATAGGCGTAGAGTGCCTGTCTCCAGGGATTTTGTGGTCAGCTTTCCGATGAAACCTGGGTCTATCGTCTGGTCTGTTCATGCGATCAGCATCGAGTAGCGAGAAACGTCTTATAACGCACCAGCAACATCTTCCTCCGCGTCTCGCTCTTTTGAAACTCGACAAAAGGCAGTCGATTGGGATATCCGAGGCGGGCAATCCGGATACCCTCCAGCACACCATTGCCAGCACACAATTGCACATAAGTTGGTCCAGAACGAGCGGAATATCGAAACGCCCTGGCTTCTTGTTGGAATTGGGGACGATGCAACGGACGAAATGAGGCCGCATGGATTGCACCTGGGCCATGAGGCTGGAAAGTTGCTCTTTGTGCCTTTTGAGCGACCGTTCTGAACGCACCCTTCTTCATGGCACGCTTCTTCCCGGCTGTGAAGAGATTTCCCACTCCTCTGGGCCCTGAGGATGTCACAGCAGCGTCAGCGTACTCTGCGAAGAGAGAGGCGATGTATCGGTCTGAAGAGAGCCGCTAAAAGACGGGTGAGATTGTCATTCAGTGGATCCTTGTTCTTTTCCCGCCATACAGCGGTGTGGTATTCGACGTCGGCGGCGTAATGTTTGATAACGAATCCCTGCTCGATCGTAGGCTGGTACTTATCTCGCCCAGGATGGCTCTAATCATTCTATGAAGCTTATTCCTGAAGGTCAACTCCGTCGCACGAGGCATGATACACTCCTCGTCCAGACAGCTCAGGACACCGATGACAGTCCCACTCGCCTCTATGAGATCGATGGTAGGTTGGAGATCAAGGCCGAAATTCTCCTCTTGCTCCAAAACGAACATGTGGTGATTGAAAAACTGCTGCAGTTTCTCGTTCGTGTAGTTGACGAGCAGCTGCTCGTACGCATTGATCTCGAATATCTCGAAACCGGCAATATCCAGAACACCAATAAACGTTGATTTGGAAGACGGTCGGTCGAGCGCGACATTGATTCGGTCCACGATGGCTCCAAATGATTTCTCGTATAGGGTCTTGCATAGAGCGCCCAGCTCCTCAATCGCCTGTTGCTTGGTACGCGCTTGGGAGACCCATTCTCGGCCGGCAAGTGTGCGCGGCCGCAAAACACCTCGTTGGAATTCCGCGACGGGTATCCCCAACAGATGGCAAACCCGCTCGGCCTGGGATGGGTCGGGGATGACAGCATCGTCGGCTCTCGTAGATGTAATCTCTATGTTGCCGATGTGCAAAATCGCGGCAACGATACGGAAAAGATCGAATTGGTCGGCGGGGGTGAATCCGACGGTATCAAGCGCGCCCTTTCCAGTATGTGTGTTCCACGTTCGAAGTGAAGCAGTTTGGCAAGTAGACTCACCTTCAAGGTCACCCACTCCTCTTTATCGTCCATACCATCTACTTCCCGTCTGCTCTTGTTTAGATATTCATAATTCTCTAATCCTCCTCCAAGCAGGAGATTTTCTGTGACGTGGTCAGGAACTACAACTTCAGGGTAAAACCACGACTCACCTTTCAAGGATCCACCTCCCGCCATCAACTGGTAGAAAAGGTGGAAGCTCTGCTCAGCTTCACTCCTAACGACAACTTGGCTCTTCTCGAGCAAGTACCAATCTATATTGGCCCCGGTGATGCTACCATCAGGCGCAAAAGTAATCCGGACGAATTTTCCGAATCGACTAGAGTTGTTGTTGCGTTGCGTTTGCGCGTTGCCAAATGCCTCCAATATGGGATTCGCTTGTAGTATTTGACGCTCTAGAAGGCCCAAACGACCTCTGGCAGTTAGCTGGCTGCCGCTGCCGCTGGACACTGATGGGGAGATGGTATGTCCCCTCCCGAACGAGTCGCTGCGGGGGAGACCAGTGTTAGGCATCGTTGTCGATGATCCGATAGTTGGTGAGCGAGAGTGTGATGGATGAACATCTGTGGCGATAGCTGCTAGGTACTGAATGACTTTCTTAGTACTTTCTGTCTTTCCAACCCCGGATTCACCTCTGAAGATAGTGTAAGCAAAACAAACATGAATCAAATAGAGTTGGGCGGACGTTATTAGTATACTCTGGGTTTCCCTTTCTTCGCCCATGTTGACCCATGCTCTTTCAATGACTGCAAATAAATGAGGGGATTCTCATCCCTTCGCTCATTACGATATTGTTGCACGATGGCATCTGAGTATAGTGGCAAACTCTGGTAGGGATTAATGGCGACTAAGAATAAGCCGGAATATGTCTGCAGTAGCAGCATCAGTATGCGTCCAGAAAATTGGCGGGGACTGTCATATATGGCACCCGAGCCAAACCGCAAGCGGAGATTGTTGACGACGCTGGCTTCGTTGAGGAATGTAAGATCCGCAATATCTTCGACGCGGTCAAATTTGGGGGGGTTCATTTTGGACAGGGCATAGAGAGGAACCGTTCGGAACTTCGTATTAAGAGTCAGGATGGATTTCCTCTTGAAAGAAACGCGGCATACATCACCTCCCGCAGCCATGTTGACTTCCCCAAAGTCGCCCTCCTCCTTGTTGACCCAACCCGCAAGGTAACCATGATTAACGTCGGGAACCCATACCCACTTCTTTTCGTTGAATTCAGCTTGCTGAGCAGCCGCACGAGCTGCCTCCGCACTCTCCGATGGGCGGGGAGCAGGCATATTGACCCTATTGCGCGGCCAGGGACACCTTGTGGATGCAATGCGAGCAGAACGAGTCCCAAATGTCGACAGCGGTCAAAAGAGAGGATACGATGAAGCAGCGAGATGGATGCCGAAGCGCCTTAGACGTCGACTGCGAGCCTCCAAGTTGGACGTTTGAAACAGCAACTCGCGCCGCACAGGCATTTCCAACATTCCCAAATCGGGAACGCATAGATAAGATCCCACTGTGATGCCATATCTCAATTTCTCGTCAGTGGAATTCTGCTAGTCTTGCGTTCCTAAAATTTTGGGAGAGGATTGCTTTACCCTTGGGGACAATCTTCCACGTAGCTCTTACCGTGGACGTCGTGTCAAGCTGCACAAAGTTCAGCGAGTCACCACCGTGGTCGCTCGAGAAGTGGCTAATATATACAGTGTATAGTTACACAGTTTATTCACACATTAGATATTAGTGTCATGTTTCTTGAGCACCCGTTGTCCATGAAGTGCTCGCGGTATGCGCGCTATGAATACAGGCGAGTAATCCTCCTGAGCTCGATAAGTTGCCGTCGTCGTCGATGAGTGACGTCCGTGAATTGAGTCTGGTGCGAAATGTCCGACCCATCCGTATCGCTTGTTTCGAAGTCCAGTCGTGCGCCCTCTGCCGAGAGGCGCAGGCTCAGAATCATACGGCACGTTGTCGTCGTCGTAAAACACCACATGAAGCTGCCCAAGAAAAGGAGCATTAACGACTCGGTATTCTATTTCATCTTGAGGAGAACCATCAACGAGATATCCTCGTTAGTTATATCGGGCCGAGTCGAATACAATCATGTGTGAGAAGGCTCACCAAAGAGTGGGTGCAAGAGGGACTGGCCAAGTCGAAATCTGGAATACTGGAGGTATAGTATGGAGGTGTACGAGCAGAAATATATAGCGCGGCTGGGGACAAACGCACCCGCGACGAGACTTGACCCGATGCGCACGCGGAGTGAAGCACCGACGGGTGTCGACTCGCGTGTCGCACGAGAAGGAAGTCTCTAAACGAAACAATGATCAGCAAAGGATATGGAAAGAGCGGCGTACTTGCTGAAGATTGGATACCTCGCGCCCACGGCTCTCCCTCAGACTTCGTTTCTCTTCGGTCTCCGACCCCGCCTCCACCTCCTCAATCCCCATCCCCGTAAATGGCGATCGCGCTCGCCCTGTGTCCACTTCCGATGCGTCCGCGACAACTCGGTGATATCCGTGACAGTGCCCTCGACGCTGGGAGGCGAATCGCTGACGACGGGCCGCGAAATGGATCGGATTGAATCCCTGGAATGGGCGCGGCAGCTGCAGTCTTTTTCAAGAGTGCGAGGTTGAGGCCCGCTCCGGGTCGGCATGCCGCAATCTACAAAGAATACGCATCCGGATTCGCGGTGGGTAAGGAGCCACGTTCCTACGCGTCAACGATGAGTTTGTGTAGCACTGGAAAGGGATGTGTATATTTTGACCAACGTAGAAGGAGGCCGACATATGGCATTAGGTCGCCGATACCGCTGTGCGGAAAGGTGTGGTGGACTCCACGACGGGCGACTTAACTGGTGTCGGGGTAAGACACGCCGACCAGCGTGAGGGAGAGGGCATGCCAGCCACGCTGAGTTGTTTCAGTGCGCATGGGAGCAGCTAGCGACACCGCTCCTCGAAACCAAACGCACCCGAATGGTCGCTGGATAGTCAGATAAATTTGGATGAGAATCGAGATGAATTCCTACCTAGTTGTACACACCTCCCTTGCGCGCATGCAAAGTGCAAGGCGCATACAAAATTCAAGCCTTCAAGGTGTCACCGCACCGCCGTGTCGACTGGTATTTGAAACCAATGTTGAACCGGTTATCCAAGTTGAAGATGTGGATCAGCAAGTGAACGCAAGAAAGAGCGGACATGGTTGCGACTCGCAAGTGAGCGAGTGATGCGAGCTGATGCGAATCGGGGATCAAAAATTTGTTTGGTTGCGCAAACAAATCGCATCCGCCGCCTACTAGATGTTGCTCGAGGTGAGTCCTCAATTTATCATTATCGTTGTCTTATTTTATTTCAGTTCCGGATCCACGGGCTGCCCTGCTCGGTGACGACGTCAACGACACTCTCGCTCGTGCCGGTGGAAGATGCGCGCCGCGCCGCTGACCCTACGATACTTCTCGTGAATGCCAACACGCTGCAAGGCCGGAGTGATGAAGAGAAAGCCCAAGGATCGGGGAAGAGAAGTGCCCAAAGGCATCCAGCGTGACGCGCCCGATTGTCATGGCTAGAGTTTGACGCGCAAGCTGTTTGAGCCCGCGAGCGAGAGCCCGGGACCCGTCGATGCGAACGTGGCTGCTGAATGGTGTACCCAAGAAGATGCTGCTCGACGTGCGTCTCTCCACTTTTTTCTCTTATATTTCTTATTTTATATCTTAATCTATTGCAGCTCCCCACTTTTGGGTGCCGACGACGTCGACGACGCTCTCGCTGGTGCGGGCGCTGGAAGATTCAATGTCTTTGCCGTCGCGGCTGGTGTTGAATGGGCATGCGGACTGCGGCAAGTCGTTCCCGCTGAGTAGGCCGCTATGTACGCGGCAGCCTCCTCCGGCTGCCTCATCCTCTACATCCCCGCGCCCACCGCATCGTCGACGCCAGCACCCCGTATACCTTCTCATCCGCACATATCTCCGCGCCGCCCACGAGATGCTCCGCCAGATCAGCACCCCCAACGCCCACGTCCTCCACTTCCTCAACACCACGTCCAGAACGGCGAAGCCCTGCCCGAAGGGACGTTCGTGCTACCTGGGATGTTGAATTCATTTTCGTTGCTCCATATCTCGCATCGACCGTGGTGGTCGTAGATAAAGCGCCCGCAGCCCCGAACTTTCCCTGTTGAGTACAGACGGCGACGACGAGCCCACGATACCCTCCGCCGTACCCGTGGCTCCACATCGCGCCGCTGCAGAAGCGTGCATTCTCAATGGTGAGCTTTCTTCTCTCCTCTTACTTGGTCCGGAACTCACGTATCATCGCAGCATCAACGCCGCTCTCGACCCAACTCCGCACCTCCCTGCGCTTCTACCGCACCACCACAACATCTTCTCCGGCCGACGTCCGCCGCCTCCTCGCGCTCCTCCTACGGCCCGTCCCGCCTCCACGCGTTGCCGCCGCTCCCAAATAACTACCCGCACCTGCAGCCCGCCCTACCTCCACCACGCGCCTGCGTCGCTGCGTCCTCGCGCCCCGCCTCTATCTTGCGTTGCGTAGCCCGCACGCACGCACGCACGCACGCACGCACGCATCCGCCTCGTTGCCTACATGCCCACATCCCACATCCCGTGCCACCCGCCCCCGCCCCCCACCCCGCCTCGGCTCTCCGCCCCACCTCAAGACGCACTGGGAAGTAAAAGGTAACCTGTCTCCTCTCCACCCCGCCCTCCCTGCTAATCCATACCCCCAAAAAATGGATGCGATCGTCTCCGGGCTCATCGTGCTGCAGGCGCTGCAGATCCTGCGCAAATCCTATGACAAGCTACGCAACGTGCATCTCTAGGTCAAGCCCGCTGTCCCGCTTAGCACGATCACCATGTGCCCCCCGAATTCTTCATGCGGCGTGTGCCGCGACACGTAACGGAAGATCCTATGCGATCCGAAACGTGCGCTGCTTGGGGACGTTATGCGCCGCCGGGCGTGCTTGGGGGCGAGGAGCGGGAGGTCAGCATTTATGAAGATAAGCGAGTCCTGAGCGACCCGGACTGGGAGGACAACTACGAGTGGACGTTAGAGAGCCTCAATGTGTCACGGGGCATGTTCCTGACCGTTGTCGATGAGGAGGGCGAGTGGGGCAGCATATCTGTCTGGCTGGAGGTCTTGCCGTGAGCTTCGAAAGTCTCTTCACGACCCTGTTTCTAAAATACATTCAGGGTGGACCATCCCGCAGAAGCTCCGCCCTTTATTTTGCCCGCTCTTTTCCCCCGGCCGCCAAGGCGCCTCCGCCGATTCCTGAAACGCCAATCTGCGTACCGCTCAACCGCGCTTTCGCGCTGGACGAGGTCGGCGCTAGCGATGACATCATCAACCTCGAGCCGACGCCCAGGCAGAGACCGAGATTAAGAGGCTTTACAGTCTCAGCCTCAGCCTTTATTCGAGTTCTACCAAATCTGTTTGGTTCCGAGGTCAAAGCCAAACAACGGCTTTCTTCCGTCTTCCTTTTTCCACTATCCTCGACTCGCGCAAGACAGATTCGCGCAAGACAGGAACGAGCAGGACAGGCGAACGAGTTACATGGCCTCTGATCGGGCTGTCTGTTACAACGACGAACGTGCCATTTGCGTCGCGATCGTTGGCCATGGCGGAGACTCGGGTAGATTGGGGAGGGTGGCGTGTCGAGGCCAAGTCGTCAAAGGGGATCCTCGTAACGGGCGAATGGCGCGTTACCGTCCTCCTTTTATTACTTTTTCCTTAGAGCAACTCCAGAAATGAAGTAGTAGTCAAGAAGGAACCACATCGTCGCCGACACCCCGTGCGCCGCTGCATGCGTCCGACACCAACCACGTAAAGGTGCCCGTAGTCGTTGCCGTTTTTCGCTACCTCCGCCACCACGCAGTCAAGCGAGCGCATTGGGGACGCGATGCGCTACTCCTGGCCGACAATGGTGTTAAATACTTCAAGTTCCCGAGAACGTTGGTGCATTGTTTACATTAACCCTAATTCATAACTGATTTTATCAGTTTCTCAGCAGCCGCTGCCGTGGCGAGATTGTCGCGCGCACCTAGCCGCCTTTTCGCAGTCTCGGTGGGTCTTCTGCTTGCCGCCTCCGCCGTCCTACTGACCGAAATCCCTGCAGTTCTTCATCTTTCCTGCGTGTGACAACTTCCCTCGCGATGAACTCACGCGAATACCTTGGTGCGTTACTACCGGCTCTCAGCCTTTTATCAGAGCGGCAACGACTGAGAAAAGGCCGAGGCTGTGGCAAACGAGGTGGCGGCCAGCACGTAAACTCCTTCGACGCGATGACCGGTGGGCACGCGTGGCGTGCGCGCCCCTCGTGGCAATTTTGCTGCTCAAGATCCCTCGCCAAGTTCACGCGGAGGCTAACGCGCACGGCGGACCCCCTCCATTCGACGAAGACAACCACGGCGCGGAACGAGAGTGGTGCGCAAGGACTTTTCTTGCGAATATGTACAAGCTCGTCTGTGTCCCAGCCTCAGCTGGCTCGTCTTCTCGCGTCCGGGTGATGCGAGTGATGCGAGGGGTTTGTTTGATTCCACAAACAAATTGTTTTCGTGTTTTCGTCGTCTTCAAGCGGAAGGCGTGCTCAGGATCGCGGTATTGTGCTATCTCATACACCACGCCACGTACCTGACTAACTGAACTCTAGTATTTGGTGGGCGAGCGTAGGCTAATGACGTGAGTGGGTGTCAAAGCAAGCATAGGTGTACAGCCGCGCGCGCGCCTGAGTCCCGTCTCTGATGGTCCCACCCCCGACCGCTCAGGCCCTTACTTTGAGATGCCCAGGCCCCGCCGGCATGGCCGACGACGCCTCCCCGCAGTTCCCACCAGGCCCAGCGGTCACGCGTCCCCGCACCCGTCCAGCCGCCACCGCCCCGAACCCATCCCATCCGCCTTCGCCTCGTCTCCGCTTGCGCAGCCCTAAATGACCTTCGCATGCAAAAAGGTCGCGCCCCTTGCCGTCCGCCCGCAGTACTCCTCGGGCGAGATCACGAACCCGTTCGCGGAGCTGTACGCGGCGGTGTCGGGCCGCGGGCAGAGTGCCTCCTCGACGAATGTGGTGGTGTGTTTCCCCGCGGCGCGTGCGATGGAGCTGAACGTGCGCCGCGACGCAACGGCCGAGGAGGTCAAGGGCTGGTTCCCCAAGCTCGACGAAGGGTTAGAGAATACGGAGGAAGAGAAGCGCGCGACGCGCCTCTCGGCAGTTGGGTGGATTATGCACATTACGGAGGACGATGGGGAGGTAGACGAGGATCCCCTCGTAGGCTGCTCCTCTTCTGATCTTTTCGTTTCCCTTCTTATAACTCTTTTCATTGTAGCGCGGGATCCAAGATCCGTACCACATGCGGAGCATCGCGGACTACCAGAAGTCGACGAAGAGCAGCGCGATCTTCGAGCCCGTGCTTGGCCGCTCTACGCTGGTACAGCTGGCAGCGGCCGCGTTCGGTACTGCGACGATCTTGCTCGCCTTATGTCTACCATCTCAACCCCTCAAGTCCCTATGATAATTATCGCTTGTTGGTTTGGAATTGTTGCGCTTGGATGCCCCGAGGTGATGCGACTCGGTGCGAGGGCTTGCGAGGGGATCAATGGTTTGTTTAGTTGCTCAAACAAATCGACTTCCACACAGACTCTGGTACGTGACCGTCCTGCATGCATCGTTACCATACTAACTCTTTCAGTTTGCTCAAATTCGACTCACGCATGTGGTGGTAAGGCCTCGTACCCCCGGGTTTCGCTGCCTTCCTGCGGCTGTGCGGTCCCGCTGACCGGGAGTGCGCAAGCCTCGCAATCTCATTCGATGTTTCGTGTTACTATTTGACTTCTGTACTCTACACAATATCATATAGTTCTAGGGTATACAGCTTAACATAGAGAGTAAAAGAGTGTTTAAAAACCTAGGATGAGTACATATCAATAATTCCCTATTTAAGTATCTTAGAAGCACAGTCTTTATCTCCTTCTTTGGAATGTTTAGTTCAAGATCTGCTGACCATCTGCGGGGTCCGCAGATTCAAAATCTGCGGACCCCGCAGATGGTCAGCAGATGTTACGGAGATAATCGATCTGCGGGTTATCTCCGGGGCACGGAGATAGCCCGGAAATATTCAGATTATTTTGAATATTCCGGCCATCTACGGGCCCCGTAGATGGCCGGAATATATCACGGAGATTGTTGATCTCCGTGCGATCTCCGGGCTATCTGCGGGGCCCGGAGATCATAGCGTGCCCCCAGTGCGAGTTGCCGAATGGGTGCGTCCCATTTACGCCACTTCTCTTTCGTCTAACCTCTCCAAAGCCCTCTTCCTGACATACTCCTTCAAGTTTTCACCGCCTTCCCAGACCCATCGCGTGTTCCAATCGCCCGGCGTGTTCACTTTCGATCGCAACGCCCCGAGTCTCCGTTTTTAACTCAGTGAGTCCCATCTCCCCCCATTTCTTTTTCATTCATAAAATACCTTTACAGTGCTCCTCCCCCGACTCTCTGCGCGCCGCCACCGCGATAGTGTTCCTCAGCCGCTCGCAGACGCCGTGTTGGAGTGGAGTCAGCGACTTGGTGAGCGTCAGCTCCCTCCTCCCTTACGATTATTCTAATCATCTCGTTGCACCCTCCTTTTTCCTCGTCCCTGTGGCACCCCTGCCTCCCAGGAACGCTGGCGCGTCCCAATTTCCTGGCGCCTTGGCATGTCTCATCGCAAACCATCGCATCGCATATTTCGACTAGGTGAGCATGCCCCCCATTTTTTTCGTTTTTTTCCTTCCTCATCTAACCCCTTTACAGTGCACTTCCCCGACATCCTCCTCCGACATTCTGGATACCGCTGACGCGATCGCGTGCCCTCGCCGACGCCACGTCGAGACGTGGGATCGCAGTTGCCGACCTGGTGCGTCACGTCACCCTCACTTCACCTTCAATCCTCCAATCTCTTTACAGCCCTTCTTTAATGTCTTCCTTGTGGGGAGTCCGCTGACCGAAACGATCTCGTGTCCCAATCGAGATCTTGGACCGTAGTTTTCGACCCAGTGAGTCCCACCTTCATTTCTTTTTCTATCGTCCAATCTCTTTACAGCGCATCTGCCCGACTTCCTCCCCCGAGGTTCCGCCCCCGACTTGTCGGTGATTCTCATCAACCTGCGTCTCCCAAACCAGATCGCCATCTGGTGGCCATCACAAATCACAAATCATGTTTCGCATCACAAAACCATACTCCATCGTGTGATTGTGCCATGGCTGACGTTGAGCAGCTCCCTGAACTCGAGCCGTGCACCCCCCCTCCATCTCCCTCCCCGGAACCAATGGTACGCCGCGCGCCCTCTGCGGCCCCGCGCCAACAGCAGAAGAGTAATGCAAGGATAGGTACGTGGTCGGCGTATTCCTGAATTCCAATCATTCTCATATACCCCGTAGCGTCCATGGTATTCGCCAGTACTCATCTCGACCCCACGGATACCCCAGGATGTTACACGGTCTTCGGCGGCCCTCATATCGACTCGAGCGACTCACCAGCACGTTTTGCTGCCTTGCATTCCGCCAAGAAGATCTCTGGGGCCACTCCTCTTGCAAGTGCGTTGTCGTGGTATTTTTCAAATACAAAGCAATTAATATGCATGTTCTAGATGGCGAAGTTTCCTCAAGACAAGTGACGGAAGGTCTTATAACGTCTTCCTCCGACAAACAGTCTGCAGGAGTGGAGGTCGGACATGCGTAGTAGCTAGTAGTTGAAGTTCCCTACAATCACATTGAGGTTGATGACGTCTTACCGGTTTCAGAAACGCGGTCCAACCGCTTTTTGAAACCAGTAACGCGTCATACCGGGAGCAACGGTATCCGTATCTGTTGTCTGCAGACAGATTGTTGTGGATCACGAAGCATCAAGATCCATGATGATGTCCATACGGCTCAAAAGGACCGCAGCCGTTGCCCACTTTCGCCTTCTCTCCATGCCCGTCCAAAGTCAACCAGTGCGCCCACCTGGCACGGAGGACTCGATTCCTCGCGGATCAAAATGGCACAAATCTACAAGAAAGCGCGACCCAACCCAGTCTAAATTGTTTCTCGTACCAGATCATCCCCAGCGCGTTGGCATCGAGGGGCGGACGTTTGCATACTTTCAAGATACAAGCGTAGAGGGCCTAAGAGCCACTTGGGAGCACGAGAAGAAGAGAGAGACCCCAAAGGGTAACTTGCAGAAGTTAGTGGACGAAGGTGCGTCGTTGCAGGTTCTGTTTGATTTGTTCTCTAAATATGTCTTGTCAGGGTGGCTTCAACTCCAGGAAGGGGATTCCGTCTTCTCTCGGCCAAAGGGGGCGACAGGTCCCGAACAAGATGTGCTGCAGGTGTGGGTAACCGGGGAGTGCGTCCTTCCAGTTCTTACACCGAATGCCGCTCACAATTCGAGTCTCGACAGTCGTATCATAACCAAGGGCATGAAGGCGGAACTCGATGAATGCACCCAAGAAATCCTGGGTCCCAAATTGGAGCGCACCCGGAAGCGGCCCATCAAAACCGCTAGCGATGTCTTTACTGGTGGTACAGCCTACGAGAGATCCGACCACGCCAAGTCGGTGCAGCATCCAGCACGATGCTACACCCTCGGTTTATCCGTTGAGGCGCCGACTTTGATTGTTGCCCCCGTTGCTTCGGCAAAGCTCGAAGGTGATGAGATGGACGCTCACATCGTGAGCCGGCAGCGACTTTTGAAGGTATGTACTGTCTTCATCCTTCCTCGCATATTCATATTTATCAACTAGATCGCTGCTCGGTTCTCCATGGCGGCGTACGATGAGGGTCCCAAGGAAACGCGGGAGCGATTACAAGAGCGGGCTAATCTTGTCAATGCTCCCAGCCTTGGCTGTGATGGCAACTGGGCATACGGAACCTATCAGCTGAACCTGGCCACCGCGCAAAGTGATTACGGTAAGAACGACGCTTGCCAATGGAATTTTCTACTAAGCACAGCCCAGACAAAGCCAACATGCAAAAAGACATGGGCTTTTTTGGTGGGGCGCACACGGATGATAATGATTCTCCGGGAGCGTACTCCCATATGACTTGCAATAGTGACCTGCCCGATGGTTACGACCCGGGGTTCTTTTTCATTCTCCAGCTTGGCGTCTTTGTGGTGCTGAAGAAATATCAATCTGTAAATTTCAATGGGCGTCGTCGCCATGGCGGTACACCTCCTATTGGGATCTTTGGCGAGAAATTGAGCGCCTGGGCCTACCGTTTCGTCATCATCGCCTACCCCCCCCAGCGGATTGTGAGCGGCACGGGCCGCCTCTCATTGGCTGCCCTGCCAAACAACGAGGCGTTTCTACTCCCTCCAGAGATGGTTAATGCTGGGTAGGTCCTATCTGCCATCCAACTTGATTGGTACTTATCTCTTGTATCAGTTCCACGATTCAACAGAACAAAGGTTGGATTGCAAGGGCAGTCACGTCTCGCGCTACATTCGTCCGCGAGGGCGTCATCATGATGCTGCACATGTCGCTTGTGACATTCCTTGTCCGCGCTCTCCTCTGCTTCTGTCACTACGTTGCTCTCCAGGCCCCAGCAGAATACAAAATTCAAATCGATGCCGACACGTTTATTCAGGCCTTCACCACGTTGAAGGATGGCCATCGCGTGAACACTGGGCCCTGGGCTCTTGCCCCTGGCTGGCGGCGTAGAGATGACCAGAGGCCCTGGGTGTTTGAACATCAATGGACTCTCGAAGATCAGGATAGCGCTCGGTCCGAGGCCTTTGCCAGATGGGATGCCTATGAAGCCAAGGTTGCTATGCACATCCCGTCCGTAGGCCACAAGGGGCCTCTTTCTGATCGGGCTCCGGTACCTGAGAAACTGGTAAAACCACGCAAACCTTGTACGTACTGTACCTTTGTACCTCCTGTCATCAACCTTTCTGATTCTGGCGTTTTTAGCCGTTCACAATCAGCCGCTAAAACGAAAACCAAAAAAACCAAAAAAGAAAGATGCAAAGCCCGTTGTGGCAGAGACAGACGACTCTGGAGTCCAAAGCGGGGCTGAGCCCCATGCCCCTTCAGGAAGTGGCTCCATTGTCGCTCGCGCCCCTAGTCAGCCGCCAGATGCAGGGCCTATTAACCCCCCGGATGCCCGCCAGCTTCGTTTCCAAGCGCGTTTGCAACGCGAGGAACAACGCCAGCAACAACAGTCGGCCTCAGATGGGTATGATGCAGACGATGGGGATGGGGACGGGGTCCATGATGAAGATGAGGAGGCGGTACAAAAGCTCATTGGCGACCAGTTATTGATGGAGGATTCTGATGATGAGCGAGAGAGTCGTCGCAGTGAGTTCTTTCTTCGCCGTTGCACAACTTTAGGCTAATCAATAACCTTGAGACAACACAAATAAGCGATCCCGTTCTCTCTCTGAAGACAGCGATCCAGGTGCGTAATTGAGTCGTGTATTTTTCCCATTTATAACGTTTTTCGTAGCGGAGCGGCTACCTCATCAGCACAGGAGTTACAAAAAACTCAAAGCCACCGTAGTATCTTCGGAATGGACCCGCATCGATCCGCTCGATGGAGGAGGCGCTGGCGCAGAGGACTTTCAGGCTATAGAAGTAGACTCCGCAGGTTAGAAAACCTTATTTAACAACGTGAAATGATTGTGATGGGTATCCAGTCGGCTTTGTTCAGACCTTGACAACAAAGAACCTAGATGCGAACCTAGAAGACATTCAGGACGCATGGCTCAATATACAATCGGAATCCCGATCTACAGGTCTGATGAACCTTCGCCTTCGGTCGGTATATCATGCCCTTGGAACGGATCCTGCTGGGTTAGGGACGGCGACACATATCGTCAATGCGTGGTCCAGCATGGACGCGCTCACTTCCACCGATGCTGTCACCAGCATCCTCCGCCGCCTCAATCACCAATGCATCATGCTTACTTCGTTCTTCGTATGGAGGTGGCTCGAGGGTTTCTGTGCTGGGGCAATTAAAACGGCATTCTCCGCGGCGTCCCCACCTCTGGATTGGATCTCTATCCTCACCTGGGATGTGAAGAAAGTGGTAGAACATCGAAAGACCCATCATGTCTTCGAGTCAACCCAATATGGCCTAGACGTTCCGCCATCCTCACATGAATTCTCCAAGCAAAAGCCCCCAATGATCATTGATTCTGTCGAGGTACTCAAAGCGGTGCAGCAGCTGGCTATGCGTATCATTTCCACCTGGCTTCATTTTCCCATGGACCATATACGCCGCTACCAGGCCTATTTCGTCGACAGCATCGTGGATACCCTGGGTCCCAGTGCCCTTCTTCTTCACGAAGTTTGGGAGGCCTATAGCAATCTCCCCAAATATGTTATAGGCCGTGGCGTTGGCCGCCAAAAGGAGTTGGAGGCAATACAGGGCTTGAGGATCATTCTCCGTTCGCATCCCTTTGCAGATCCCAAATCTCCAGAATTTGGACGATTGGAAGAGATTAATGAGCTCTTGAACACCGCTCAGAACAAACTGTCTCTATCCAATTCTCCACCGCCTCCTCCTCCTGATACACCGACCTATCCACACGCTTCATCCGTTTCCCTTCCAATCGTGCCCCCTCCTGTGCAGTCCGATACACCGACCTATCCACTGGCTTCGGTCATTTCTCATCGTGCGCGTGGACCAATGCATGAAAATAATGGCATTCGTAAATATCTGAAATTCCTGGATGATGCATTCGACGTCCTTATAGGGCCTGTTCCTAGCCCAAATAAATACCAGGACAAACTAGTGCTGCAACTGGACAAACTTCTGCCATTTAGGGAACTGGCCCCCTGTCGCTTACGGTCCAAGGAAGCACATGGGCCATTTGCGCCACAATTTGTGACAACGTCCACTGGCTTCTTTAGTGCTCTTGTGTTTCGTGCCATCACATTCGCCACTCCTTTTTTCCTTGCTGGTCGCATACAATACCGAAACAACCGGGATTTTATCAAAGCTCGAAACGAAGTCACCGCCCAACACATTGCTGCAGGGCGTCCAGCCCCGACTGCCAATTTCTTCTGTGATATGACGGCATATGGAGTTGCAAATCGTGGGCGCAACGTCGAGTTGGGTGCCTTATACGACAAGGCAGTAGAGGATCACAGCTTGCAGATCTTTATTTCCACAATCATGACGGAACATCACCGGCAACCTTCCTTCCCCGAATGCTATGCATTTTTGGCCTGCAAAGATCGCTTCTTCCAGCTTGGTGCACTAGGAGGATATCTCTTGACGGCGGATTTATCTTATGCCGGTCTCATACAACCTCCAAACCTGGATGAGATGGCTGAGATCATTTGCACCATTAACAGGGGCGCCGCTAGTGGCCTGGAATTACTTGGTTTGATTCCTGTCAGGGAATGCAAGACGGAGTCGAAGTTGAACAAAAGGACAGGTAATTATGAAGACAAGAAATCCAAGCCAAGGCCACCTCTAGTGACGGATGTCAAGAGAGCTCTCAAAACTTTATATAACGCTGTTGAAGCCCACTTTCCGACAGCCATACGTACGGCAATATTCTTTGATTTTATAATGCTGGAGCATTCACTATGTAAATATTCTCGAGCCAACACACGAAACATGAATGTGTAATAGCTAGGCGTATATAGAGTTGCCATTTGTTCTGCGAGTAGAGCTTGAATCTGACTCTCGGATGATCAATGTGTGGGCTAAGACGGTGAGATCTAATAATCAGAAAAGAAAATACAACTCACATAGATTGCAGCATCTGAACAGAGAGGCGACTCCGGCTGAACATCAAGATACCAATAGTATCTACTCCGTGTATAAATGCTTGTATTTTGATATACTGGCTAATAATACTTACCCGATGCCAGCGATACTGCTCTCTCTGCCTGCGCTAGCAAACGACACCCTTAATATCGAGTACATGCCAACACACGACCGCACTATTACCCGCGAAGACGGCCTTTGGAACAGGTTTTCGTTCAAGAGTATGGACGAAGCCGCTCCAATGTGTCCATCACGGCATCCTCGTGGGTCGCGTCAGATACGTATCTAGGAAACTCAGTTAATCGGGCAGGTCGACAGCGCCAGCTTGAAATATGAAGATAACCCGATGGCATTTGAGGCGAGTCCTTCTCCATCTCAACATAGAAATTCTGTAACGCAGTGTGTAGGATCTTGGTAAAGATTGCTGGCACTATGTTGTCCGTTGTCCCGATGGATGTGACTCTGCGACACATCTTCACGAAGTAGATATCCCAACTTCGCGCCATTTTAGATTAAGACGCCACGGTGCGGATCAAAGCAGATGCATTTTCATGATCTCGGATTGGTTCGCAGACCCACAGAAGTTCACGATGAGTCAATTTATCGGGCATACGGTTTAGACAGTAACACTGACCGAGCACAAGTTATCGCATCCAAATTAGGACCCTCGTTGATAGTGCAAATGGTGAACAACGCGAACGTGCGGATGTATGTGAGCATTACCAAGGACACCCGCGCAGACAATGGCGGTGAAAAGGTTCGGCCTTCTCTTGCTCCCTTTCCCTTCTCATAGTTCTTTTTTGGAAGATATTCAAGCTCTGGCTGTACAGAGCTGACCTGTTGGACAACGCCGCGATTGGACGGCATTGACTTCTACTTACATAATGTAAAATTTCTGTATATAAAGAGCGCCCTATTTTCAATGCTCGGGGAAAAATGCCCCATCACAATTTCATCGCGACACTGCTCACAGACGAGTCCAGGGACATGATTGGAGTACGCCGCCCAGGGATCGACTTCGCTGCTATCCGTGAACGTAGCACTGGTACCGGAAGTCTATTTTCCTTCAAGCTTCATACAGTGTCCGTCGATGGAGGCACCGGCGTGTGCCCTCGACTCAACAAATATCGTCCCACTATAATAGGCAAAGTGATCTCAATCTTCCCAAAGGCAAGCTGGTTCCATCCTTTGACCTCAGCTCTTGCTCACTGGATACTAGCGCACTCTATGGGGAAACAGTGTTAGCATTCGCCTTGCGTGTCCCAGTAACAGCAAGATGGAAACTGCCAACTTTTACAATGGCAGGTGTCTGATTTAGAAGGAATAATCGACGACGACAACGCGTCTCAGGTACGGACGCACGAGCAGCTTGACTGGTCTGACGACATTGCCTATGCAGTGCTAGAATGTCACTAGTTGGATCGTTCAAGATGATACCTACAACATTGAGGTGAGACTCTTCCTGCTTCTTCTTCTCACCTGACCCATCTTTAGCTCTTTCTCGTCAGCGAACTGACTCCGGCGTCCGCCGTACCGCGTATCATCATTGTCGGAATGAATCTGCTATGCGAGGTGAATTTATATCGGGTGGACACAATGGAACCGAATTGAAAAAGGTATGTGATGATCTATTCTCGCGCGGTGTACAGTTACAGATGACAATGGCAGAAGTATATATTGGTGCTGTTTGACCACAAACAGCCCCCCCACAGACGCATTTCAACATAGCGATCCTAGCACCTTCCGGTGACTGTGACGTATCGGGAAATCCAGATATTTAAGCCGCGTGTTGTTTTTTAAACATACTTTGTTCCCCTTCCTTCGTTGCAATCACGATAAAGCTCTATGGCTGCCTTGTATCTACTGGACATCTGTAATCAGTTTTGGGCCCTTCCACCGTTGATCTCCGCAGCGCCCAGTGATGTATTGGCGGCGACGCGAGATCGCTCAGGACCTCACGGGGCCATATATACTTTCAAGGTCCCGAAAATTCTCACCGGAAGATCACAGTATAAAGCCCAACTGTGGAAGTACTGTCCAACAGTGGTCGGTGATGTGTATTCTATCGATCAAGAGGTGCGAGAAGCGGCGTTTTGGGGTCCTGCTAACCTTCTCCTGAAATAGAAAAGTGGCCCAAATGACGCGTACCTCGCCTATCTGCATGCATCCCCTGCGGTCGTCGCCTTTTGGCAAGAGCAGGTTCTATCCTTGAAGAAATTCATCGACGAGGATAATGTCCACCCGGTAAGGAGCGTACATCACTAGAACGATCGCTCACAGGTTGCTCAGGGTGCCGCAGTGGACACGAGTTGGGTGACGAGCGAAACGGATATAACGAAGAAGTACATAAAGGTGCGTTGCTGTTACGACCGAGATGATTGCACTGACCGTCAAGCAGGTGGAGGTGCCGTCTTGGTACTTCACTTCCCCGGGGAATCGCGTTGGGAACTGCATCGCCGCAGACGTAAACTTCTATCGCATTCATGGTGACGACATGCACTTGGTATGTTTGCCCATTATCCGTTTCTGTTTTTATCATTATTTACATCCACTTAGCATTACTCGTTTATTTGAGGCTTTCGACTGTCATATAGTTACTCTGTGGTGCCCTGACAACACCAACATGCAGAGCAGAACATTTTTCGATGATCAATTCAATGCTCTAGCCAACATCGTTGACACAGACGCCAAGAGATCGCCGATGAACTTGAAATTATCCGAAGATGGCACGGTGCTCAAGGTACGTGGTTTCACGAACACGAGGATCCTTTTACTGTTGAGTGCACATAGGGGCAGAACCAAAGCTGGGTCGCAACGCGTGCCAGCGGCACCAGAACTATCAATGTATGTACGTGCAGAGCGCGGCCTTGCACAGGACTCACAGCTCGGAGCGCTAACACCATATAGGTTGTGACCACCAAACAAGCCATGTTCAATTGGAATGGTACCAACGAGCGTTAGGTGTTTGTCCCCGGCCACATTATGAAACTTCGCGTGCGACTGGTACGGGACGACAACTACGATGGGAATACGTGGGTAGGCACCCTGCATGATCAACTGTCTCATCTAAAGCTCCATTCCGTTAGAGATATGCGGCGTGTGGGTGGATGAATGGATGCGTATCGACGCCGAGGATCTGGATGGTGCCTCAGATTAAATATCTGTTACGATGTATTCTACTATTCTACTACCACCAGTGAAGTATGCCATCTGATATTATGGGGGATCTCCCATTTCTCAAACCAGCGACCGGTCGAAGAACTAGGCCACTCAGGAAAAAAGAAGAAGAAAAAGCGCGAATAAAATTGCTGGTGAGCAAGCAATCAAATATATGTAATGACCACTGATCCATCTCTCAGGCAGGATTTGTTATGAGCTCTCAGTTGCTGTGCACCAAGCCAGCGAGCATTATTTAAATCGACCTGTCTGAAGTAGGAGCACGGGCGATTGCCGCTCATCCTCTGTGAACGGTGAATACTTGTATCGCCGCTATCAATCCAAGAGGAAATCTACGAAAAGAAATGTGGTGAGCAGCCACTTGAATGGATGGAAATGAACACTTATCCATCCTTCTTCTACGTTACGCGTAGTCCAAACTAAGGGTGTCGCAGTCAACGTCAAAGTGAGCTACAATAACGGAAAATGTAATAATCTATTTGAAGCATGGTATTTTTTAAAATATGACAGGCCATGCGGAAGATGGATACTATGCTACAGGTATATACTGAAACTATTCTACAGGTATGCTTTGCGTATTTACACAAAGGGAGATAACAGGACTCTACAACGGTGAAGTTGAGTAATGTCTATACGACGGAAATTCGAAGACTGACTCTGGGATCACGAGCTGTCCAGTCATCCGGATAGCCTGACGAACCAGGCGCACGAAGGCGTCGAAACTGCCCACGGATTGCAACGGCACGTACTCGCGATGCGAGATTCTACAGCCCGGGCATGGAAACACCGAAGGAAGGGCCCCCATATGGCGGAGGAGAAGATGACACTAGGGCCAAGACCCGACGCACCTGAAAAACAAGTGCGATTCAGGCATGTGGTACGCACCCTGCAACACAGGCATTAGCAGACAAGGGAAGGCTTTGTCGGCTGGTGGGGGGTCGACAAAGCCTGCCTTTGTCAACTCAAGGTTCTTTTGTTGGCCGTTTTGCTGGGTGCAGAACATATGACTGAATCGCACTTGCCTTTCAAGTGTGTTGGTCTTTGCCCCCAGTGTGAGCGATCGCCTCTGGATCCTCTCAAGATGAGAAATGAAAAAACGAAAGGACTAAGACTCACCGGACAGAATGTGTTTGCGCGCGCGAAATGCAACGTGCCAGCGGATAACAATCCCAGTAGCGCACAAGCGATACGCGCTCTGACGTCGAGCAATATTGCACGTATGGCCCACCTTTACCTCCAACGCTTCGAAAAATTCCGATGACTGAATATGGCCTTGAAGATATGCGTTCCATTTCCAATACGCCATGCGGCTAGTAATATATACCAGCCCAGGCCTGTCACATTTATAGGCGCGCCGCTTGGCCACTAGGGCCTGAATCTGCATTCTTGGATTATTCATTCGCCATCTGGGGCAAACACGGTTAAGTTCTAATAAGTTGAAAAAAGAACATGACTCACATAAATCGCAGGATTTCAGGATGAGTGCGCCGAGGGAAGAGGGGAGTGCACCTAGATGGCATGAGGCGCCACGGTGGACGACGCCTACGCGAGCTATTGTGCTGTAGATGCGGCGGGATCAGAAGTAATTTTGAAGATCGACAGAGAACCTACAGGACGCGTCTCGCGGCGAGGAGGTAAGGAATATGAGAATCAGAAGGACACGAGAAAGAAAGAAAAAGCGGGATATCACAACACCTGGCTCCGCATCATTCCTATCGTTCTCTTCCATCCCGCGCCCCCCTTCTCCATCTTGGCAGCCACTCTCGCAGGCCCGTCCAACACCACGCTGACTATATTGCTCCACCCCTAGGATCCGCCCCATTTCAGTCCTCGTCTACGCGTACCCGCCACAACGTGGATTCAACCGCAATGGAGAAGCAGCGCGAGCGTCTGCTGTACCCCGGCCGGGTCAACCTGACGACATACCCCGGCCAGCACTGTATCAACCCGTTCCCGCTCCAGCGGGGCGCCGATTCCCCGTCAGCGCCGCTACGTGATCTGCTCGCGTCTCCGGGCCAGCATCAAGGCGCTTAATGTCCTCGGCGCACGCAGCGGCTCCTATTCCATCTATGCAAGTCCATTGGCCATCCAGTTCACTTTAATTTAATCCCAGCTTCATCCAGCTCATCCCCACCGTCTTCCACCCGATATCGAGGAGCTCAGCCTTGACGTGCGCCCCAACATCGCCGTCACCTGCGTCCGCATCAAGATGAGCGGACTCGACCGTGGGGACCTCGACGAAGTGTGGCTGGCGGCTGCAGAAAAGGCGACCGTGCTCTTCCGTTTGCGAACTACGCGACGCTGAGGCGCACCAAGAAGAGGAAGCGGGCGAGTTCTACGGTTTCGGCGTCGGCATCCAAAGTAGTAGTGACTTCGTAGATTCCCCGTTGGTTCAAAACAATCTATGATACATGAAACAGTACAGTTATTATTGCAAGTCATCCACCTAATGATCTGTCTCCTCCCTTGTACGCCTGACGGTCTTGACGAGGTCGGCTTCGGTGACCTGACGATCGCGTCGTACTTCATGTCACTCATCGACACCATGCGGTCCACCTGGACGCCTGCGATCAGCTCCGTGCTCTTGCAGATGTACACGGTGAGCCAGCCGATGGGACAGGAAGATCTTGATGTCGGGGCGGGTGATGAGCTCGGGTAGGATCCACCCGTCTTCTCGAAGAGCGCAAGACGCAGGAGGGGCTCGAAGCTGCAGTGCCGTCAGGGCAGAAAAAAAGAGATGAATATGAAGCGCACGCACATGCCAAAGCGCTCCGCCATGCCAGGACGGTGCCCATAGGTAAAGCCGCGACACGGGGTGCAGCATATCGATGTTTGCCCACACGATGTGTTCCAGCACCTGCAGCAACCCCAGCCGGCGGAGCACCCCGCGCACCGCCTCCAGACTCTTGTGCGAGTCGAGGATCACCGCGCTGATCACGCTCTCGATCATGTTGCTCCGGAACTTGGGCGCCTGCATCCGCGTCAGCGCCGCCCACGTAAAGATGTCGCCGCACAGCAGCGCCTCGTCAATTTATCCCCCCGCTTCGTCCAAGATCCGGGCCTTAAAGTACAGGAGGCACTGCCAGAGGTAGATCTTCTGTGTCTGCGCCTGCGGCCGATGGGTGCACGGGAGGCAGAGGTACGGCGGGCACAAGCGATCTGTACGGCACAAGCGACGGTTGGCACAAGCGACGGTTTCTGTACCTCATGAAGGTCGATGTGGCGAGACATCGAGACCGGCCACTATGAATGTTTCGTTCCTCCTAAATTTCTTTATATAAAAAAAACCACACAAGGGCCTCTTGGACGAGGATACGAGCGATGGGTCTTATCGATGTCCTCAGTGTCATCATGGGGCTCGAAGTCTATATCCGCCAAGCTGGGTAACAGCGGCCTGCATTCGACTTGTCAGCAAATGGGATAAAAGGAATCAACGCGTTCTTTGTAAAAATACAAGGTCATTGGCAGAGAGTCATGACTGTGACCTACGTGATACTTGCTCATTGCCGTTGTCCTTGTCCAGCGGCTTTCGTTGAATGTATACGATAAGAATAATCGCATATCAAACTACGGTTACCCTACGATAGTGGGCTTTGCCGCACCAGTGGGCCTACTATTACTTATTTAATTACAACAGCTTTACCATGGCCAGGTTGTAGAGGATAGAAACTTAATTATTATGCTCTACATGGCGGAATCTTGGCAGCCTGAGAACTGGATCAAATATGTACAAAGAGGGAGTATCTATTGACTCTTCCGACAAAGGCAAATGGATGGGCTCAAACCTAAAGCCAAGAACCTTCTCCACTGTCCAGTGCAAGAACAGGCAAATGGGTGGCATACCCATATCAAAAACTGGCTATCTTGGCTACCTGCACTTTTATGTGGGCCTTGTATCGTCCGCATGTATTGCACCACTGGCCTAGGCGATCTCACAACCATATGCATTGGAGTCCTTGCCCTCAATTTGGCTGGAATCCTCTTGGTATCGCTTTGTAAGTATGATTTAACAACTCCAGACCAGTATGTAACACACAATAGTTTGTGATCGGGCTCGATCAAAGTTGTTGTCGGAGCAACAGAAATCTAAACAGCTGCAGGACATGTGCATTACAATCATGGGGCCATTTTCAACGCCAGTTGATCTTGGTAAGTTTTATCCTAGATATTTAAGATCATATACCTGATTTTTGTTAGATGTAGCGCCGCATGAAAGAATTTCCGATATACTGCAACGACTGCGAAGTAAAGGTCACATTGCCGATCCTGACACGGTGAAGCACTATGTTGTCTTTCCAAGACATGGGTTTGCCTCCCTTGAGCCAGCGGATATATTGTGCGACCTGGGAATATCAGACCAATCGGTCTTGCACGTCAGAACTTCTGTTCTTGGAGGCGCACCTTCAAGTTGTAAATTGGCATTTTTGGTTCTTGAAATACTACAACTGAGTTTTGCTAGGTGCTGCTAAACCAAATGAAACTGCTAGCTCAAGCAAATCCCCTTTTCTTGGAGATAACAGCGCTACATCGTCATCTTTTGTGCTTCAAAGAATTACGAATTCCCCTTTGGTTGAAAGTCTTTATTGGTCTATTGATGGACTTGATAACGAAGACTGGAGAAACTGGCCCAACAATCCACCCAATGGATTAGAGATCCCTCCGCACATTCATTTTGCAGTAATGCCTATCATTTTGTTGGTTGAAATTACTTATCCCTCTATCCAGAAACTTCTTGATGATATCAACAAAGTCACAAACGATAATCTTAGCGCATCTGGCACAGCAATACAGCGCTTTACCCGCTATTTTTGTGGGTTTGATGCAACTCTAGAAGTCGCAAATTCGAGTCAAAGGCTTCCACCCAACAATGCTATATTGGCCTTACATGTACTCCAATTGTTTGCCACGACGCTGGGGGTATCGAGAAATGTACCATCGAAAGAATATCCTAAACTCGACCTGCCGGAGCTGAAGGGGAAGAATCTGGATGTTCGTTCATTTTCAGATGACTTCCGGAATCCATTCATTGATCTTGATTCAGGTCCTACGTAAATTAGACAACTGGCCTTCCGTCATAACATCTGCGCATGATTCAAGTATACGTCACTCATTTGGCTCCGAAACTGGCACTGTTCAGAATCTAAGCGGGAGCCCTCAAGACCCACAAAAGCGGTTACTCAACGCGCTGTACAATAATTTCTCCTCCAGTTTCAAGAAAAACAAATTTCACCAAATCTTGATCAATGTCCAGCTTGCTGCATTTATGTTGGGATGGTACATGCAGGTGTGTTGTGTTGACCATTATCTAACAATATCATGATCCAACTGTCTTTGATAGGGAAAATTCAAACTTCCAAATACTCTCAATGACTTATTTCAAGAGTTCACTCAGTATGGATATTAAAATATTGCCTTACCATTATTCTAACAGATACTAAAGACAAGGCTTCAATCAGCAAGTGATTGAGGATAGAACGGAAATTTCAATAAATTGTTCAATGACGGATATTGGAATTCCATTCAAGCTATCGGAACTCATCACTCCCTTCATCCTTCTACTTCCTGTTCCTCTTGTGACATGGTCGTTCAATGATGTGCAGCTGATCCAAGTTCGTCAAAATTGTGTTCTTAACTGTCAAATGCTCATATTTCTAATTAAAATTGCAGATTCGTAGATATCTTGGCAAAAAACCTCCTGCTGTCATAGCCTATGAAGAGGCATTTTTACAGGAGCTCTGGAAGGTAGCAGAGGGCCTGGAAACACCTGAGAGAGCTCTCTGGGCCTTTTTCTCCAATCTAGAGAACTTGCCAAGTACTGAGGGCACAGAAGGGTGGTTTTATCAGGCCCCAAAAAAGCCAGCAGCAGCAGCAGCATCTAACTGTTCACCCTCTAACTCTGGCCTGGCAATATCCTTGCATGCAACAACTTCGAATTCACAGTCGGAGTCTGTAGGGACCAGAAAAGACGATGTCCTATTTCCGCAGTGGGTTCATGGATCTCCACAGGCACCTAGTATGTATATATCTTCAACAAACCAATCACAGCTCAGTCTTTAGATTCCACAGAGTTACCAACGATGGCATCTTCTAAGCCTTTGGAGCAAAACGATAGTAGTAGGAATCAATTGACAGACATTATCAACGCCCAGGGAACAGGGAACATCAATTCTGAAAAAAACAGGTGTGTACACCAAACAATACAAATTACTGTTGTACTCAGCATCGTCCATTGCCAGAAAAATCTCTAGAAAAGCGGTCGGAGCCTGCAACGGACAATACGGCCTGGGCGCAGCAGTTAGCAGCTGCCATCAATTCTGCCTCTGCCATGGGAACTAGTGAAATCGATTCTGAAACAACAGGTGAGTGTGCCAACACAATCCAAATAATCAGAAGTAAATGTTTTGTCTCTTCAGATGGGCCTCTACTTTCAACTCTCCAGTCTGGAGCGTTTAGACCTTGGGATCATAGCAACAGATACCGAGCAATTGCTGTTTCGATACCAAGTTCGGCTAACCCAGATCATCATCTGCCTTCAGGACCGACCATTGACCCTGCACTACTGAATCCAAATATTCCTGCATATCCCAGAAACGATACCATTCTTCCGGACCTTTCAAACCAATTATATCCCTCTTCACTTGGTCTTGACATCCCAGTCGGTCTTTCAGATGCAGCTTTTGGGTCATCGGACGCTGTAGACGGGACCCTGGGGCTTGCAAATCCAGGAAAACATCCAAGAGTGGACGATAGCTCGGATTTAACGTCTTTGAGTAGTGACGATCAGAGTCCACCTGATCCAAAGCCTCGAAAGCGAAAGCCGCGCAAACTACGCCCCAAGCAAAAGCAAAAGAAGGCCAAATTGGAAGCACCTCTGGAAGACAAGGCAGAAATATCAGATGCAGACTCCGATGGACCAGAGTCGGAAGATAGCGATGTCCAGTATATCCCGTTTATTGATCTGACTGGTGATGATGTATGTTTGAATGCTATGCAACTGCAACAATTATAAGAAGCTGATTAATATGTGTAGGACCTTTGGAGCTCTCGCGTTGTAAACTTCAATAAGCAGGAGAAAGTTGCCCGAGATCCTGTTGGGATACATGTGCAGTGTTATTCCACCAAGAACCGCATTGTCAACTTCCATTTTAGAGCCTTCATGAAGGAGGTAAGGAAATCTTGTTGATTCTTTGATCATATAAGCTCATCCAATGTAGTGCAAACATCCTTGGATGAACCGCAAGGAGTATTCCAAGGACAACGAGTACCGCATTGCACAGGAAATACACAGTTCCTTTGAGAAAGGCTTCGTCCAAGTTCCAGGCCTCTCTCCATCCCCTAAATACTGGCTGGATAGCGCTGGGATCCCAGAATACATGAAGGGATGCTCTATCTTCTTTGTTGCAACCAAGGAGCAATGGCTTACGTTGGATGGATATACTCGCCAAGAAATTTTCAAAAACCGGCACATCGTCATCAGAGGCTTGATGTCCACTATGGATTTTAATATGGACGCCTTTGATCTAATGGGAATCCCTTTGGATCGGCTTGTGGAAATGCATGGTCTGTCTTGACAGCATTTTTATCAATACACATCTCACACATAATCCCAGATCTGTCTTTGCGAACACCTCAAGACCAGATGGGCGGTATGATAGTTGGGACTCCTCAAACTTTCCTTCATGAAAGTTTAGAGGGACGAGTTCTAAATGTCATGGACCTGCCCATGCATTACACAACTCTTCCAGACCCGGAGGGTTTCCAGTAAGTTGAATTGCTATATTGAGTCTGCTAAATAGTCTCACACATCTTTACTAGGGATCTGGATACAAGTGGTGCAGCCTTGGCCCGTACACGAACTTTGAGCGGTTGTCAATATTATGGTGCTCTGCCAGTCGAGTCGCATACAAAATGGGGAATGGCTACCTCATCTGGCGCTACAACACTTGTCCATGCAGACAGAATGGCAACACAAGTGACTGTGAAAACAGGCTCTAAAATGTGGTATTGTGCCACTGGTAATATGGAGACTGTGCATGCACTCGACAATTGGGATCCCCTCATGTCTTGCACCCAGGATCACTCCTTCGAGGGCACACTTTTAGAAGCTGGAGATGTCTTGTATGTTATACTCGTTCCTGCTCAGCTTTGGCTAAAGATGATTTCCAGAGCAATGCGTCCAAACACACTTCATTATGTGCTTACAGTGTCAAATTCTTTTGTCCTGGGACGCAATTTTCATTGCATGTCAACAATCCTAGACAGTTGCTGGGCGCACATACACACCTCGATTTTGGACCAAGCATTGACGAACGCAGGTCATGAGGATGCATCTATCTTCTTCATCCAAATGCAGGCGTGGTGGTTTGTGAACTTCAAGCTGATTCAAATGGGTGTGTATATTTGATAAAATGAGGTGATGATCCTAAATCATATTTTTTAGGACAAGACCTTGGTTCATTCACCAAGATCCACATCCCAGATATTGGATCCTGGAAAGGATTCCTTCAGATGCTTTGTGTTAGCAACCTGGTTGTCTTTCTGGAGGCTTTGGATTATCGAAACTATCTTGATATCCGCCCTGGATCACTGGACAGACTCTCCTCTACACAGATTGAGGCAGAGAAAGTTCGGAGGGGAACATCCAACTCCCAATGCCGCCTTGCATTTCAGACCTTCGAGGCATTTAGAGTCTGGTTTTCCAAACATTATTGGGTCAAACTCGGATCGGAGGTTATTGATATAAACAGGGATATCTTTCATGTATGCTTCTACTTGCATGAGTATTCTCTACTGATATGGAAGTCTAGAAATCTGTGGTTCACTTGGCCGTCATACTGTCATTCTACAAGAGTGAAGATCACGGTATCAAAGTCAATACCCCACGTTGGACAACAACTGCATTCCAGAAAAAGTTGTCTCAGGCGCTTGAAGAATACCAAAGGAACGATTCGGGAAAGTCCTTGATCTTGTCGTATAATAAACTAACGCAGGACATGCTACAAGGGGAACGGAAACTTGCAGGGAATGGCCATTTTCTTCCTGATGGGTGGACGGATGATACTTTCGAAGTTATACGCAAGATATAGCAATCTGTATCTCTCTGTATATATTATTTGACGTCCATAAGTTTAAATTTCCCGCTTCTACAGACATCCATATCACGTGAATGCGGGAATTTTCCGCGATTCACGTGACCAACACATGACAATTGAATTGTTATTACGATATGTGGGTCCAGTTGTTTATATATGTAGACTGCACAGATTCTGCCTTACCTCTATCTCCAGACAACCGAACTGAACCCAGTATACTACCTTACTCTCAAAATCTCAAGCTCTGCATCAACATCTACCTCTTTTGGTCATCTGGGCTTGAACCTTTGGCACGACTGCCTCATGTTGATCCCGGCATAGGGAAGCTATAAAGGTCTTTCAGTGAAGAAGCAGGACCTTCAGTTCTGACTCTTGACCACCATATTGCAAAGAGACTTTCTTTGGCCTTTTTACTTCCAATATCATGGCCTACTTGCGCACACGTCCTACTGGCAGAGGAACATACCGAGGAAGCTGATCCAACTCAACAAATTATATATGAGTAGGGCTCATTTTACCATTAGGTAACCGGCACTGTTGGTTATGGTTTTCTTTATTGCCAGTATCGACCTGGCCGCATTTTAATCCGCACCGAAACCAAGGTCCCTCGCAGGGGAGCTCTTCCAATCACCGTAGGAGGCACCGGTGTTGCTCATATGGCCAATGTTGTCACTCTGTTACCTTTCCTTGACCTCAACGATCGATTTGGGGTTGTGAATCCTGTTGTCCATGATGCCGTTGTGGTGGTCGGCAAAGAACACTTTCTTGTGTCTGGTCATTGGCGACCTGCAGGCCCTATCAACAGTGCTCTCAACAAGGTTGCCCCCGGCTTCAACTGGCGGGGTGAGGTCACCGTAGTGGCCCTTGGTCGTAAGGTTCCTTACCTTTCAAACATCAAGGCCGCTTCAGCCAAGGCTGCAGTCAACAAGTGCGTCCACAGTCTATTGAAATCATCTTCATTGTTAACTAGTATGAATTTCTAGGTTTATGGCAAGCTTTCTTCTCAACATGCATGGTGGCCAAGTCATTCCCAGTCTTATGGTGTGATTTGCTGTGTAGCATATGAGTTGTACATCTCTCAGGCTTTGGTTGGGACTGTATCATGACTGTATCTTGCAATATGCTCAAATCATTCTTCAATGGCCTCTTATATTTTTTGAGTCCAGAATTTCTAGCAGAAAAATTAGAAAACAACTGAGCGTTCAGTATAAATATTTACAAGAGTACATTGAGGCATTTCCGGTCGTGGCACTTCATCTAAATGCAAATTATAATTCAATTATTTATCCATTTCTGGCAATTTCCTGGTGGAATTTAAAGGCTTTAGATGGTCACGGACATTGTTTGGCTTGTATTTGTATCTCAAGGCTTTCCTCCGACTTTCTCATCATGAATACCAATCAGTCAAGTGCAAGAAGTACCAGGCGTAGTGAATCAATCCAAAGTTCAGATCATATCATGTCCAGCAGTGAGTGCCACTGATGATTGAAGGAATTCATAATTTATAATGCACAATCAACCAGGTTCCAGGTCAAGAGGTTCTGTTGCAGGTAATTCTTTGATAATTCTTGCAGTATATTTTCTGATGCTTTCTTCCAGATTCATTATCTAGCATGAATAGACAGTTTCAATATGCAGAAATAGAAGACACATTTGGAGGTGCAACAAGTTAGGGACAAGAGAATGTCTGGCAATTAATTGCATTTGTATTCACAGGTGGTCGGCCTCGAAGTTCACTGAATTTCCAAGCATCAGGTGAGCCTCTTTCAACATCTAAAAATTTGATATTCAAGGTCAAGACAGGAAAGGGAAAAGGAAAAGGAAAAGAACGGTTCTTTGGCAGCCTGAATAGTAATGAATCTGAGCAGAATCCTTCCGAAGTAGACCTCTTCCAGTACCATATCAAGTGTACACTCAATCTTTTCTGTAGATATTGTCTTTTGAACCTCCCCCTTCTATTGGAGCCCAAAGACGTGATCAGTATCGAAATCGACGGCCTCCATCTAGGACATCGGGCCCGGTTGGAGGCCCTAGTGGATACCATTCAAATCACAGGGACTCAGAGGATCACCCCTTGATATCTGAATCTGTGGATCGAATCAACCCAGACTCTGCTGCCCAAGATAGGATTTCTTATTTTCAATATCAATGGGAAGCATCACAACGAACAAGAGAATGGGCAAGCCACCAAGAATCGTCACAGCCAGAGGATCGAGCTGTTACCCCAAATGTCAACAGCAATTTGAGATCTCACAATACTACGGTATAAAATTTAAAACAGAGTTCAAGTTTGCTCTGTGTTCACTATTTTTCATAATCAGGACCACCCCAATGCTAGACGGCCTTTATTACCCTCAATAGGACGAGCTATGACACCAGTAAATGATGATCAGGAACCTCGTAATACACAGGTAAAAATTCCGCATTCTTACTGAATTTGGATGAAAAATGAAACCTTCTGTCATTTAGAGTCAGCACAATACTCAACATAGAGAAGTCACACCACCAATAAGAACTAATGAGATACCTCGCAATACCCAGGTATACCTATTATCTCTAACAATGTTCTTTTAACATTATGGATCCAGTTTGTGCCAGCATCTCAAGACAACTTCGGAGACTTCCGTCGTGAAATGCAACAAGAGTTCCGTAGACTTGGAGATGAATTAAGGGGAAGAATACCACCCACAGGAGGACAGCCAGACCCCCCACCTCCTGATCAGAGTAGATTTGAACAGTCTTCACCTTTCCCAATCCTACCCAAGAACAAAACCGGAAACCCTCATCGTAGACCAGCTGTAAAACTTCAAGTTGCAGTGAGGAATTTCTCTAGAGAATTGATTAAGAGCATTACAAACTTAATATGTTTTTTTATGTATAGAAAATAGTGCGAAAACACCTGGACAGCTTGGTTCCCAGAAACGTCCAAATTATCCCTTCTGTCTCTTTGGAAGAACGTCAGACTTATACCGCAGAGGTGTTGCTACCTGGGAATGAAGACAAAGAAGCCACTTCAGAGGATTACTTCCGGTTTGATATTGGCAGCACACGAAGTTCACCCTGGAACAAATCTGCAGCTCGTGTATTTGCAGATCTCACCATACGCCAATTGGGTCTACCAAACACTGTTGAAATGTATGAAGCTATACGGCATGCATTTACCGCCCATCTGGACACAATTATTCGACGACACAAGGAGTCACTGAAGCCCGGGCCCCAACAAGCTCAACACAAATCCAAGCATCGCCGTCAAACCAGAAAATATGAGGTTTTTATTTACTAATTGATTTCCAACATGAAAACCATGCTTATTATGTTCTAAGCTTTTCCACCGCCGACGTTATATTGCATACATGTTCAAACCATTCCGCAGGCATATTGACATGCTGGAGCATCTTGGTATTGATGGGATGTCCAGCGATGAGTCAGAGACAGAAGATATTGGCGAGGATGAACACATCCAGTACCACATTCTTTCCCCTCAGTGGAGGGCTGGTCGTGTTGCACCATGGGTGCGGACCTTTGATTCTATCCACAATATTCTCCGGAAGAGTGGGGAATCCCAGACCACCTGTGGATCATTTCCTAGGAACCGCAAGATGGTCAATAGAAAAAGCACCAGTATCAAATTTGTTGCTGGCCTTCCTATCAACACGTATGATCCGGAATGGATGGAGAGGGATCCAATAAGGAAGTATAATCTACGTCCTTTGACCCAACAGTATGACTTCACTCATGATGAGGATGTTCTTCTGTAAATGAAAGATTTTCTGGAAAGATTCTCTTCTCATCAATTTTCTAGGTTGGCCCTTTGACACGGACATCAGGCATAGTATATATTCCAAAATCTTGTAATTGTAAATTAATAACCACAATTGTCATCATGGTGAATCAGATCCCAAAGCCACCGGACCTCAGTTGTTGCCATCCCATGTGGGGACAGATGCTCTATGAATTCATCCACATTTTGAGAACGTCTGAATATAGTTTGGATCTGCTCGATAGAGTCATGCGTGTATCCATGGGCTTGAAGATAATATCCTGCATGCTTTCCCAAAACATATTGGGAATACTCTGGTGCAGATGAGGAACCATAAATTGTGTTGGTTATTCCTGCAAGGTCTCGGATATGTGAAAAGATGGGTCTATGCATCTTGGGCGTATCCTGCATAGGAGACTTCTCCTTCTTTTGGTCTGGGGATATACAATAGTTATTTTTTTTGAATGGTCGGAAGTCTCACCACTTGCCTGAATACAAGCCTAGCTGCACCATCCTGCTTTTGTCTCCCCTCAGAACCATATAGACCAGCGCATCTTTTATAGACTCAAAGCGTTGGAATTTGGGAGATACAACACCGTGGACTTGATCTTGAGGGCTATGCAAAGTATCAGGATGATGAAAATAAATTTCTAACAAACAGAAAGACGAACTAGTTTTTGACATAGATTGCTCTTGACCCTTTTCCTTTGTAGACAGCATAAAATGGACCGCTTGCAGCAAACAGATCTAAGATCTGCCTTGAGGCAGAAATTTCCCGAGCAAAATCCTCAGGTTGCTGTTCTGCCTTATCATGTCCAAAACGCTTGAAGAGGTTCTGGAGGCCAAAGGCTGCATTGGCTTCTGGATGGCTGGTGCACTTGATAATGATTGGCAAGATAGGACTAGGTTGCTTGTCTCCCAGAAAAGGACTATCATAGACAAGACGGGTCAGGGATAATGATACACAGGTAGTAGATTGTTTCGTTTGTTAACTCACGCAGTACTAACAACACCTGGAGACTCACCCCCAAGCACAGTGTAAATCTTCAAGGAATCGGGGCCGTGGTATGACATTGAGAAGGCAAAGAGAAATCCCAGGATTCTCAATGATTACATCATTTCTTGATTTGGGAATTTATTTATTTCCTTTCTTAGAATGTTTGGTGCTCTCAAATGATTGTCATTCCCGCAGCCTGCAGATTTGACATTTCTGGACTGCGGAAATGTTGAGTTCTTTTCGCGGAAATGATCTATTTCCGCGGCATTTCCAGGCTCCCGAGATCACCCGGAAATGGTAAGAATGTTTGAAATATTCTCAGCATCTGACAGCTGGGGGAATAACGGGAGTTTATTTTGTAAATATCAAATATTACCAACAAATGCTGGCCATTTACTAGGCCCGAGAATGATAGCCTGCCCCCAGTGTCATCAGTGCAAACTTGTATTGTTTAGGTATATACCTGCTTCCACCCTGATGTCACACAGGGAGGATAACCAAATAATCTATGCCAAGACATTCACAAAATACGCAGAAAATATTTACAATGCCTTTCAGATGTCTGTGGCTCAAATAATGCACAATGCATCGAGAAGAGGCAGAAGGTATTCAAAATATATGTTGATCTAAGCATATCTTTTGAATACCTTCTGCATGTTTGAGGCCACAAACATCGCAAAGTTATTGTAAATATTTTCTCCATATCTTTTCAATGTTTTGGCATAGGTTATCTAGTTATCCTCCTGGTGTCACCATAAAAAATTGTACCACCTCTTTTTTGGCTGCTATGGGAATAAATATCTCCAGCTGGTTGTGGCTGTTGCCACATGTGACTCACATGGGGGAGTCACTCCTGTAAACCAACACTTGGACAGATAGGGGTGATTCAGTTTCTCATATAATTACTGTGTAACAAACATCTATCTCTCCCCCTCTCCCCTCTCAGAATGCTGGGGACAATGTCAGTACAACCAGGTGAGAGTCAGACATGCTGAACATCAATTATAAGCTGATACAACATTCAGACTTGTATACAAATGATTATATACAGGAGGCAGCTGTGAACCCCAAGGGATCAGCAGCACCAAGATATCTGGGCAATTTTTCCAATTGTAAACTACAGAGATCATGGGCGAAATGGACCTGCAGAGTCTGACCATGCTTGCCTTCACTTGCAAGGAACTCTATACTCAGGTGAACATAGTTATCGAACACTATACCATTTCACATGTTGCAGACTGGGATTTATGCTGAATGAGTGTTCAATTCATGCTCATTCAAACAGGCAGTGTTATCTCTGGGCTCTGGACAATTTGTCTGCTATTTCCAGGTTCCGAGCAAGTCAGTGTTTCTTCTCCACTCCACATACGCAAAACGACTCACTCAAACCAGAGCAACACTGTGAAGGATATTAGCTGTTTTGGGATCAATTATCCTTCACCAACTCTTATGGTTTGGAACACAGCCTCGTTCAAGGTCTGACGTGTCACAGCTTACAGTGCATTGCCTTGGCCATGGTTTGGGCATGCCCTTGGATGAGCCTCAAGCTGAACATTGCTGCCCTCTGACTTCAATTGAGTCATACAGCTATAATTAGGATTATTTCTATGTATAGTCCTCCCTCCCTGTGGGGAGAACATAGCTCATCTTTGCTCAATACATTACCTTGCTCACTAACTTGCGTAAATCTAAGAGTCATCATTGGCTACCTTAACACAAAAGCCACGTGCTTGTATTGACATTAGTACAGCAGTTCTAAGAGCACAAAAGACCCACACTCATGCTCATGCTTAAGGAAGACTTGCTCTCATTATTGGGCTGTTTGAGATAGGCTTGTAGGGTATCAGAGGCTGTTTGAAGGGATTTCTGAATCAACTCTATTGCCATATGACACTTCCAAATTGCTTGTATGCTAACACTAACAGTTTCCACTTGTATGCAAAGGCCCCATGCCACTGATTGCAATGAATAGGTAATTGCAGCGCAAAGAACAGTCAGGATCAGAGCTTGTCTTCGATCAGTGGCAGTGTGACAGCAAGTTGGCTCCGGTAAATAACAAATACTGTTTTGATGCCACTATAACCTACTCATCAGCATCAGTTGGGAGTCTTGTGCCCCCACTCATGAATCTTAAATCTGAACACCCTAAGTATGGCCAGAATGGCCTTTTACAGTCCAGGACTTATGAGGTATACTCTAGCTACATAGCCACCTGCACATAGGCCAAGACTTCTTGTACCTCTTGATAGAATGTTGAACTATACATACCCTCCTTCCACAATACCACGGAAAACAGAGATAGAGAAGCCATTGGTAGAAGGGAGAAAGGGAACTGGGTATGATCCTCTAAATTGGTGCCATGCTCCTGTCAGACACACTGGCCAATACTATGCAGGCAAATGCAAAGTGGACCAAGGTTGTGCTCAAGAAGAAAGGAATTGCCTATATTGCTAGTGGAGATATGACCAGCTCAAGACTGGAGATTACAACGACTACAGGGGTGTATATATACTAGTGGGTGACATGGGAACGATCTGATAAGTATGGGAGTGTCCTAAACTAATATGGAAGTGTCCTCATCAATGATAAGTATCATGCTATATATGCTATCTACAGTGCAGGATAAGGAGTCTGACAGTAGATTGAGTCCGATAAGGCCAGATAAGCCCGGATCAGGTCCGATAAGCAATCTGTTCATGACAGCTCCCATATCGCTTCATCTAGCAAGTGGTGAGCTTCTGGTCAAGATCCTTATTGGCCATTTCCTTCATTCAGCTCTTCCATCACTTGTTATATACCGAGCCAGGGACGGACACTGGGGGCAGGCTACGATCTCCGGGCCCCGCAGATAGGCCGGAGATCATGCGGAGATCAATTATCTGCGCCAAATATTCCGGCCATCTACGGGGCCCGCAGATGGCCGGAATATTCAAAATAATCTGATTATCTCCGGGTTATCTCCGGGCCCCGGAGATAACCCGCAGATCGGTAATCTCCGTAACATCTGCGGACCATCTGCGGGGTCCGCAGATTTTGAATCTGCGGACCCCGCAGATGGTCCGCAGATGTTGAACCAAACATTCCAAAAAAGGAGATAAAGACTGTGCTTCTAAGATACTCAAAAAGGAGACTCCCTCTATAGGTTAGTGTGCTTGCTATGTTCACTCGCTTGGTGATTCTTTGCCAGTGTGATACTATGAAAGCTAATTTTCCATCTATGTTCAGAAACATTCAATATCTAAAGAAGAGAGAGGACAAGAAGAGATTGAACTAACCAAACAAGACTTTGATCCCTGAGACTCGCATCTCCTCGCATCACTTCGGACTCTGCGAGAACGGGTTTTAGGATACGGAGTGTTTGTAGTCAGTTCTCAACGCATGCTATGCATAGATGAACGAAATATTTCAATACATACAGTTTACAGTTCCAAATAAGTACAAGAACTTGATGAAGCGGTAAAAATTACCCAGGTGGATCTTTGCAACCACTCCGAATCGGCTCTCAGTATGTGTCCGTGTGGTGGTGGGCTCGGCATTGTCGCACGTCGATGTCGACAGCACCGGGTTCGTGTCGCTCGTGCGCGACGTCCCCTCGCTCGAGTCATTGCTCCCCTCCGTGCAGTGCCGCCTCTCCCTGTCCCGCTCTGCCTCTTGCGCTGTCACCGCCTCCGCTCCATCCAATCGACCCCGTCAAAACGAACCTCTCCTCCTCCTGCACCTCGTGCACCACGTTCCATGGGTATGGCACGCATGGCAAGGTCCGCCGCTGCCATCGCGTGCACTCGACGACAACCCGCCACGACGTTAGGGAACGCGGGAGGACGACGCGCATCTGGCGCATGTGCCGGGTGATAGGCGCCATGACGTCCTCCTCCGTGTCGACCTCTTCGCTGCGCACGCTGCTGCTCGTGGTGGAGGTGGAATTGGACCGAGTTGGAGTGCGTGTGGGTATGTGAGAAGACCCATGCGAAGATGTCGACACGGCGTGTGACGTGCTCGACACGTCGCCGTCGTCGACCACGTCCTCCGCATCCGAGACGCTCTCGAGCCCCATATCGTCGGTGTCGCCCACGCCGGGCCATGTCGGGGGCTCGTCTTGTGCACGGGAGCTGCGGAAGTAGATCAGTACACGCAGATTAGGGGAAGAGTGAGGGCGGAATGTGGGGAACGCGGATGTGGATGGATGACAGCAAGGGAGGAAAACGAGTAAAAAGGAGTGAAAGAAGAAAGCACACCTCGCCCACTTTCCTCCGCAAATCCACCCACTCCCCCTCATCGCGGCACACAAACCCAATAAGCATACTCGAGTCGAGCCTCGACAACGGCATCTTGCACACCCGCTCACAATGGAACGTCCGCAGCTCCGCCGCACTGTACGCATGCGTGTAATGTGCTTCCTCAGCTGGCGTAAGGTGGCCGCCCGCAGGCTTCGGCGCGGTGTCGTCGTTGTCATCGTTGTCGTTGTCAGCGGCGCACGACCAGGGCGGGCGGGCGGCCGTAAAGCAGCTTGTCCTCCGCCATCGGCGTGTGTCCGTGCCCCTGCACGTATGATGCGGGCGCTCGCATACACCTGCGCGAGCTGGCTGAGGCGGCGGCTCAGAACGGCACGGCGCGATTTTGGTGTAGAGGGAAAGGGGTCGAAGGTGACTTTGAGGACCTGGTAGAGGCGCATGATGGCGGGGGGCGCGAAGGCCAGCGTGCCGAGGGAGGGCACGGAGGCGAGGAGGGCGTTGCACATGAGTGGGCGGGCGAGGGAGAGGAGCGCGGTGAGCTGGGTGTTGATGCCCGTCGTCGGGTCGTCGGCAGGCTGGCCGTAGGCGGATGGGGAGGCGCGGCCGATGGGGACAGTGACTGTGCTGGCGAGGATTTGGCCGGTGAGGTGGCGCGCTTCGTCCTGCGTTTTCGGGGCGGCGGTCGTGCCTGCGGATCCGGAGGCAGAGGCGACGGCATGTCACAGCCGCGTGGTACAGCGCATTACCACTCATTACGAAGGTTGAGGAGCGCTGCGCCCTCCACCTGCGTGGCGCATCTGCGACAGAGTGCTTGCACGCGATTTTGCGAACAGTTTCTTGTGCATAGCTCGATGAGTGCGGGGAGGTTTCCAGACGTTGCCGGGGGGAGGTAGGCGAGGCGATGGTCCACTCGATGAGCCCTCTTCTGCCTGATATGCTGTCTGGTGCAGTGTGAACGCGAGAACACATTTTAATTTCTTGAGATTCAATCATCATAAATCTTCGAGATCGCAGATCTTCGACTCACCTGGTCAAGATAATTCTACTACCTCGAACGCGACGACTGCTCAATTCAGGGCGTCCGGTGTGGAATCGGGACATTCAAAGGAGATACCTATCGAGGAGTATGAGCCATTCTTCTTGATGCCTTGGCCCTTCTCTTGAAGCTCTCAATTTCTACCTCCAAGTGGCGTCACAGTGCGTCATCTGAATGCCCCGTGGACGAATGTGAGAGGACGGAGCCCGCGAGAGAGAGCCAACATTGGACCTGTTCTTGCAGTTGGCGCGGCGTGAGCGTCGAAGAGGCTTTGTTTACGCAACCAAACAAATATCTGATCCCCGACTTCGCATCAACTCGCATCACTCGCTCACTCAGTGTCCACTCTTTCTTGCTTTCGAAGGTTACAGACTACTGCGGCAACCTGCCGATCCACATGAAGACTTCTACTAACCGGTTCAACTTGGTCTTCAGTACTTTCTGGATCTCATCTTGGAGTGCTCCCAAAAGTCAGATATATGACTCAACAGAACGAACCTACGCCATCGATAATCGACGCTGGTTTCCGCGCAGACTATTCCAACGTACGTCAAATCTTTTCAGTGTCTCAACAGCAACGACCCCTACCCGTCCCGCCCCTCCCGCACATGAACCCTGCCCAGCCGTACAGCGACGGCCCCGCAAACGCCGCAGGAGCGTAGTACGACCCCTACCGCGGGCCCGTCCCGCACACATTCAACGAGGCCGTCCACGGCGCGCCGCCACCTGAGTGGGGCCAGACCGAGGCCATCCCGATGACACAGATGGGCCGTGGTGCGAGTCCCGCGCCGCCGATGCTGTACGACTGGCGCGTGAGCCCGGGTCCGCAGTCCGCGCATGGGCGCGCGAGTCCGGGTCCGCAGGCGGCATACGGGCGTGCGTCGCCGGGGCCGCAGGGCGCGTAGAGGGATGAAGAGGATTTTACTTTTTTCACATCGCATATGCACGCATACCCCTGCCCCCGTACGCCCCACACGCATACCTACATCTACTTATATAATCCTATATAATCCTGTTTTCGTTTCAAGATTTCGTTTGCTGTCGGTCCGATATTCCAATACTTATTGCGTTGTGTTTGGTATAGATTGATTGGAGGCTACCTATGATGGTTATGAATATGATAATTTGGATGGGATGTAGGTAGCTTTTTTGCGTAGAAATGAATTTGGCAGCGACGACGGATGTCTTGTTTAGGAGTGGTTGCTCGCATTGAGGCGGTAATGGTTTGCAATTGTGCGTCACGGCGCGCACGCCCACTCCGCGCGTACCCGAGTCTGCGGTCGACATTCCTGTGAACTGCGTGTCCCGCGCGCAGCATTCTCGCTCCTTTTTTCACACCTCTCGCACAAATCACAAACTCAAATAAATAGATTTCACTGTAACCTCGATTAGCGGACCTCGCGAAGGACGGGAGAGCAGCACACCTTGTACTACATACATGGGAAATACACTATGTAGCTAAGTCCTTGCAGGGAGATGCTGTCGAGAGATGAATATAACGCGGAAATGATATCGGGGGTACTTACCCGAATGCGCGTCATTTCGCGCGCCAAAAGGTCCCAGCAGAAATCTATAGTCAAAAAAAAGCGACCCTAGGTAATTCGGGCTTGCTTCTGACACAAAACAAACAAGTTGAATACCTCCAGTAGTAGCCTCGGTACGCGGCTTGAGACTCAGAATGGTATCTGCTCGGAAAATCACAAGAAATCCGATTTTCAGAGGAATAAGCAATGTACCTGCTGTGGTCACGAAGGAGCGTGTAATGAAGGAAACAAGAGATTAGCATGCAGTCCACAAGGAAAAGAGAGCCGGGGGCCTACTCTGGTAATTTCGCATTTTGAGTCTGGGAGGTCGATGCCGGTTCGGATAGGCGCGCAGGGACACAGAGAACAAATGAAATGATCAGAGAGTCCTAGGGAAGAGATTTGTGGCACTTACTTGCAAAGATCCCCGCGGGATTGCACCGCAAAGTCCCAAGTAGAAATTCCAGACTTGAGCTGAAGATACAAAATGAGTGAATTCGGGCAAAGCTACGCGACAAACATCGTAGCGGATCAATTACGAGCTAATATAGTTCTGGAGGCTCTCCGAGAGGGATAGCACCGGTAGGAAAGGATAAAATGGCCTAGATGTCAAATAGGTTAGCAACTGAAAAATGCGAGGGTAAGCCGAGATACTGACCATATGATATGTACGTCCCAGGGAGCTTAGACGAAGCCATCCGGAACTAAGGAAGAGGTTAGTACTTGAAAAAGATCAAGAAGAACAAAACTCACGTTGCTATGCAAAGTCGGCACTTTTCCCGAGTTGAGCAAGATGCCGGTTTTTCGGCCCCGGAGGCAAACTATCTGGAAAAGGATTAGAGCGAATCGAATGCGGTAGATTTTAGAAAGAGCAGGGTCCCCAAGGAGCTTTGAAGTCGAAGGTTTCAAGGGTAAAGGTCACCTAGAAAGACATATGTTGTCACGACAAAGTCTGGGATGAGAAATGAATACGAAAAGACTTACATGGTTCGCATGAGCACTTGGGAACTCGAGATGAGTTGGAAGGGCGCTAGATTCAGTGTTGAAGAAGCCATCCTAATCAAGGAAGAGGTTAGCACTTGAATGAGACCAAGAAGAGTGAAACTCACGTTGCTGTGCAAAGTTGGCACTTTTGATTCGGAGTTGATTAAAATGATGCCAGTTTTTTGGCCTCGGAGACGAAATACCTGCTGAAAAGGATCAGAACGAATGGAATGTGAGTGCTATCAAGAAAAATGGGGACCAGACTGAACCTTGAAGTCGAAAAGACACGTTGTCAGGACCAAGTCTGGGAGAAGAAATGGATAGGAAAAGACTTACATGGTTTGGGTGAGGACCTAGGTACCCGTGATGAGTTGAAAGGGACCTCGATTCGACGTTGAGAAGAAACACGACTGAATAGAACAGGTAGGCTTCTGAGAATAACAAGACACAACGTGGACCCACCTTGATGACTTCAGGGATGTTACCTGTGGAAGAACAAACGACGTGAGTAGTTTGAAAGAGAAGGTTACATAAATATGACTGCCAACTTACTTGGAAGAAAGGGATTCAAGAAGCTCCGAGAGTCTTTGATAAATTTATTTAAGTCCCTCGGATTCGAGTTCTAGAAGAGCAAAAGGCGCAATGAGTAGTTTGAAAAAGAAGGTTAGAGATGACTGCCACTTAAGTACTTGGAAAGGATTCAAGTGTGACTCCGAGATCCCTTGATCAATTTATTACAGGTCCCTCGGACTGACTGAGTTGACGCGAAAGAAATATCGAGCATTTGCTCAGATAAAATATTAAATGGACCCACGTCAATCGAATAAGCGTTGTACGGCACCAGACCAGAGTCAGTAAGTAATTCCTTGAGTACAAAAAAAAGAGTGAACTCCCGCCTAGGGATATCTCCGCATGGGTTCAAACGTTGTTGAACTTAACAGAGGACTGGGATGGATAGTGAGAGCTTCAAGTGATTCAGATAGATGAAAGGAAAGGACGATCCAAATATTTATGATGGCCTAGGTCAATAGAGTTAGTTCGGAGTTGAAAGGCAATCGTGCAAGAATGCACTCACCGTTGGAGCGAACATATGTACGACCTATTCAATGACAGACGAGCCAGTTAAATGTAGGATGGATAATATTAAGCGGACATACCAGTATGTATTATCCGAGCATAGTCTTGGCCCTCCCGAGGGGGGTTACTGGTGTGGTGAGGCGGCAATTTAGCAACCGGCGTTGTAATAGTTAAATCAAAAACACACCTGTTACCATCTGGCCCATCGTACAGGCACCCAACTCCGTCACCGGGCTTGATTCGGTGTTCCAGGACTCGCCGCGAAGGATCGCAGGCTTCAAGGGCGATAAGATTCAATTCAACATCGCTGAACCTTCAATAGAAACTAGGACTAACCCAGTATTAAAAGACCAAACCTAGTTGAGTCGAGTCAGTAATGGCTTACTCAAGAAAATTGAACCCGTACACAGGGGTAATCTTCGAGTGTCGTTGAACCTGGAAGTATGTAGTCGATCAAAGGACTAGGTGAAGGGTTAGTGTAGTGATAAAATGCAAGAACTTCGACTCGTTTTAGTGGCAGCAGGAGTTGGAAAGAGGCCGAGGGTTTAAGAAAGAGACGGTAGAGGACGAACAAGAGGTTGGACCGAAAAGAAGCCTCGGTTTGAGGAAGGAAAACTGCAGAGTTAGACGAAGTCACGAAAGCGGACGAGAGCGGTTGTTTGACTCTGAGGCATAGACCAAACAACATCTCTTTTTGTCTCGCCCTCCTTCTCGACGCCGACTCGCACCTACACACGCAACATCACGACGCGACGCGACGCAAATTCGAGAGCAGACTCTCACGCAAGTTCGCTCCCGACCTCAAGAAGATAGGAAATGGAAGCAGACCTTTTCAGATGTGGTCGCGGGCTCCGAGTCGATGCGTCGGCGGGCATTGCAGAGGGACCAATTCCACGAATCGAGGGCTCCAGCGTGTCGAATGTGCGCCGAATATGTTCCAAACGGTCCGGATCAAATTTTTCTCGATATTTTGCCCATGAACGCAATAGTACGGTACGTGAGCCTTCTGACTTATGTCCCTGTCCTTTATTTCTGACTTGGCTCTCCGAGTTGTTTTATCTTCGAACCAGACGCGCCCCTCAGATCAATCGACACGCCCCTCACCATCACGCTACCCCCATGCACGTCGGCGGGGCATAGCTCCGCCTCCGAAACATGTATCCCTCATTTTGAGTCCCCAAGAACCGAGTCACGCGTTTTCGCGTTTTTACTCTAGTTTTATTCACTCACATCACTCAGATCTTCCGCCTTTAGACCAGACTAGATGAGTGCAACGGCGCCACTTCCCGATCCACCCGCAATATTCCTGCCACCGCCCGCATCCTACCATCAAATGTGCATGTCGGTGGCACATAGCGCCGCCTTAAAAATTCAAAATCGATATTCGGAGGTCCCCGCCAACCAAGGGATGTGCGTGAATCACCTTTCCCAGATCATCCTCCTGCACCACTCCCGACACCGCGCCCATCCCGCCATCACGCAGCGGCACTGCGGAATTCAAATTAGATATTTGGGCGTCCCGCGAGAGGGTCTTATATATTTCATTCCATTCTAGTATACGTCTACTAACTCGGGTTAGTATAATTTGCGAGCTTTATCTGTGCGCCGGCGCTGTCTTCTCGATCAAATCATGGCCGCCAGAAGCCCTACGCAATTCCAATGAGTTATATGGAGTTCCCACGAACCACGATGCATTTTTCTTCTGTGTTCGATCCCTCACAGCTGATGAGCTGTGTTTGGTTTAGGAGTGCTGCCCGCCATTTCCAACCACGACGTCCTCGGGTGCACACAGCGTCGCCGCCGAAATCCGAATTCGATTTTTGAAGCTCCTCCATACATATATTCCGCGAAACATCTGACCTTGACTCTCCCTGTCGTATGCTCAATTCTCTTCTCAGGCCCGATATCTTGGAGTTCCTGTAAGCGAGGGCATACTATACATCTTGTCTTATGAACTCTGGTCTACAGTTATTTACACATGCCATTCTGAGCTTCACCATGGTGCTTGTACTTAACATTTTTCATTTGTGTAGTTCTGCTAATTTAATTCATTGAATGACCTTCGGAACGGGGAGACTCGTTTAAAAACTCCGCCAAGAGAAAATTCCGTGGCGGTACACCCGCGTTTCAGGGAGAACATCCAGAGAACCGCAGCGTCCAGATGCGCCCGAGTTCGCGGTTGGTTGGGGTGATGGGGTGATGGAGGCTGCGCCCGCGCCGACGGAGGCGGCACGTCTACCCCGCCGTCGCCGATATGCCGCCCCCTGCCCGTCTACGTTGGCGCCCTCGACTAACGCAGCACGCCCGCTGCGAAGAACGCAAAAGACTCGGATTCGACGATTGCATGCGGACACGGCGGGCGCCACCTTCATCTTGGTCGGTGGCAGCGACATGTTGCTCGATGCACGCTTCCGCTTCCGTTCCCCAGATGGCCTCCGCGGCAACCTCCGCGTGCTCCTGCGCTTGGGCTTCCCTGCACTCGGAGGGCGCAGAGGATATTTTGTCCTCGATCGCGGTGGGGTCTAGATAGATGAGATGAGTAAATGCATAGGTGGATAATGAGTAGATGGATCAATAAATAAGAGGACGGGAGAGGGCGACAAGGAAGCGCGAGAAGGAGAAGAAAACACGAGCCTCAAATTACCTTCTAGCTCTACCCCACACTTCAGATACACCGCGAGCTTCGCAATGTAGCACCCACTCCCACCGATCTTCCCGCCTATGCTGATGCGCGTGGTAGGTGAGCCTGGCGAGGAATCAAAGTCCACGGTAATGGGCCAGCGCCCAAAGATGAGTTCGTATGCGCAAACGCCCCACGACCACCAATCACTGTTATAGCTATAACCACGTTTTATCAAGATTCTGCCAGTGGGTAGGTTCTGATGAGCAGTGAGGTTCAGCGTTACGAGAGTAGACGTACTCTGGTGCCATGTATGCCATGCACCCAGCGACGCCCATTAATCGGCGTTCTGTGAATTTGAGACCAATGTTGAAGTCCGTTAAATGGGCGTTCCCCCGCTCATCCAGAAGGATGTTGTTGGGCTTGAGATCCCTGCAGACGAGTAAGGGATATTGCGGGCAGGGCCGGAGAAGTGGCGACTGACCGATGAATGATGTTACTGTCATGCAAGAACTGGACAGCAGAAGAAAGACAGTTGGGCGACGTAGAACCGGACGACTTCCTTGTCCAAGGAGTCGAGACGTTATAAATGGACTTGGGGTGTCACAACTTGTGGATAGATACTAGACCAGGAGAGAGAATGAGATCCAATACAAAGCAGTTTTCATCGTCCTGGAATGCATAACGCAGTGGACAATAGGACGAGAAAAATTTGAGGGCCCTAGCCGAACTACCCAGAACTACCCATGCATGGGTAGTTCGGCATCTCGGCTGCAGAGCACAATCTCGAGAGGTTTCCGAGGTTGCGACTTGCGAGGAAGAAAGTTTGGCAAGCCTTAGTTTGCCAGTTTGGTCGAAGGCTCGGAGCGCCGGCCCGAAACTTGCCACCACGCCCCTCCACTCGTTTTCGTTTTTTTTACAAGTCCTCGAGCTCTGGACTTTCCGGTGACAACATGAATGAGCTAGGAACTTCTTATCCCAAGCCCACCTGCATCGTTGGCATGGCCAACTTGAGCACCAAACTCGATGAAATGGGATGTCTAACATCATACGCCGTCCGAGGCCACGCGCGTCGCCGGCGTGGCGAACATCAGCGGTCATTTTGCCAAAATGGGACCTGGACCACAATCGACGTAAGTCATCCATTCTTGACCAAATCTCCCCAACTAACACCATTTGTGGTCGTTAGAGTCCCCCGTCGCCTTTTGCAATGCGCTCCTGGCTCTACGGGCGACCATTTCTGGTTCGTGATTTTTCCGCATCTGATACTGAATACCCTTGATATCTAGAAACATATTGTATCTCAATTCAGTCTGCGACAAATACCATTGTGATACTGAATGAACTAATAAGGGCAATCAACTGCTATAATGATCCTTAACCTCCCCGAGTTCAATAGTATAAATGCGGCGGCGGGCGTAATCGCTCACCCTCACGATCCCATCCTTTCCCATCGTTACCCTGGCGCACCAATCTTGCTGCAGGACGCTGCGGGCCCAAACATAATCGAGATGAAGGGGGGACTTGAAATGTTCGCGATGACGCTACGCGCCGCCTCCGGCGCGCGCTCAATGGCGAGAAGACAGCGCGGTGGTGGACCGACGTGACCTTGATTTGGACAGAGGAGCGTTGCGTCCGCGCGTTGGATCGAAGTATTGGTGACTGAACACGTTGGGTTTAGCATTGATACAAAACAGAAGAGTAGAGAACATACCGTATCTCGAAGGACCGCGAAATAGCAAACAAAATTTCGAGGAGGGGCGCTACGTGCCGCCGATGTGCGCTTGGATGGCAGGTCGATGGTGGAACGACGTAACTTTGATTCGAAACGGCGCGCGCCTAGGGTTGAAGTACCCGGGACTGAAGGATGTATTGACTTTTCGACGGTTTGTGTGAGTAGTCCGAACCCGAGAGCTATTTGCGCACAATCAGCGCGAGAGCAGCGCGGAAATGCGTCGGAATAAATGCCTTTGGATATAGTGAAGAGGTTAGGAAGAGGTCAGGATGAAAATCAGGATGTATGAGCGTACTTGGGAGCGGGGCGGCTGTGGAATAGCAAGTGCTAATTAAAAGGGACCCACTGAAGTTGTGGTACACGCACGAGTTACTGCATAGAGCGGTTCCGGGAGTAGGAATGTCAGTTCTGAGTCCGGGGATGATCTCAGGGGAGGGTCGACCAGCGAATCGGGCCGCAGCAACAAGACAGGATTTTGGCAATCCCGCGCAAGGGTAATTTCGCACGCGGCCGTTCGTGTCCCCGCCGAGTCGAGGTGCGCGCTAAGCACGCCGTGGAACACCTTGTCGAATATCATCTGCAAAAGCCTGGCCATCTGTCCATCAGCACATGCCGCGGGCAAATGTGAGGAAACCATAAACGTACTTTGCCTCGACGGCCTGGCTCCAATGCACTCGCTGAAGTACTCGAGCTCGACGATCGAATACGGCTCGACGATGCGGAGCAAGTTCTGCTCCAGAAGCGTGTCGTAGAAGGCCGGCGGATCGTCGGGTCCGAGGAGGGCTCTGCATGTCCCTTGTTAGTACGGTCGGGCTAGAGTGTGGTCTCAACCGAGCGCGCGTCTGTAGCAACCTCCGCCGAAGGTGTGCTCGCAGGATTGCAGGTGGGGGGAGGCCGTAGCAAAAATAACAAATTCATACCAAACAGTATGATAGTTAATTACCACACAGGACGATCGCATACCGCCGCTATTATACTTGAAACTGAAATGAATACAATGAAAGAAATCAGGTATGCATGAGCACGGCAAGAAAAAGGAACGAATCAAGAAGGGATAGAGAAGCAAACAGATGAGTCGTTCCTCTGCATTCCATCCGGAGCACATGCAAGGACGCGACTACGGTGACGAGGCCCGGAAACCACTCGACGCCCGCGGTGCACAACGAAACGCACAGTCGTGGGCGTTTCCATTCCCAGATTCAGGCAGACATACGGCGTATTATGATACGAATGCGTCCCCCGAGGAAGTCGTGAAAAAGGGAGGAGGCGAGGCGACGACAACGATGCGGCGCGCACACGAAGAAGGGAGAGCTTGCGGTCTCCCGTCCTGTCGAACAGTGGGTGTGCTGCCAACCCCGTCTTTTCGGAGGCCTCTCCCGAGTCCCCAGCTGCGCCCATCGCACATACATTTCCGCGCAACACCCCATCCCGCTCGCCGCCGCGTATTTTCGATTCCGGCATCGCCACTGCGGATCCATCCTCATCCAGGGGAGAGTCCAGAGATGACGAGCGAACGTGTGTGCATGTGGGAGTAGGGACGGGGGAGGCGTAGAGATTTTTTAGAGAAAAGAACGGCGGCAATCAGCTCGTGGCTTCAGAACCTCGCGTTAGTAAAAGTGCCGGACCTCTTCGAGAACACAGAGTCCCTAGCGCGCACATCCCATGCCCGGTTGTCCGACCCTCACTTCAATCCTCCCGCCCTTTCCCATTCCTCTGCCTCGTCCCAGGCGGCGCCGACTGCGATTATCACGACGGGCGAAGAAGCGCAACTCTGAATAAACCCGCGACTTTCCCATGAATTGCACTGTCTGCAGCAAGGAACGTGCATTTAAACGAGGAGTCGGCACCTTCTCGTGAAAGTCGGCGGGGTGCGTGGTGGGATTCGAAAAACAGTGTGCACAGCGGCGACGAGCGCACCCACCCTGATGCCTATTCACAGCAACGTGAACAGCCGCACTGCGCGGAAGCTCGTCGGGGAGGACTCGGGCGGAATCTGCGATGATCGGGCGGCAATGCCAGAAAGCGGACTCCTGGGTCGCGGTTCGCTCGGGTCATGGACTGTTTCGGCATTGGGGTCGATTCCATGCTTTGAAAGCCTACGGGGCCGCACGACTCTTGGCGTTGAGTGCCAATGCACGGCATGCAGAGTCGCGCAATGGGTGGCGTGTCGGGGCTGCGTCAAGGTTTTCAGCGGTGGAAAACAGCGGCGTTGGTGTTGGGACCGTAAAAGCGAGTGGTTGGGGAGTGAGCAGCGTCGACGTTGGGTAGGGGCGACGTGGAACAACGAGGGTGGTCTTCCTCTCAACGGCATTTTCACCTAAGGTTTTCGCGTTAGTCAGGGCGATCGTACGGACACCGGAGTTTTCGTACCTCGGGCCTCCCCTGGTCGGCTAGAGCACGCCGCATCGAGCATAGGAGCGGGAAGGGATTGGAACGATCTGCTGGACTGTTAGAGCAGCAGGTGCGGGTGCGCGAGAACGCATTTGGTTTTTTTGAGATTCCAAAATAAATCTTTGTGAGCTCGAAAATGGAAAATTCTTTGACTCACCTCGGCGGACGACAACTCGAACTCAATGACGGCTCGACTCAGGGTGTCTCGAGACATTCAAATGAATGATATCCGTCAAGGGATTTTTCTTAACCACAATTATGCCGACTCTTCAGCTTTTTCTTCGAGTTTGTCTCCAATCTTGCACACCTACGGACTGAATTCATCACGAAGGACACCTCAGATTCGATTCACGCGAACGGAGTCTCGAGGGCTTGACTTCGCGATATTCAGGGTAGCATCGAAAAGACGGACGGAAGCCTCAATTCGGACCGACGAGTCAAAAGTGTCCAGAGGAGACAAAGGAGACTGAAGGTGTGTATTGCGAACATAGCCGAACGGGCTCCGTTGTTCACCAGCGAGAAGCCGGCGAGAGAGTTGTTTGGTCCCAAGGCCGATATATCTTGGAACCAAACAAGAGCTCTCGCTTCACTTCCACTTTGCTCGCGTCACCTTGTTCTCGCATTTGGACGCGCTTTTTCTCTTCTTCCTCCTCTGCTCGGATATGCTTCTCCTGGTCTTCAACCCCAAGACTTTGGGCAGCATCTGCCAGGGTGTATTACTGCAATACTTGGCGCGACCACGTTCGCACCGCGAAATTCGCCCCCGCGAACCTCCGCGCGCCGATTCTGTCGGACAATTCGCCTTCTCCTCATTCAATATCGTCCTCACTTCTGTTCAATTTCCATTTCTTGGCATTCCGACATCTGCGGTGCTTATTTCTGGACACTTTGCTAGTGTTGATACTGGGGCTCTCACGGTCTCGCGCACGCGGCCTAGCTCGCTGATAACTGCCTTTTCGCGTTTGGCGTGACGATCTCGTCACCGCAAGTTCGGACTCGGGTTGAAGGATTTTGGGTGGAAGGAACGAGGAAAAGATATTACCGGAATCCGGGTGCGTTACAGGTCTCACGCCGCGCGCATTTTGGATTGTCGTTCATTATTTTAAGGCACGTTTTGAACGGCATGTTTCGAACAATTGCTGCACTGCCAACATGCGCGATCTCGACCTCCTTCGCTGTGCGTACGCTTGAGTGCCGCCAACGCGCATCCTTGTCTACGGTTTCCCTTTCCAAGGGCACGACACTTTAATCGCGTCGTAATGCCAATGTTACTGTTTCCGGCTCGGCGGGGTCCTGACATGGTCCAAATTTCTCCAGCCTCGCTGATTTTGCCGACTGGACATTTAAAACCTCGCGAGCACGCCATCTTTTGTACCCAAACCTTACCGATTTCCAGCTTCAGTTTGACTCCTACACATGTTCAAACATGCCCATTTGAAGTCCACTGAATCCCCGTTATCCGAGTTGCTCGCGGACATAGAACGGCTTCACCCCCCGCGGTGCGTCTAATCCGCGTCCATTTCAACTTCGCTGACTCCAGATCGCAGGTGCGGACACCGACTTGATGCTGATTCAAGAAGGCCGAGGCAAGCCCGACATCCGCCGCTGTGTATCTTCGTGCCCAGATTCGCCGCCGCCGGTATGTCATACCAAAACGATTTTATTGCAATGACTCACGTCAGTCAGGTTCTTGGCGTATGTGGATCTACTGGGCACTATCGGCATCGACACTTGCAACGGGGTACGGCGCGCACATCGCACAACCGCTCCTCCGACGCGCCGTTGAAGGACACGAGGCCATGCTGGACGAGGAGAAACAGTTTATTTAAATAGTTTATAAACGGTTGATATATTTAGGCCAGATCTCTGCCCTCCTTGGTTCGTTACCTCGTGGTCAAACCGGTGTGGCATTTATTTGAGTTGACGTTGAACTAATACAAATCAGACATAGATAGATTCGCAGTTAACTTGGACGGTCAACCCTTGAAGCGGGCTCAAGGTCCACTGATTTCATTTGAAACTTAGGATTTACTTGCAGATATACGGACGGAGTAGGGTGCGTAACAGTCTTAGTTTCAGTATTGACGCATCATCAGTGACCTTTCGCACTAGATTTCCGAGCCACGCTAGTTTCTTCAACGGAGAGCCTATCGTTGAGCTCCCGGTGTGTTCATTCCTTACCTCTTGTTGAATTAAATACTGACTGACTTGACCCAAAGGCTGCGCGGTGGTCACCGCTTTGCCGTCTGTCGGACGGCGACGAGAGCGGCGAGTTGTTACACGTCGACCACCCGCGCTGGCCCCTTTCAGTAAGTAATCCTTTTCCAAGTGTATTGCTTCATTCATTGAACAATTCCATCTGTAGCCACACATTCTTTTTCTCCTCAAGTTCTGATCGTACGCGGTGTCCAAAGACTTCTCCGTGCCGCCACACGCGGCTATGCGCCAATACGCATGTTTGACAGCAAATTGTTTGGTAATTGAGCCATCTCGGGGTCGGTCTTGGTCAGGTAATGATTCTACTAATAGTTTATCTTCAGATTCGACTTTGTTTTTGCGAACGCGAACCTTACAGAATAACCTCAAGGTAAGCCTTTTACAACGCTCAAAGACCATATATCAACGTTTTTAATAACTCTGTATCCCGCCGTCCGCCGCAATCGTCGTCAACGGCGGCGGGACCCTCGACGGTGCCGGCCAGGTGGGCAGCGCTTCTCTCCCTCTCTCCTCAATGACTGAAATGAAGTTATCACCTAGACCTAGTACGACGTCTCGCCGCGAACGCCTCCCTCCTGCGGCCCATCACCCTCACGCTCTTCCAGGCGACCGACGTCCTCGTGCAGGACATCACCATGCTCAACAGCCCCGAGTGGTTCAACTTTGTCAACGAGGGCAAAAACGTCACCTTTGCGAACGTCTCGCTCCGCGCCGCGTCGACGTCCGCCAACGGCCCGTCGAATACGGACGGGTGGGACGTGTACCGCAGAGACCAGGTCACGCTGCGCGACTCGGTGATCGACAATGGGGATGACTGCGTCTCATTCAAGGTGTGTGGCGTATGTTAGGGCTCGGATGGCGCTCTCTCAATGCCCTACAGCCGAGTAAGCAAGCACATGGGCTTTTTGTTTTTTTCGCTCATGGGGATGGTGATGATGACAGATACGACAAATACGTTCGTCTCGAACCTCAACTGTACGGGCTCGCAGTAAGTCTCTCGCCTTTGAACCATGTCTACTCCATTTCTTACACTACTTAAAGCGGCATCTCCGTTGGGTACGTATCTTTCCCTCCTGAAAGCCTTGCTCTTGAAAAGACAATGGCCAGCTCCCTCGGCCAATTCGCAGGCGTCTTCGACATCGTCGAGAACGTTACCTCCGTGTGCGTATCAACCCCTCCCTCCCTCCTCTCCTCCGCACCGCTCACCCTTGTTCGTCCTATCTAGAAACACCCGTATGAGTAACGCCCAAAACGGGCCTTCGCGGGGCCGGGCGTCGGGAGCGGCAGCGTCAAGAACGTCACCTTCAGCCACTTTATCGAGAGCGCGGTCGGAAACCCCGTCATCATCGACCAGGTGCGCGCACCCGCCCTTCCCCTGTTCTTCCTTCCTTGTAGTCTTGACTAACGGACTCGCGGTCAGTGCTACGAGACGACCGTCGCCAACGTAAGCCTGCCTCGTGTCCGCATTTTCGCATCTCGCTGAAATGAACGAACGCCCCGCAGTGCACCGCCTTCCCTTCGAACGTCTTCATCGAAGATATCTTCTTCAACAGGTAGGCCGCCCCGTCCCTCCCTCGCTCCAATAACACTGCCAACACAATCCACTGCGCAGCATCTCCGGTACCTCGACCGGCGCGACCGTCGCGAGCCTCGAGTGCTCCCCCGGCGCGCGCTGCAGCGATATCAACGTGAACAACATTAGCCTAGCGTGCGTGCATCGCTTTCCGCATTCTTATAGACGATTGACTAACGTGGCTTGTGCAGACCGCCCTCCGGGGGCGCAACATAAGTTTGCCAAAACGTCAACCTGACGGGCAACGCCGCCGCGCTGTTCCCCGCATGCACCGTGACTTGAAGGACCCTATCGCTTCGCCCGTACTCGATGCATAATGTACCATGTTATGTAGACCACAAACAATCAAATCACGCCTCGCCCCGAACTCGAGAGTGACTCGTATCAAGTTAAGAGAGCGCACCGTACGATAGCCCTAAAGTAAGATACCCTTTGCGGGCACCTTGCAGCACGTTACGGGAGACTGAAGCGTGCCAAGTATACGATAAGTTGCAAACGGAGATTTCTTTTGTCTACGACAGCGATGACTATTATGAACTCATGCGAGACCAATTAATTTACATTGAATACCCTTCTTTTGTTCTACTTTCAATTCTTTCAGTCCATTAATGCTTGCATGCGAGTGTCCATCTGCCCGATTACTTTTTGTTGCTCGCCCAGTCCCGTGCAAAGTGGAAGAAATCGACGCTGGAGCCGTTCACGCCGTACTTGTAGACCTATCCGCCCGTCAGCGTCAACATAAACACCCGACCGTACACAAACTCACGAAATGCGACGTGACCCAGCTCGAGAACAGCGCGCGCTGGTATGGCTCGGGCAGGCGCTCGAGCAGTGTCGGAAGCCCGATCTTGTCGACGAGCGTCGCTGGCACCGCGCGCCGAATGACGCCCTCGCGGCTCGGCACGTCCTCGAACAAATCCGAGCTCTCGAGCTCCGCCTGGAGGTTGTTGAGCGTTGAGCTCAGCTCGTCAGAGATGGACGTGCGCGGCTTGGACCCGCCGCAGCGCGCGTGCTCGCGCCAGATGCACTGGAATTCCGCCGCCGCGTTCTCGGTGATCTTGGCCTGCACGTCGCGCACGTAGCTCTGGTAGAACTCGTTCGGCTTGCCGTCCTTGAAGATCATGAGGTCCATGTACTCCTGCGTTGAGAGCGCCAGCCCCGCGAGGACCTCGAGCGACGAGCTCGTGCTTCTCGAGGTACAGCCGCGCCTGCTGCGTGATGAACAGGTTCGCGCCCTCGACGATGTACTTGAAGTGCGGTTTGCCCTCCGAGTCCACGAGCGCCGCCATGTTTGAGATATTCACCGCCTCCGGGCTGCCGTACTTGATCAGCGCTCTCGTCGTTACGCTGTACGCCCAGGCACATACCGTCCTCCACACGGCACAAACAGGTCCGCCTTAAACCTCAAGTGGGCCGCGTTCCTAAAGTCCGTCCCGTCGATGACCAGCTCGCCCGCTGCCCATCATCCTATTAGCAAATTTGCAGTCCACGATGAGGAAAAGAGATTACGCACACGGGAGCTTGACGTCGTGCTCCTCAACCTTGATGAGGTACCCGTCCTTGCCGAGCTTGGTCTTGTCAAAGTTGGCGACGGGCACACGCAGCTTCGCGAGGCGCGCGAGCTCCGCGCGGTCGAGCCCCGCCGGGTCTGCGAGCACGCCGCTCCCATCGATGATCGCCACCGTCTTGTCCTGGCTCAACAAAATCTCATCTGCACGTCGTCAGCCTCCGCAAGCCGCTGCACACCAGATCGAGCACCACTCACTCGATCCCAAATCCCCATCTGAAGAACGCGACCAGATCAGCACTCAATCAATGGACGAAAGAAAAAGACAACGCACCCGGCCCGCCCGTCTGCACCTTGGTGATGTCCTTCTCACGGAGCCCAAGCTGCTTGTAGATGCCCAGCACATACTGCCGAATCGACAGCGACGTCATCCCGTACGTGTCGTGTGGCACGCCGCCGAGCGTCTCGGCGCTCTTGCCCGTCGTGAACGACTTCCACCACGTCTCCGCCCCACGGTCCCGCGCGTGCACCACGTTCAATCCCGTTAGCCGTCATGCCAGTATGAAAGGAGAGGAGAGCACTCACGCGCAGGCGCAGGCTCAGCCCAGTCCATCATGTCCGCCGTACCCTCTGCGCACACATCAAATCAGCAACGAGCCGACCCGAGGAAGGGTGAACGCACCATCCGGCCCAAAGAACATCAGCTCCGGTTTGCCATACAGATCCACTAGCCGCTCCTTGATCACCGGCGACTGGCCCGGGATGAGCAGGTCCACGATACTCTGCCCCACCGTCAGTCTTACGCTCGGACTCCGAAATGAAAGGACGGGACGCACATCGACGTACTTCTCGAAGCACAAGCGCGGACTTGCGCCGAGCCTGGTAGCGCGAAAGAATAAATCAAAGAATGGGGCGTAAGCAAAGAAGCGAAAGACGCACGACGGCAAAATCGTCCCCTTCGCCCCGCCTCGGGGATATCCATGTTCTTGAGCAACTGCGTCGACGCGAGCCCATAGTTCTCGTCAAAGAGCATGCGTTGGTTGATCGAGTAGTTCCTGCAGCACGTCAGCGCGCGAGTCCAAACGAAAACATCAAACGCACTCTTTATTCCGGATCCCCCCACGCGCGACGTCGCGGAAGCGGATGTGGAACCCGCGGAACTCGTTGCCTGCGCGTCGTCAGTCAGCGGTGTGCTCATCGTGCAACAGAAAAGAAAAGAGCAGTGTGCGACTCGCCAAGAGCGCAACGCCTCGTGTTTGTGATATGAAAGTAAAGTAAGAGGAAGCGACTGACCGATAACGATAAACATCCCAAACGGCTTCTTCGGGTACTCGACCTCGGGGAGGAAGTGAGGCGCTGGTACGAGAGCGTCGGCATGAGCTGCGCGGCGTCGTCGTCGGGAGACGCGGGGTAGTGCGTCAGCGCGAAGTTGACGTAGAGGAGGTGGATCTAGGTGGGCTGGGGTTAGTATGGGATGATGGCGGCGCGGCTCAGGGTGGGGGCGGAGTCGATGGGTAGGTGGTGACGGGGTTGTATATTCGTAGTGGATAACAACACGATCGGAAAACCGAGAGTACCCATCAGTTCCGGATACGCGCTAATCACACCCGCAATGCTCTCCCGTGTGAACGTCTCCTCGCGGAAGCGGCGCTTGATGTCGCTCAGGACCTGCGTGCTTTGGAGTTAGTTAGCGCTCGTTCATTAACTCGTAGCGTAGTATCACAAAATAAGAAGTGTAATCTCAACAAGAGAAGAAGCGTAGTCCCAACTCAACGTCGTCCGCGTATGCGTATCGAAATAAGTGAGACGGGGGGAGAAAGAGACAAAGGGGAGGGGAGAGAAAGAAACAAGCAAACGAAACGCACCTCCGCATGCGCCGGGTCCGCCTCGTCGAGCACGTTGCGCAGCGAGAGGTACGCGGGGCCCGAGGCGGTTGCAAAAGTGCTGCGCAAAGATCCAGCCGGCGTCTGTTCGGTGTTCGTGAGGGGGAGAAGGGGAAGAGCAGTCAGCGCGGGTCAGAATGGAGGTTCATGAGGAAAGGGGGAAGGGAGAAGGGAGAAGGTGGAAAGGAGAAGAGAGAAGGCGAAGGGAAGCGCAAGGGAAGGAATCAACAAGACAGAGCGAGCGAGAAAACAGGAAGGGGAGCGAAAAAAGTAGAACGAGGAGGCTCTAGAACGGAAGAAAGGGCGTGGTGGACGTCGTGTCGCGCATACATCCACCACGCACGCAAGAAGTGTCCGGCGTCCGTCGCCCAACGTTCAATCACAGCACGCGTCCCTCTGTACACGCACATACAACACGTATACTATACCCATACCATCCACCCACGTGGGATGCACAAGCAGGAATTCATTGGCGCCGGCGCCCACGAAGCGAGCAAAAACTGCCTCGGCGAAGGCGCCTCTCCGCAGTTCCCCGCAGAGCAACCTTTCCCGCCCTGCCCCCGTGAACTGTCCCCGCCCGAGCCCGAGCCGCGCGCGTTGGCTATGCCAGGCGGCGGGCAGATATCCCCGCAGCGCTTCGAGCTCCGAAACCGAAACGCCTCGCCGAACGCGACCGTGAACGAACGCGCATACAAACAAGGTAACAAGAAACGCAACACCCGCGAACGCGAATGCTCAAGGCAAAGAGAACGAAACGCAAAGAAGAAGAAGAAACAAGGCGCGCGGACGCATCGCGAAAGGAAGGGAAGCTATCCTCTGGAAGGAAGGTCCCAAGAGCACGGTGCGAAGAGAAAAAGGGGCCTCGAAAAGACATTGCGATAAGAAAGAAGAACGCGAACGAAAGGGCGGCGCAGGGACAGCACGAAGAGAACGCCCTCCCAAAAAGAGACCAAGAATCCCAAAAAAAAAGACCAAGAAAAAGAATCAAAATAAACACGTACACGCATATGTCGCCTCCTGGACTGCATGGCTGCCGGGGGCCTTGGGGAGGAAGAAGGGGTTGTCGGGGAGGCAGAAGAGGAGGCTCGCCTCCTTCATGACCTGGTAGATCGAGTGCTCGATGGGCGGGGGTTTGGGTGCCTGGAAATGAAATCAGTTTCATTCATCTATTTCTTGATTTAAAAGGGGAACGCACTCAAGGCACCGGGTTGAGGTAGAAGCTGATGATGGTGACGCCGTTGGAGAACTACTCGACGTACTTGCGGACGGAGTAGAGCGCGTAGAAGTGGTAGAGGTTGGAGAGGGCGAAGAAGAAGTGGCGCATACCCGACACGCGCGAGTCGTACGCGATGACGAGGCGGTGCTGGCGCGTCCCCTCGACCTGCGTGGCGATGTAAGTAAGTATAGTTATTGAAAAAATGAAAGGGAAAGACGACACCCACCTGATAATGGCTCAACACTGGCCCATAGCGGCGCTCCTTGACGGCCTGCATCGCGCTCTGGTATATCGCGAGCGTGTTCTCCGACGCCTTCTCCAGAAACACGGGATCCGAGTACGCGTGGATGTCGTCCGTGTCCTCCTTGGGCAGCGGTGGGAACGCACAGCGCGAGACAAAGTAGCACCGCAGCTGCTGCGACGCCGTCGCGCTCACCGCGCCCTGGCTGCGGAACGTCTCCTATACGGGATCTCGGTGTCCAGAAACAAATCATCGATGCGCGCCTCGCACGCGGCGCCGGGGCCCTCGGTGGAGGTGACGCCGGGGGGGCTGGTGTGGATGAAAGTCGCGCCCGCGCCGGCGTCGTTTATCTTCTCGAGGTCGATTACGATGCTCTCCTCGTGCTTGGTGTATGCCTGGATCTTCGCGGCGTAGAGGGCGATGATGTGGTCGCTGATGACCGCGGGGCTCTCGTTGGCAAAGTAGGTGTCGTCGATGCCGAGGTTGGTATAGACACGCGACCTCGCCGGAGACGAGCGGCGCGGAGACGAAGCCCTTGGCCGCGACCTCCTTCTCGACGAGTGTCCTCTGCGCGTCTTTGCCCGCGAACACGAGCGTCGTGTACCCAGGCAAGTCCTTGACGAGCTTCAAGTTCTCGGAGCTGTTGCTGCTCAGCGGGGGGCGGCACCATTCCGGGCTCGGGTGCGTTACAACATCTAGATCTACTCGCACCGCTGTTATACTGATTTGGGATTGGTTTAGTTGAACTTCACTGCTCACCCTCACTGTCGACTCCTCGGATGCCCCTCAAACCTTGGCTCAGTAGAACCTTTGTTAACCTTGAGGTGCGTTATCTTTTGCACACATGCTACTCTGAACGTTGAATTTCGTTCAACAAACCCAGTGACGATTCGGATTCATTACAGGCTTTATATGTATCAACTCTTTGTGGCTGGGGTTAATCTCTTTTCGGGCTCTCAAGGTATGCCACAATACATTGAGCTACTTCGACGTTGTATTGACTTTGGTTTAATTTAGTACAGTACGAGTTCAACGGCCGTGCTACGGGGTCTCATTTGGTGGGTTATGATTACATAATTTAGAACTGACGCCGAGACTATCGTGGTTCTAGTTGAACTTGGAGTCAACGAATTTTACTGAACTTTCGGGTTGTTAGGTGAAGTATTCTTATCGTATCTGACTCCTGATACTGAGCTTTTGCTTCGCAGATCTGTACTCACACTTGCGAGCCTCCGAGCTCCAAGTTATACAACATTTCGTATGCGTCCCTCGTGCTGCTTCAAAGTTGTACTGACTTTGATTTAGTTTTGTTCAATAGTTGTCGCGAAAACTTGAACGCCCGTGTTTGCTTGCAAAGGGCCACTCAGGATGTATCGAGTTCATACTGCAAATCATGTACCCGGTCTACATGAGGTATGATCTGTCACATTATATCTTACGTTGACTTCGATGCTGACTGTTTGCTCAGAGGCTTTCCCCTATGAGTGGCCCAACTTCGACTCGGGGCAAGTACTTCACCTTCAGAGCTCTATTCCAAGTGTCTGGTATATTTCCTCCAGCCCGCATAGAATGACTTTGATTTTAAGTAGACTACTGTCAAAATCGTTCACCTTGAGATCATCAATTCAACCACGGCTTCGAACTCAATTCAACCACGGCTTCGAACTTTCTACTCATGATATGCGTATATCTACTGTTAGATTCAGTACTTACCAACTGTTGCTTTCCAAGTCAACCATTTGGCTCGAGTCCAACTCCGAGTCCGCGGAGCTTTGTTCAATAACCCCACGGAGTCTCATCTCGGAGCCATCCAACGTTGCTTCAAGGTCAGTCCGCGCCTCTCACCCTCGGAGTTCCGAGCATTATTCCTCTAGTCTGGATCTTATGTTCACTGGCTAAGGCTTGAGGCCTGTGAGTCGTTAGGACGGCATTCTACACGCCGAGACTGTCGTCAAGTTCGGATGCTCAATTAAACCACGCCTTCGAGGTTCATGAATACAGTACGTTCGAGTTCACGCGAGTTCAACTCCGACTTGATTCAATCAGTACTCTCTCGTGGTAGTCGTACTGAATTTGACTTTAGATTTCTCACCCAACCGCGGCTTGGGAGTTCATCTGTATCCGGTATTTACGCATCTACTGTTGAGCTTGATACCCGCGCCGATTATTTTTGACAGAACTTGAACCGCCGTGACGATCTCAGCTCCGCGAGACTTGAGTCAACTGGAACTATCGAACGCGCTTGACCTTGTTAGTTTCTACTGCTCAACACGCAGTGCGGTCATACAGAGGGAGGAGGCGAAAAGGCACCAAAGTAGGCAGAAACGTCCAAGAAGTTGCGCACCTCTCACCACGTATCAAATATTTCGTTTAAATCCACTTTCCATCATCGTATTCACCAGAAGTTGCCCGGAACTCCCGCTCGAGAGCGCAACTTGCAATTTGAACAAACATTAAATTCGAGCATGTCGGAGGCTTCGAGGCTTCGAGAGTGCTGTAGACTCGCAGAAAGATACCAAAATAATGTAAACTCACCGTATTTCCAAGCGAATCGCTCTAACGTGGGCCACGATTCTCGGCTTTTCGGGCCGGGCACCGCCACTCTCCCGCGTCACGAAGGACAGTATTGTGTCCTCCGAGCCTCCAGTGGACGGTCGTTGTCCCGCTACCGGTCATCGTGGAGCTTGACTGGCTGCCGGCGCCTCCGACACAGCTGGGTGAGGCTGCGCAGCGCTGATACAGCGTATGTCTGCCGACTTTGCGGACGGCGCCTCCGAATCTTATCTCTGCTCTTTTCTGAGAGGCCATCGTCGACGAGGTCGGTACGAACCTCTCCACTGCAATCTTAAAGTTAACTAACATCTCCCAGCCGACTTTGGGTTCTACGCGCAGATCTCGGACACGACGCACGCGAAGCGGTCGTGGAACCAGGAGCCCGGATCCGAATTCGATATCAGGTACCTTGACCAATTGGTGCGTCCCTTTCTTCCCTTCCTCTCCAACTCACTCTAAATCTTTGCTAGCAGAAATGATCGAAGGGGAGCCGCCACTCCGAGCGCATTACCCCATTGGTGTCTCGCCCCACACGTTGCCATCCACCACCTCTCCCAGCTAGGCACTGCGCCGCGCTCTTCCCGCACTTCCACCTCGACCCCCCGCAGGCCCTGTGCAAGTGGGACGCCACCGAGGCGCCTGCGGTATTCGGCCGGCGGATCCCCGCGCCCACTCGCTGGGGCAGCCTTGTGCTGCTCGCGCTGTACACCGTGCCCACGACATTATCAGAAGGCGGCGTTGCTGGGGTAGGCGCGGAACTCAGCGGGGACAACGTGCACGTCGCATGGAGGACCGTCTTTGGACTGGCGCTACTCGAGCGCACGGTCCCGTATGGACCCCGCGCCTCGCTATCCAGCACCTGTGGCGCACATGGAAGAAGGCCGAGACTCGCCGCGCCGGGGTCTTCGCGGCACTGCCGCCGAGGTGGAGTGCGCGTCGCGGATGCCCTGTTTCGCGCCAGCATGGAGCAGGACGTCGCCGCAGCGTTGGCATTCGTTCTGCGACCAGCACGCGATTGACATCTCGGCCGAGTCCCCCCATGCGTTTGCGCTCGTGCTCGCGGGGAAGCATTTCCCGAAGGATGCGCTGCACTTCCTCGGCGACCCGTGGTTCCCGCCGGACCAGCTGGAAGAGCTGCTCAATAAGATCCTGCGCATCCTACGGTGCGCGCGGTACGCGTTCCGCGACATCCCTCTCGCGGACGCTCTGTACCTCGGCAGGGACCGCCGCGTCCCACGCACGCACTCCAAGTTCTCGCTGCGTTACGCGCGACCGCCCACTGTTTCCGCTCACCCTCCGCTGCACACGCGTCGTCTTCCTCCTTCTCAAGCAGTTCGCGCGCGAGCTCGAGACCGAGGCCGAGATCTTCCTCACGCTGCTCATAAAAATTGTGGGTGACGACCACTCGGAGCAATCGGACCAGCCCCCGCGCCCCCTGTGGATGCGCGTACTCCGAGCTCGCAACGGAAATCCAACGGAAATCATACGGGGGTGAGTCCTACCTGTACATGTATCTTTTTGTACCCACCAATGAGCATCCCCCAGGCTGTGCAGCGACGCGGAGCTAATGCGCAATGTCTGGGCCCGGTACGACGCGCACCACTCGGGCTCGAATGTGTATACCGCGCTCATCACGGCGCTGAAGCGCCTCATCACGGAGAAGCCCGCGCTGCTGGGCGTTTCGACACAGATTTTCGGCGCGGGCGTGCAGCCCGATGCCAGCAGCGGCGCCGCATCCAACTCGGGGTACGGACTCGGCGTCGCGGGGATGGCAGGGATAGTGGCGAATGCCGCGAGTGCGACGGTCTCCATGGTCGTCGACATGCAGGGATCGGCGGTGAAGCTGCAATGGTCCGTCTTGATCTTTTTCATATGATACTCAGGCTTTCGAGACTGATAAGGGGTTCAGCATAGACCACCTCGATGAGGCGGATGCGCCGCCGATTCCCGAACCCTACATTTATCTCCGTGCGGTGAATGCTTTGCCTCGCTATGCGAGGGCTTTGCAGCTTTTGTGGGACCTATTTTCCCACACCCGCACCCGCACCCGCTTCATTCTTATGGTCCGCGGTCTCCGCCTTCCTTGTCTCTTGTTCCCATACAAACCGCATGCACGCCGCATCCCGGCTCCACTCTGCGCGCGCGTCTTTCTCGTTCTCAACGCACGCACGCTACTTTCAGCACACGCGCACACGTCTCAAATCTGCTCCGGGTCGATCCCGGCGCCGCTGACTCCCGACTCCCTACCTGTGTTTCCCGCCGCCGCCGTCGCCCGCCGCCCGACTCCCGCTTTGCGATGAGTCGCACCTCCCCCGCCTCGCCACTGCGTTCGATGTTTAGGGTTTCCGCGCTTCCCACATCCTTGGGAAGATAAGTAGGCCGAGAGAGGCAGCGGCGGAGGCGGAGGCAGTGCGGTGGGCGGAGAGAGGTAACTCCCGGGTCGATTTAAATACCTCGTATTGGGCTGTAGTGTCGTAGTGTTTCAATGTGGGCGCAACAAATAGTGACGCGACTAGGCACGCGTCTTTTATTTTTCCACCCTCAATTCAGCAGAAGATTTATTGGTATACCCATTTACAGCCATTAGCGTGTAATTTGGCCCACCCAGAGTCGTCGTATCAATCTTCATTTTGAGTACGCCAGAGTTGGCGCGTTCGCTTTTCGGGCCGGGCACCGCCACTCTCTCACGACGCGTGTGGCGGCTTGATGATCGTCTCTACCGACTTCTTTCCGCCGCGACCTCGCCAACTTGTGTCTCACCCTGCTCGCGGAATGGAAACGCCTGGACCCGCCAGCCAGCGCCTCTGAACTCGTCTTGATGATGATCCGATCCCGCTGCTGGTTCGTCGGCTTTTTAATTCATGTGTATCACAGCAGTTTCAAGCCTTCGATACAGACTGCTTCTCGATGATTGCAAAGGTCTTTGGATACCGGTGCTCAGGCCTTACGATGCGTACCTAGATCTGCGCACACGGGTATCTGCGCGCAGAAGCGTGGCTGGATGCCAGATGTCCCGATGTCGCGACCTCGTACGGGCGTGCAAATTCTCGGGTCCGCTCTCGGACAATGTACGCGCACAAGCACATACCGCGCCCCTCGAGCTCGAGTCGTACTCAGCCGCTCCACCCGTGGTTTACATCTGAGGCGGAGCACGCCAACGGTGCATGGGACGCCGACGACCGCCCGCAGCACGCAAGATGTGATCCTGCGTTCGTTTTCCCGCCCGTGGAAGAGTGCCCCAGCGTAGCGTGCGGTGGCGTAGGCCATGAGTGTTTGAACATTTGTGGTGAGTACTCCTGCACTTCACTCCCTTTCTTGCCTGCTGCATTCTTCTAGTAAATTTGACCCCTACATCCTGTACCTCATCCTCTTTACCTTTCTCCGCGCCCGGTCTCCTTTTTCTCTCCCCTTCTTCGTTGTCTCTGTGTCTGATTGATTCCTTTTACTCGCAGGCACGCACGCGCACCCAACCGCTGACGTGTGCGGATGCGCCGTGCTTGTGAGAGCGATACCGCGTCGGTTTCTGCGTCCGCGCACACAAGCAGTCTTCGCCAGCGACATGCGGCGCCGTGCTTTCGGGCTGTTGCGCGCGAGGGGATCGGGGTCAAGTCCGTGCTACAATTCAGTTCAATCAACGGCTACAGAATATAGTGGGAACGCATGAACACGTACTGGCTGCCGTATACGCTGTCTCCCATCGAATTCGACAGCCATCCTTGTCAAGTGCTCCATGGACGTCGCTGAGGTGCCACGCACCGCCAAGGACAAGCTGACGGGCAAACTCATGTGAGTATTCGTGTTTCTATTGTCGCACCCGTCCCTCCCGCTGACGGACACCGCGCAGCACGAAGGAGCAGACGGTATCTTATCAAAGTTACGAGTATTTCTGTGGGCCAAAGCTAGGCGTGATTCGCGTCAACCCTGTCGTGTCGGCGCGGCTTTTGAAAAGGACTCTGTGCCGGTGTACCCGCGCCATCTGCCCATGCTTGTCCAGACCAAGCCGTGGATCTACTACAATGAGGGCGGGTACTTGTATTCGAGGAGTGCGTGTTTTGTCTGTAGCCTGCAAAGATATCGCTCACAGTCCCTACAGCACATGCCATGCGGTTCAAAGATTCGGTCGAGCAGCGGTCGTACCTCAAGTACGCCTCTGAGCAAGGGCACGTCGAGCTCGTGTACGCGGGGTTCGATGTGCTTGGGAGCCCGCCGTAGAGGATCAACAAACGCGTCTTTGACGTCGTGCTGGAGGTCTGGAACTCGGGGAAGCGGCTGGGAAGATGCCGCCGGAGGTGTACGACGAGCCCGAGCCCGTGCCGCCAGAGGACTACGAGACGGACCTGGCGCAGCGGAACGTCTGCCTTCTACGCCAAACAACCCTGGCTCTTCCCGTTATTTTACGTTACTCACGTCTGATTCGATTTTACACACCACCGGGCCCCTTCAAACTGCGACTTGAAAGCGCACTTCCTTTCTCCTCAGCATTACTTTCACCGTCCGGTCCAGACTGAGCGCTTCCGACTCGCGTCTTTTCATGCAGTCCCGAAAGTCGCGATATCGAGCTCCCGGGCTCTGTTCGCCTGAGCCGAATTTGCGGCGTCCCTCGTGCCGAATATGGGTCAGAGGTATGCAGTATCAGAAAGAATATAGACGAGAAAGCTGAAAAAGTCGGCATAATTGTCGTGTAGGAAAACTCCTCGACGGATATAATTCTTTTGAATGTCCTGAGACGCTCTGAGTCGAGCCGTCGTCGAGTTTGTGTTGTCGTTGAGAGAGATTGACCAGGTGAGTCGAAGATTTGCTATCTCGATGCTCACGGAACATTTATTTCTGAATATTCAGATGCGTTCTCGCGCGCTCGCGCCTGCTACTTCAAACTTCCAATCGCCCGTTCCTATTCCTTCCCGCTCCCATCCCCGGTACGGCGTCCTCTCGCGGACCAGGGGATGTCCGAGGCACGAGTCTCCGCAAGTCCGGATGATCGCGCTGACAAGCAAGAAGATCTTAGGCGAATACACAGCCGGTAAAAAGACTAAAGTGGATTGAGGGGAGTCAACGCTTGAGCTGAACACGGGGGATTGAGCCGCAGCTGAGGGACTATGGCTACCAGAGGTTGTGCGTGCCCCGAAGGTGCGTACTTCGTCTGCGTTCACATCCGGCAAAGACTCATCTGTCGCGGGAGCGGGGGCGCGGCGGAGCTGCCCCCATTGCTGTTCTTGGCAGTGCCCCTTCCACGCCGCGAGCGTAAATCGTCCCCACATTCCCGCCGTAGTGCCCAGCGTTGAGTCTACCGTTTCGACGACGTGTTCAAGTCGACGCGCCACCGAGTTACGAATTGCTCTGGCTGGAATGCTGCCAAGTCGCAAAGTTTTGACTGCGTGTTGCGCACCTCTCAAGTTGCCGGAGCTATGCGCCGAGCCAAGACCGCGCGCCCGTGCGCACCATATCAGTATTGATACCTCGCCGGCTTGCGCATGTAGTCCGAGTTCACGAGGCTAACCACGACTAACGCGGCGCATACAAATTCTTGGAGGCACCCAAGCTCCCACTCGCTTTGATGCACCCGGACCCGAAGCCGCGCGTGCGCCGCCGACGCGAGTCCGCCTCGGGCGTGGCGCGCACGGCTGCGGCCGGCCGCATCGAAGAGTGGGCAAGTAAAATGATTGGTTGAAGTGCCGACTTGGTCAACCCTCTTCCCTTCCCCTTTTTTTTCGTTCACACAAGTCAAGATTATCTTTATAAATATTCGCTGTGAAGTTTTCGGGTTCAGCCTTTTGGTTAGTGCATTCATTTCGTCTGTTTTTGTTCCCATACTAACTTGAAGTCTGGGATATCAGTCTGCATTAGACTCAGTCCCGAAGTGGCTCGCGCTGCGGAATATCAACCTCTTGCAGCAGAAGCGCACGTACATCCTTGCCAACGAGATGCGCGTGTTTTTCTGCAAGTGCAACGACCCGCTTGTACGAAAATCGACATCGTGGTCCGCCTCGCCGCCGAGGGAAACGTCGATGCAGCGAGAGTTAGCGTCCTGCTCGCACGCACGTTGCGCGCTCCGTTACGTCCATTCTGATTCAATACAGGACCCTGGACAAAAGAAACTCAAAGATCGCGCCTCAATATCCCAACTTGGAAACTGACCCAGGCCGACTTGAGTTGGTAAGTTCAAAGTTTGCCATATATGTACTTCCAATTCACTTACTACTTCCTTTCGTCTACAGGTACTTGTCCCGAGGCTCTACAGTGCCAATCTAGTCAGTAATACATTGGTTATGCACTTATTGACCATTTTCCTAGCCAGCAACATATCTTTTCTCAGCAAGTTTGAGTTTGGGTACTTCGTGAGTGTTCCAGAGGTGTATAACCTTTCAATTTGGTGATATCGGGGTCAGTCCATACTCGGTCATGGATTCTACTAGTTATTACCCTCATATTTCGACTTTAGTCGAATAACTGCGAGGCAAGTCTCTCACAACGCTCGAAGACTCTGTAATAACGTATTCGAACAGCTATATGCGTGACTGGGCGTCGTCGTCCGCGTCCGCTTCGCACCGCAGCAGCAGCCGTCGCCGACGTCTTAGCCAGAAGGGACGCCGGGCGTCATTCCCAGCAACCGCTCGCGATTGATTTCGGACTCAGTTTGCTCAAGCCACGGTCGCACGGGCGGTCAGGAAGCGACCTTCCGAATCCACCGCCAAAGACGGCCGTCACTCCGCGCTCGTTGCTCTCCATTCGGAGAGGGAAGAGTGGGGAGATGAGATGCGGTACGGCACGAGCATCGATTTGAGGAAGAGGTTGCGAGGGAGGGGTTAGGAGGATTCTGGAGCAGTGCCTTGAAAGAGGGTTGCGTGCGCCCCATCTCGTGCGTCTAAAAAACCCTGTCTAATTCCTTCAGACAGTGACTATGCTTGAATAACGGCGCGTCTGTCATTTTAACAACTTTGGCTCCCGCGCCGGTCTCATAGGGCATTTATTCGGCTCGGGATAGAACTCTCTCCGTCCTCCAATCCACCTGACCAACTTCCAGGTATTCAAATAACTCTTGAGTTTTCACCTAGACTGACTGACTTGTCTTTAGCTTTAGCATTTCGACAAATTCGACTCGACATGCAGGATCATGAGAGCTCGTTCGGAGTCGGGATATTGTTCATTGGAGCAGAGATGATCGGTCCTACTCACCGTGTACATATATGCATATGATTTCTTTCCGTCCGTTATTATGCAGGCGTCGAATCTACCATGCTTCCTTGTGGCTCTTTCCAAGTCTTTGCAAACTGTGGCTCTTTCAAAGTCTTTGCAAACCTGCTGCCTGCATGTCGGTCATGTGAAGTGGGGAACCATCAGCCCGAGTTTGCTTAAACCAAACAAAACTAATGTCATCCCCCAAGTTGCCTCTCGCCCGTCCATGGTTCTGCGCTGGTTCAGCTGGCTGCGTCCACGTTCGGTGCTGAGTCTTGGCCTCCGTTCATTCATGGTTCTGCGCTGGTCCAGCTGGCTGCGGCCATGTTTGTTGCTGAGATGGACAATTCTTGGCCCCTGTTCACGGTTCTGCGCTGGTCCAGCTGGCTGCGTCCGTGTTCGGTGCTGGAATTCTCGGCCTCCCCTCACGGTTCTGCGCTGGTCCAGCTGGCTGCGTCTGTGTTTGCTGGTGGAATTCTCGGCCTCCACTCGCGGTTCTGCGCTGGTTCAGCTGGCTGCGTCCGTGTTTGGTGCTGAGATCTGAGACTCTGCACATTTTTTGCCCTCCGCTTACGGTTCTGCGCTGGTTCAGCTGGCTGCGTCCGTATTCGGTGCAGTGCAGAAGATGAGGATCCGATATCGGTCGAATTGGATTACTGGTTTGTCTAGCTTTTTTTCTCTGGGATTTTTAAGCTCACTGTTTTCTCTCGTAAACTGTTTCTCAGTGCCATGAGAATACCAATCTGGAATTCAATTCTAGTCATCGTGACGGTGCTCGAAGGCACTCGATTTCGACTACGAAATCTGTTTGGTTCAGAGATCAAAGCCAAACAACTGTTTCTTCCCTCCTCCTTGCGCTCCCGCGGACTCTCCCCAGCCGACACCCCGCTGCCCGCCTCACAGGCGCGGGGCACTCTACGCACTTCCGGCACGTCATCCTCCTGCAGCGACTCTGGCGCACGCAGCGCCCCCGCACGATCTTGACTTACTCGTGAGTCGTTTTTCTTTACCCTTGCACATGACGCCCTCGCGTCTCCCTTCTCTCATAGATGTCAATACTTACTGGCAACTTCCCAGCTCCTTCTTGGCCCCCGACGTCATCCTCTTAGCCGCCTATGCTTCGTGCACGGAGAACTAGGACACCATCAACACGTCCGTTGTACAGGCCGTCGGCGACCCCGCTCGCGCGTGTGCTGCTGCTCGACCTCAAGCCGTTCAACCCCACGGATAAGCGCACAGAGATCACGTACCGCGAGGAGTCGACTGGTGGGTGATCCCTTATACTTTTCTTCCCTGCAAATGCTAACGCTCCCTGCAGGCAAATTCAAGCTTGTCACCAAGGACATGACTGGCAGCATCATTGAGCTCTGCTCGCGCAACCGGACCAAGGAGCTCGAGGGAAAGCTGGAGCAAGACGTCGAGGGCTACGCCACGCGTTGTCTACATGCGCTCGCGGTTGCGTACGAGGAGCTCAATGGGCACGACCACGAGGCGGAGGGTAATGGGTTTGAGCTGATTGAGCTGCTTGCGATCTTTGACCCGCCGCGCGGATGTGAAGCAGACGATTGATGATGCGCTTGTACTTGGGGTCAAGGTTAAGATGGTTACCAGTGGCCAGGTGGGTTCTTTCCTGTTTCCTTCTTTGAAGATGGAGGACGCATGCTAACGCCCCCATCAATAACAAGTTAAGGACTTCATACTCTTTTGCGGCCTCAAATCTCGGGCTATATCTTTCGATAATGGCCGACACCGACGTCGACCCAGCGGTTACAATCGTCGTTACGCCGTCCCAGTCGTGGTACTTTACGGGAGAGCCATTCTCCATCACAATTACATTCACAAACATGCGCTCATCTGAGCCGGGTCCCTTGTCGCGGGCCCTTTCGTATTCACATACTCACAAGCGCAATGCTCACTCGCTCCAATTTCCCACCCTCTGACGACGTTGCCGGGGACGCCGCGCACCGCTATGCCTACTACGCCCTCCCGCACCGCGCGAAACAGCGTACCAGGCAGAAAAGGGCTCATCGGGCGGACCACCGCCTCGCCTACCTTGCCCCTCGGCAACGTCCGGGAACCTCCCCACGCTCGTCGAGCTACGGCACAAGCTCGCGAAGTCGCGTGCAAGCAAGCACTCCGTCGCGGATGGCGCTGCGCAGGTGCAGCTGCACCACCCCCACGAGCCTACACCCCTTGCGCCTCCCGCTAGATCTTTTCACTCGCCCTCGACCCAATCGCTGAAAGCAGCCTACCTACCCACTCTAGGCTCCTACACGCCGCCGGACACACCGACGCCTGCGACCCCCAGCGGAGCGCACGCTTGTTACCCCCGCACGCTGCGCCTCCACCGCCACTGCGACCCGCCAATCAGATGTCGGAAACGGGCCCACCTTCCCGCCGCCCTGCTCCCGCTCCCCATCCCCCCCCGCGCATGGGCGCCGGCACGCACTCCCCCGCCCGCCGCACACCGAGCTTCCCTCATCCGGCATGCGGTCCTCGCCCCGCTGGTGGGCGCGGGCACACCCGCGTTCTCCTCCATATATGCCACTCTGAGCACGTGCACCTCGAAGTCGACCGCACCAACACGACGCACTGGCGGAGCAATCCCATCCAGGAAACCGTTTACGCCGGAGACCTCGACGCCGCCTCAACGCGCGTGTGCACGGCGCCCGCGGGCTTCAAGACGGCCGGGCAGAGTGTGCTCTTCGCTCCGTTTCTTCCTTTGTTCCAGGAGATGGCCGCTGCGGGAGCGGAACCCGGAGCGGAGGCGGAGGACCCCCCCGCTGCGCTCTCTCTTCGTCGCGTATGTTTTCGCGGTGGGGGTGCTAGGCATCGCGGAGGTGGTGCTCATGTTCGCGGATGCCGTGCGTGGTATTAGTGCGAAACGGGTGAAGGCGCGGGTGTGGGCGCGCGGCTGTGTTCACTGTAGAAGCACGTCACGGCGCACAGGGACAAGACCGACGGTGCATTTGGGGAGGATACGGCCCCGCCGGTGCAGCTGTCGCGGATTATCGTGCGTAGTGCATCCGTTTTGATTGTCTGTTCGTAGGCAGGGACCTGGGGGGTAATGCGTCCAGCGTCGAGGAGAGGCGAGTATCTAGATCCGGAGGCGCCTCATTCCCTCTCCCGCACTCACGCCCGCAATTCGTCTCCTTTCGGACATGGTGGGCTGATCCATACAATAACCTGGTATGAACGCGGATGCGAGGGTGGAATTAGGAGGGAGGGGAGGAACACGACTCGGGTCCGCGCGCTTCCTCGCCCCCACACTTCTGAGCATTACTTCCACATCCTCCGCCTCCGCCTCCGCTTCCAGCTCGTCCCTTCGCCTTCGGTGTCGTTCCCTCCCTGCAAAAAGCCGTGAGGGCGTGCGTGGCTTGCTGTGGAGGCAGGGCACGGGGACTTCCATCCGAGAGCAAGTGCCGCACATGTGTTGTGTCGTGTAGCCAGGCGGGAACGGGTGTCACGTTTCGCGTTTCGCATTTCGGGTGTCGTGTGTCGTGTTTCGTGTCGTACGAACCTTGGAGGCTGCGTGCGCGAATCTCTTTCTGCTCTGCCGTGTGCGCCGCGTGCCCCATTTGAGGGAGATGAGGATGATAGGAGTGTCGAGCATCCAGTCAAGCGTCCAGTCGAGTCCCAAATCCAGGGGTGCGGAGCCCTTCATGCCAACTTGTGTGTCCTCCTTTGCGCATCGTATCCTCCCGTTGATGGGTCACCACCCAGCCCCTGCGCACCCCATGCACGCAGAGCAATGCCGTCGAAACAGGCTGTGTCACTCTTGCCCACCTCGTCGGCGATTCTTGACCACGACGGCGTTGGTGTGGGAGTGGCACTTGTTACACTGTTCGAAACACGCGACAAGACACAGTCGAGCGGGAGCACAAGTCGTGATTCGAATTCCAACGACGCCGCACCATCGTATTATCAGCGTGTGCATGGCTGACTCGCCGGGGGCGAGCGCTGAAGTTCGTGTATCTCAAGTACGGCACACTCACCGCTGCTCACGACCAAATCTCCATTATTCTACCCTTTTTCCTACTTATGAAAGTTGAAATGTTGTGTCAGGCTTGCGAGGTGATGCGAGAGCTTCCGACTCGTTGCGAGGGATCAAAGATTTGGTTGGTTGCTCAAGTAAGGTAGAGCGTAGAGTAGAGGCTGATGACATTCGTAGAGCCCTGCATATATATCAATCGTATCTATGCAGGGAGGCTGTGAAAAGTGGGTCGGGATGCACCTACAACGAGGTATAGGTATAATTTCCTATTCAAGTATTTCAGAAGCAGGCCTTTATTTCCTTTTCTAGATTGTTTGGTTTAAAATCTGCGGACCATCTGCGGGGTCCGCAGATTTTGAATCTGCGGACCCCGCAGATGGTCCGCAGATGCTACGGAGATTATCGATCTCCGGGTGATCTCCGGGGCCCGGAGATAGCCCGGAAATATTCAGATTATTTCGAATATTCCGGCCATCTACGGGGCCCGTAGATGGCCGGAATATATCCCGTAGATAATTGATATCCGTCGGATCTCCGGCCTATCTGCGGGGCCCGGAGATGATAGCCTGCCCCCAGTGGGAGGACTGGAAGTGCTGGAGGTCCCGGTAAGGCCAGAGGTCCGACAGAGGGTCTGGGCTGTATACGAGTGATCGCAACACCACAGGGGGTAAAGGGTGAGTGACTACCTTGACCAGCAGGTAGTCCGGTATAGAGGACGATGACCGGAGGTACCGGAGGACGACGACGAGAAGTGCAGAGGTGACTCAGTGCAAGGAGTTAGAGCCAAGCAACGTTAATTATCAATCTGAAGTACAAGATGTATTAAAGTGATATATATACTAAGTAGCTAATTGTATTCCATAATAGGAAGGAGGGTGGTTCTAAACAATAGAGCGTGTTGGAGGAAGTGATGAGAAGTCCTAAGACAATAAGGAGGAAGATGAGAAGACGGATAAACGGGAAACACTCAGTAATCCTTCATTGCGTAAAAACCTGATGATACACGGACGTCCGGAGGCTCCGGTCAATGACCGGAGCTCCAGAGGTACCAGAGGGGGATGGATGAGGGCCAGGAGTTGGCCGGACGTCAGAGGGAGGCTGCACGGATATAACATCACCCAATTTTAAACAGCAGCTGTTCCACAAAGATGGTGTCGAGAATCTGTTTGTCTTCGGCGGTGAGGTGATGGTCTAACCAATAGAAACACATGAATGCTGCTCGGACAGCAGATGGGGATGATTTTTTGGGAAGGTTGAATCCTAGCATGCATATAAACCAGCAAATACACCGTCCCTTGTTGGTAAAATCCACTGGGCCATTGCGGCTGGCGACGGGGTTGTTGCAACACCTGCCAGTACAATATTGTTGGCAAACTGCAGCAGAGCTAGACCACTGCAAAATCTGCGGAGATTGGTCTGCAAGATCCACTTTACAACATCCTCCCAAGACTTGCGAGGAGCTTCAGAAGAGCCAGGATCCTCATTTGCAAGTAGGCCGAGAAATGTAATCCAGCTTCACTGAAGCTCCTCAGCAAAGTAAGGCTCAAACCTTGTCTTGCAGAGATAGGTTTGTCCAAGCATCAGGCCCAACTCGGATACTTGGATGCAAAGTATACCATGTGTTCAGCTGGCCATATATCACTGAATTGTCGCATTTCATTGCAGCTGAAGGACCAAAAGCTGTATGCCAGGCCTCGATAGAACTGAACTGGTCAACACAACTTGGGAGTGTAAGACAAAATAAGGAAGGGAGAAGTATGCATCGGTTGTCACTGATGCGCAGTCAACTACAAGCCCAAACACATCTGCAGCAATGAGCCCCTGCGCATGATGCAGAAGATACTTGTCGTGTTGACACTCTGCCCCCAATGACATCACCAGCACCTAACACACTGACAATGACAAGCAGGCATCGGGAGCAGCGGAGAGGAAGTGGGAGGCAGAAGCAATGGTAGGGTAGTATGACAGCGTATATGGAGCAGAACATGGGAGTGGATGGGGCATGGAAGAGTAGAGAGAGATGTAAGGGGAGGTGACAATGGACAATGGCGAATGAGGGGAAGGAGGTGTGAGGCGTGGAGGTGAGGATGGAAGCAGGTGTTCACTGAAAGAGGAAAGGTGAAAAGGGGAATATGCAGCTCAGAAGTGAAAGCAAAGAGAAAGCACAAGAGACAAATGTATACTCACCTCACAGCACTTGCAGTTGCACTCAACCTAAACCACATGCCCATATCCTTCCCCACTGCCTTCACTACCAGTGCCATCTGATACAGGTCAAACAATCCTGAGAAACCAAGAAAGGAGGCATGTGTGCACTGCGACCATGTTTGAGGCGGTAAATGTGGGATCAGATGTGTTGGGTCTGGAGAAAAAGGATGGAGTCAGTGTGGGATGAGGGCAAGTGAGGCAATATGGAAAAGAAAGATCTGGAGTGCACGGGTACACAGGATGAAGGTGCAATGCAAACGATGGGGACATTGTCATCCTCATGTGCACCGGCAGAGGGAGAAAGAAGATAAGAAGATAAAAGAGGAAAGAAAAGCACTCACCCCCAACCTTTCCTAAACTCATTGTCAGCAGACTCTGTGCTGTCCTCAGCATACACCCCCACCCTGCATCCCATCGAGTATCCACCACCTTTTCTACCTACTGCACATTGTTTGCAAGGTTGCACTGCGCATCAAAGATGTGGCAGAGGGCACGGAGGAGGAGTGTGACAAGTGTGAGGCCGAGGAGAACTTGCTGTGTGCAGTGGAGGAGTGGGACAACGGGGAGGGGAGGAGATGGGAGGAGATTCCTGGAAGGTCACAGATTGGGTTGAATCCCACGCACCACATCTGCACATGGAACACAGCACAGAAGGCAGGGAGCCACGGGCCAGGATCCATGGAGGTATTGTCCAGATCTGAGCTCAATGTCGAGTGCCAGTGGGGAGACGATGTAGAAGAGTGATTTGGGTGCTTTAGGGGATAGGTGCATGCAGTGATAAGCCGTGTAATCAAGTACACCTGAATTTGCGCATTTTATGCATTTCCAGCTGTCAAGCATGTGTGCTACATACCAAGAGGCTTTCAGGAGCTCTGAACGAGTAGCCTAATAAGTCTAATAGCACTAGGGAATGAACCAGGAGGATCTATAGCAGTACCTCTGCAAATGGGGCCAATATATGTCTTACTTGAGTAAGGAACTAGACTACCATGGCAGAGAAACTAAGTTATATAAAGCTTAAGGCTGCTTGCTGGGACACTTACCAATCATATTTACACAGTGGCGGACCCAAGTCCTTCATACAAGATTGACTAGACTAAGATTGTCTATGTTTGACACAAAGGACTAGCGTGTTTAGGCCACATGATGGGAATGGCTACTGAGAGAAGGCAGATACTGCCAAGACAGATAGCATCCAAGAATAGAACTGGCATTTCCAGATCTAGGCAACCAGCATGCTAAAGCGTTAGCTGACTGATTCGCTGCTACATCAAGTCAGTTTGTACAGTACTGTAAATGAGTAGATTTTTGACGACCCTGACACATTTAAGCAGTCAAATGCAAGCGTATAGCATTTGGACAATATCATTTGAGCACATGTGGCATATTACTAGTACAAGATAGCGACGGAACAGTAGCAGTAAAGGCGGGGGGTTGTAATCAACCGATACGTAGCACAGCAGTCATGGAAGGGGTCATAGTACAAGGACTACAAATCAGACGAACGACAAGGAAGTAAGCAGCAAGCAATGAGGCAAGGAGACGATGGATCATGAGTGCGAGCAGATATGAATACCTCTAAGGCACTGCGAGAGCATCCAATAGTCGAAAGCTTCTTGGAAGCTTCCAGGCTCGGAGCCTTTGGTGTATTGGGCCAAGGCGAGGTCGAGGACATACTCAACTGGGTAGCGGAGAGAGCGGGAGCAAGTCCAGAAGCAGACAACACCTTGGCGGGCAAATATATCGCGGTTGCTAGGGCCCGCCTACATGTTGTCTGCGCTTGCAATTGGCCCCACCTGAAAAAAAAAAAAAAAACACAGAACATTTAGGTCAGTGTTCCTGAGAGGAAATGAAACATACCTGGGTCTTCACTGCGGCAGGATCAACAAGGGGGGATCCGGTCGCTGCCCATGCCACGTGTCAGGATCGAAATCCCGCAGTTCCAATGCCGGATAAGTTAACCAGAGGGCTGAAAGAGCCACGAATATCCTCAAACTGACGGGGGCAGGGAATCCCAGAGCCGCGAAGAAAATTGTTGAAGACGTCCTCGAAGCTCATTGTCGGGTTACCAGTGTAACGACCTTCGAGTGCAGGTTACAAATATTTATTGTGGGATGCACGTCGTACGACCCTGGCGAGTACTCAGGAGTTATAATGGTGTTGTGGGGACTTGGATAAGCCTCCAAGTCCCCGAGAGAGTCGATATCGATAAAGCTGGAGACTCCTTGGACCAGAAATCTGTGTCCAAGTGCTGATCTAGTCTCGCAGCAAGCCAATGAGATTATCTACTATGGCTTCGATCCACGACTAGCTCAGAGGCTAGGAGAATGCTAGAGCTCTGAAGCTCTATGAAACGGATCAAGTGCAGATGTATAGCGGATGGCAGCAGATAAGATAATTACTGCTGGCAGATGCTTGAGACTCTCGCTCGCTGAAATACGCTTGAGAAGACTGAGAACCGATACACTTAAGAACACCCGCAGGCCCAGTGCACCGCTGCCGTTAAGAGGGCAGGACAATGAACGTTAGGTCGTTGGATGGTTAATGTATGGAGGATGATGATATTGATCTCGACGTACAAAGTCATATCTACATGATTACATAATGAAGCATGTGATCCTACGCATCGAGAGAAATGTAAAAATACAAGTAAATAGGAGTTAGTTGAAGAGTATTCAGAAAAGGGAAAAATGTACTATATGGCCCCTACAACCAGTCTCTTGCTGGAGAGTTGCGGTCCAGTGAATGCACCTGGGAGGAGTGAGGAATTGGAGGGTCTCGATGTAGGCTTCCGGGGTGGAGATAAAGGAGGTTGCGACATCGGATAAGAAGGCTTCAGAACCTCCTTCAACAGCTCTGACCGCCTACAATAGTGGCCATGTTAGAGATTGATATGATTCTGAAAGATCTCAGAGGACTCACGCTGGGGAATGTGAAGCCGTTGATGCATGGCAGGTTGAAACCGGACCGAAAGGCGACCCATTCCTGACACTGAGGATCCGCAGGGCCGAGGGTTGATGCGTAGAGAACATTTGGTCCAAGGGACAAATGGGTGGCAAGGTCCCGTTGGCGATAAATTGCACAGTCTGATGGTATAATGTTAGAAAAAGAAATAAGAAAGACATGAGAACAAAACTTGCCGTCGTATCGTGGATGGATATAAAGTGAGAGTTGAAGGCGGAGAGGTCGTCCTCAGGTGAAAGGGCAAGTAAGTTGACCAAGCACTGCCAGAGCGCAGGGTGCTATTCCCGGACAAATGCTGGGTGCAGCAAGTGAAGATTTGCTTCATGGATGAAGAACTGAAGAATAGCGGGGTCGAGGGGCGTTGGGTACTGTCCGGAAATCAGGAGAAGGGCAACGACGGCCCCTAGGCGGTGGACTAGATCAAGGCGAGCGGCAGGAACGGGGATATCTGGGGAGGAGAAGAAAGGCTTAAGGTAGGTGCAGTCCGCATCCATCGAGTCACGTGATGTAACAGCGTGACACCGACTCCCGCCCTTTACTAGTCGGTAGCGTCGGAGTTCAGACATAAAGTAGAACCATAGGAAGGTGTATTTTGAGTGTAGGAACAATCCTATGGTGTCAGAATTTTAATATCTGCCCTCAGAAAAATGTTTATGGCATTTTTTTTTGAAAGTGTCTCAAATGACTTATCCGACACCATGCCGCTGTTTCAGAAATCGGAGCTCGAAAATTCGCGCTTCCCAAAAAGGAAATATTACAGTCACATGATATAGCCTCATGCCTCGCAGAGTGCGCGTTGTGGCCACCACACTTGCTTTCTACCACGAATTTGGCTTCTGTTTTGCTAAATTTGGCTCATTTGGCCAGCCTGCAGCACTCCCAAACTTGTTCAAGGACCTAATTAAATTTACCCATGCCCTTATGAGCCAGAGTCAGTGCAAAATATTTCTTTATTTTTGCTTAATTTCCTGTAGTTCCAGGGGCTATTTTTGGGGCCTGCGGCGCAATGGTTCAGATATGATCTCAAGTTGGACTACACAAAGTCTCCCAGCATGGCAGACCAGTGCAAAACTTGAGAAACAAGGTGGAATAGGGGCCTGGGAATGAGCTTAATTCGGCCTGGATCAGTTCCTGAGTACCGGCAACCGCGGTTCTAAAACTGTGCGCTTATATAACCCATCAATCGTCAATCTGACGGCAAAACTCCTTTGGCCCATCTCTCGCTCAAGAATACGGTCTTCCATGCGCTATCTGGCATTCTATGGACCATGTTATTATAGACTACCTCCCTCTATACCACTCTTCTTCGCTGTCATACCCCATATTCTCGGCATTGTCAGATCTTGCGGTAATCGGCTCCAGCTCAGGCGGCAAATCTGTCACTGGGGGCAGGCTATGATCTCCGGGCCCCGCAGATAGGCCGGAGATCCGACGGAGATCAATTATCTGCACCAAATATTCCGGCCATCTGCGGGCCCCGTAGATGGCCGGAATATTCAAAATAATCTGATTATCTCCGGGTTATCTCCGGGCCCCGGAGATAACCAGCAGATCCATAATCTCCGTAGCATCTGCGGACCATCTGCGGGGTCCGCAGATTTTGAATCTACGGACCCCGCAGATCATCCGGAGATCTTTGAGCCAAACATCCCAGAAAGGGAATAAATGTGTGCTTCCAAGATACTTAAATAACTCCATGCCTCGCTTATATGAGGCTTAATTTTCTATCTGTGTTCTGAAACGTTGAATTCCTCAATCACATTGGAGAGCTATATAAGTACACGCGATCTGAATGTGGAGGAACTTAGCAATTGGGGTCATATCGATTCCGACTCCATCTCCCTTCACCCAACGACTACAACAACAACAACGGGGACGACGATGCCGATGACACATACGGACCGCTTGCATGGGTCGAGCAGCCTGCGCAGACAACTTATAACAACGAAGTCCGCCTCGCTCTGTCCAACTGATGCCGTCAAACCACACTCCTCCTCCCACACCTCGCGCACCACGTCTGCGAGCGACATATCATGCGCACGGAGAGCATGGCAGGGTCCGCCGCTGCTGCCCTCGCGTGCGTTGAGTGCGCACTCCGACGACGTGCAGTACGACGTTGCGGAACGCGGGCCGATTCGTATCTAGCGTATGCGTGGCATGCGCGGTCTTGGGTGAACACGTATGTTGGTGGTGAGGCACCAGTGGGCCGGGGTGCGTCGTGGGTGCGTCGTGGGTGGGGCGTCGGCGGGAAGCGGGGTGGATAGAGCTCAGCCTTGTCGAGTTGCTACGAGGGACGACAACATGAGCAGAGAAGTAGCAGTTGCAAAGAGCAAGGGAACACGCACCTTGAGCACCTGCTCGGACGCAAGGCCCCGCTCCTCGATGTAGCGCTGCAGGCCGTGGATGGGGTCCTCCTGCGCATGCGCTGGACCTCCTCGCGCGGGCAGTAGGTCGTGCCGGGGTCGGACATCGAGTGCGCGACGTATAGTACGTGCCAATTCGAGGAGGAACGGGCCCTTCTTGTCGTTGACGGTCACTTGCATGCGCAAACTGGACAGCCTCGCGCACCGCGATGATGTCCATCCCGTTCAACCCCAGACGTGATCGGCCAGGCCCTCGACGCTAACCTGGCTGCTCGCAAACACGCCCGCGCCGTACCTGCAGCTCCTTCCTCCTCGCCTCCTCCTTCGCAGCACGGCGCATCGCATCCGCCCTCCTCACCACCTTTTCCTACTCCTTCCGCACCGAGAGCTCGCTAAGCAGCTCCCGCCTGCGGGCGACGAGCGCACGACGCAGCTGCAGCGCCTTGCGCTCGGTGTTCAGCATCGCGACGCGCGCCTTGAGTTTCTCTTCCTGCGCCTGCGACGAAGATAGCGTGGGCTCGAGCACCGCGAGCGCGCAGTGCAGCCCACACGCGACGCTCCCCGGGCGCATGCGCACGAGCTCCGCGATGCCCAAAGCAGACGCAGACGCAGAAGTAGCGGGGAACGCCGAAGAGGAGGAGGACGACAAAGATGCGTCCTCCAGCACATCGCTAAACACCTCATCCACGAATGCGCCGCCCGTGGTCCACGCACACGGCGAGCTCGCCGCACCGCACGCAGCCCATGATGTACGACTCGACCTGCTCGGGGTCGAAGAAGTTTTTGTGTTTGGGCTTCGCGGGCTCTGGTGCATCCGTCACGGTCTCCGTCTCCGGTTTTTCCTCACCCGCCGCGATGGGGGCAGCAGCCGCAGTGGGGACCTCAACAGCGAATTCGCTCAGCGGCTTGACAAGCTCCATCACATAAAGTCGATGCGGACGCTCGCATACACATGTGCGAGCTGGCGGAGGAGGCGGCTGAGGACTGCATGCTTGAGGAGGGGGACGTAGAGCGCGTAGTCCTCCTCGGCCTTGAGCTCGCGCAGGACGGGCGCGATCTCGGCGCAGAGGGAGAGGGGATCGAAGGTGACCTCGAGGGTCCGGTAGAGGCGTGTGACGGTGGGGGGCGCGAGGGCCAGCGCGCTGAGGGAGAGCGCAGAGGTGAGGAAGGCGCTGCGCGTGGGTGGGCACGCGAGGGAGAGGAGCGCGGTGAGCCACGTCTTGATGCCCGTTGCGGGGCCATCGGTGGGGCCATCAGCGGGCTAGCCAGCGGCGGCGGCGGACGGGGACGGTGAACGCGCTGGCGAGGCGGTGCCCTTCGTCCTGCATTTTCATGGCGGCGGTTGTGCCTGCGGATCCGGAGGCAGAGGCGATGGCGTGTAAGCGCCCCCATGCGGCCGGCGCATCACCGCTCATTAGGAAGATAGAGGAAAGCTGCGCCCTCCACTTACCAACGCGCGATAAGGGAGACGCAGCCCTCGAAGGACGTGCTCGAGTCGCGGGCTCGCCATGGCAGCGGCTGCTGAGAAAACTTCAAAGAATAAGTAATCCAATCGAAGATCGGGAACATTAGAAAAGAGGAAGAAAACGCACTGGATATCCTGGCCCGAGTATCATTCGTTGCTAGCCCTATGCCAAGTTGGGCCTGCCGGACGGACGTAGTACGTTCGAGAGGCGGGAGCCCTCCTGGCTCGATGGGAAGAGCCGAAGTCGGTGTGCGATGCACGCCGGAGTCTTGCTCGGGTACCCGCAGATGGCAGGCGCCGGGCAACGAGGGGGAGCGTGTCGAGGAGATCGCGGGGATGAGCAGAGGGAAAAAAAACATCAAAGAGCAGGGGGATGAGGTCCGCTCGGACGAACAATGTACATTCAAGAGGGCGGCGTCGGGCGCATGTTGGGAGGAGAGGAGGCGAGCAGCAGCGCGGCGGGATGTCGGCAACGTCGTGGACACAGTCCGGTCATGTATTGACTACCGCTTCATTTCGGGAGCTGCAAAGACTGAGAAAAAAACAACGGGAAGAATATGGAAACGCACCTGTTTACCTGTACACGTATGCGACACATTGCCCTCGTCACCTACGTCCGAGTCTCCGCATGAGTTGTCAGCAGACGTCTCCTTCATGGAGCCCGATCTGCGCCCATCTTGTCTTGTGCGAGTCGATCATCGCCGCCAAAAGGGAAGAACATTGTTTGGCTTTGACCTCGGAACCAAACATATCTCGTCGTCGAAATCGGGTTCGGCGAACATGTCGGTAGTGCCCCGAACCTGTGCCTTCGAGTACCGTCACGACGACTTGTATTGAATTCCAAATGCATTGAGAAACAAATCCGGGGCCGTGAACTTGAAGTTGACACCGCGACTTGATCTGGAAAGGAGATCAACTGTGCGCAGGAGCGGATACTAGGTAGAGCAACAGGAGAAAACAGTGGCTCAAAAATCCCACATAAAAAAGCAAGACGCACCAGCAATCCAACCTGATCCAAATCCGATCCTCGTTTTTTGCACTGCACCGAATACGGGCGCAGCCAGCTGGACCAGCGCAGAACCGTGAACGGAGGGCGAAAATTGTGCAGAGTCTCAGATTTCAGCACCAAACACGGACGCAGCCAGCTGAACCAGCGCAGAACCGCGAGTGGAGGCTGAGAATTCCAGCACTGAACACAGACGCAGCAAGCTGGACCAGCACAGAACCGTGAAAAGAGGATAAAAATTGTACAGCCATCTCAGCAACAAACACGGATGCAGCCAGCTGAACCAGCGCAGAACCGTGAGTGGAGACTGAGAATTCAGCGGCTGTCCCAGCACCAAACACGGACGCAGCCAGCTGGACCAGCGCAGAACCGTGAATGGAGGCTCAGACTCAGCACTGAACATGGACGCAGCCAGCTGAACCAGCGCAGAACCATGGACAGGTGCGAAGCAACTTGGGGGAAGACATCAGTTTTGTTTGGTCCAAGCAAAGTTCAGACTGATGGTTCCCTACTTCACATGACCAGTAAAAGCGCGATGTTGATGCGAAGCTGCGAGCTGATGCGAGCTTTGCGCGACTAAGTGGTCACTTGGTGTCCACACTCAGTCCTGCAATCAGAAAGTAGAGAGACTTGAAACCGTCTGGATTGATGCTGACGAGTTTCAGGGATGGCGCGATGAGATCTAAATTGAAGAGGTAGATAGATACACAGGTGTACGTACGTACGTACTTCATAGCCTGTAACAGCGCGGCAATCCTTGAGCTGGACGCACGCACCAATGGCAACAAGATGCACATCGCACATGCGCCCCTCCGCCCCTCCTCCGAGGTAAGCACTCGCGAGAACGCCGCAACGCGCGAACGGCCCTCGAGCCAAGTCCGGGGTCGCGTCCCATGTCCCGCCCACGTCCACGTCGAATCCGCCCGAGCTGTGCCAATGCCCCCGTGCCCGACGTCAAAGTCGACGTGTACTACGCACGAATGGAGCCTGCGCTTCCCAGGTCGGGCGAGGTGCGTCTGCGATCGTGCGTGGACTCGGAGGCCCTGAGACGCATAACGCCCGCCGGCAGGGAGTCCTGGGGATCACGACAGTATGTTAGTTCGAGGAATTTGAGCAGTACATGGATCACATACCTCTGGACCCCATTTGGGCGAAAGTTCCACTGATGTTCGCCCCACCGACCATGCGCGCGGCCTCGGAGGCCCCAAGACGTATAACGAACACCGAGATGGAGTCTCAGGCATAACGGCGGTACATTATTTCAGGGGATTTGAGCAGGAAATGATGACTTACATTCATTTCCCTCTGGACCATCGAGCGCTGATGTTCACGGCGCCCACGACGCACGCGGCCTCGAAAGTCCCGGGACATTTGACGGGCGGAAAAGGGGCATCCTGAGTACCCCGGACGTACGTTTGTTCAAGGGATTTGAGAAGAGAATGGAGGACTTACATCCATTTCCATCTGGTCTCCATTTGGGCGAAATCTCCGCTGATGTTCGCCACACCGACGATACGCGGCCCCGGACGGCATATGATGTTCGACAGGCGGCAAGAGGGCGTCGCGAGGACCCTGGCCGTACGTTAGTTCAGGCGATTTGGATGAGAAATGGATGCCTTATGTCCATTTCCTTCCATATCCCATTTCAGCGAACTTGGTGCTCCAGTTGACCATGCCAATGATACGTGTGGGCTCGGGAGGCTAACAAAGCAAGCAAAAGAATTGAATGTGTGTGCTAACGACCCTGAAAGTGCATTAGTTTAAGAAATAAGCAAAAGATGTATGGCTTGCACCCAGTTCCCTCCACAGCTCGTTTCAGCAAAATTGTTGCCGGTCTTCGGTGAGGCGAATGAAATCTAGGCTGAAAATTGACATGGCGACATTGAGGAGAGGCATTGAGTCACCTTACCACCCGCAGTTGGGCTTGCGGTGCCGGAAGCGGAAGTGGATTTGACGGGAGAACATGAGGTTGTCCAAGTCGAATGTAGCAGGAAGCTCGTTGGCTTTGGCGTCCGTGTCGGAGGCGTACTACTCTCTCTCGGGATCGGCGTCCGCCTCGACCTTCGGTGTGCGGTACTCCACTGGCAGCGTCTGATGATCGACCGGCTTGGTAACACCGTTCCGGTTCCGGGTGGGACTACGGTGTTACCAAGCAGGTGGAAAGTCACACTGCGTGACTCAGACGCGTCCTGGATCTAGCACGGCTTGTAAACATTTATTCTAATTTCTGATGAAAACTGCTGGGAGCTGTAATAAAAACCTATGTCTACACCGGATGATCAAAGTTTCTCAACCTTAGCCACCAACGTTGTGAGCATACATATCGACGCGCCGGACTCACGCCAGAGCCGAAGCCGCCTGCCGAAGGGGCTGGAATTGCGCGGAAAGTACTCACAAAACGAAATTCCTTGTTTGCCGGGGCAATTGCAGGCACGGAAAACCTGTTCAGAGATGTTACTAGATGCTTTCTGAAGGTTTGCAAACACTTACCTCGAGCCAATTTGCGCCGTTCGCCTTTCTGCGAAGAAAAAATGAAAATCTGAGAAACAGAGTCAGTATTGACTTGAACCGAGTATATGAGCAAAATGGACCTTGCGACGGCTCTAGTGCCTGAAAGGCTTCACGGAGGCCCGGAGCTTGTATAGAAGAAGATAAGACTATATTTAAGGAAAATACACAGGTATTGGGTGCACTAGAGATCAAAAATCTAAATCTTGCAGAATCTAGATATTCATCATCAGTCAAGTCCGGGATGGAGATACAAGACTAAAGCATGTAAAGTAGTACAGTATGTGAGTGGATCGAAAATACGGAATAGAATGGTGCTACTTACTACGGAATATCGGCGCGCGGGAGAGCATCAAAATGAGGATGTAATCCAGAGGTTGATACGCGAAATGAAGGAATCATAAAAGAGCTGACCTTACTGGGCAAAGTCGGCACTTCGATGTTGCCCGTGAGTGTGAAACGAAGGGGAAGGATACCAGTTCAAAGTCAGGACAATATCTAGCAGAAAGCGTTCATATACTTACCTTTGATAGATTGTATCTAAGCCACAACTCCGTTCCTGAGGCACTCCGAGTCGAGGCTGGAAGTTCTGAAATAAGTCCGAGTCGGTCAGTTCAACGAACGAGATGAAGAGGGTCATTGAATGATGTACCCCGGTTATAGCAGACCACTTAGCAGAATGACACCGAGGTTGCTTGGAGAAGTTACGGTGTGATGAAAGAAGAGGTCAGAGGTTGAACTGAAGAGATATGGAAAGAGATGAGCTCACCAGATGAAGTCGGTATTTTCACTAATCTTGTCAAATTGGGACATACCGGCGGAGTTTGTAGACCTGTAAGTTATACCAATCGAATGCAATTATGCTTAAGAAGGCTCACCAGAGATTGAATGTACGAGGGACTTGATATTGAGGACTGCAGATACCAAGTCAAAATCTGGAATGTTATAGTAAGGACCTACGCTGGAATTTAGACAAAACAAACCCCAGAGTAATTGATTTCAGAGCTCGTGGAGAAAAGAGTTTAAAAATTGAAACGCAGAGTATATCCAAGCAAGGAAAAAGCACACGATGATAGATGGTAGGCTGGCTTGGATAGCTGCTTCAAGGGACATTTTCTTGGAATTGGAATGAAAACTTTAAGAATTATAAGCACGTCAGCAACGCAAGTGCAACCAACACTAACCTGAATGCGGCGGAGAAGCACCGGACTTGCAACTGGTGTACGAAACAAGAGGTTAGCCGACGAACTCGCTTATATTTGTGGGACGTGACCTACAGAATGGAAATGCGGAGTTCGGCCGGATTTGCTAGAAGGGATCAGTAGAAGTGCATCGCGGCGGGCGGAGGAATACAGAGTTATTGGAAACGTTGACACATGATCTTTGAACGTTGTGAAAGACTTACCTCGAAGTTATTTGGTGCGGTTCGTGTTCATAAGAACAAAGTCGAAATCTGAAGATAAACAATCAGTAGAATCATTGCCAAGTATCTAACCAAGACTGACCCCGCGGCCGAGATCACTCAATCAGAAGAAGCTTATACGACTCTGAAACATCTCGCGAATTACAATTACCCAAACTTGCCGAGAAAAAGATATGTTGCTGGCTAGGCCGATGGTCAATAAATTTATGACCGCACTGACCAAATCGACGCTATGCAGCCTTGGTACAAGTACCTGCAGACTAAAAGAAGAGGTCAGAAGTAAGTTGGAAGGATATGACAAGATAAAAGTCGGATTTGAAGGATATGGCAACCTTTGAACTCCCAACTCAAGCCGGCCTTTCATGAGTTTTGCTGTCAAACATGCGTACGGGCGGGCGCATAGCCGCGTGCGGTGGCATCGAGAAGTATTAGGACACCGCGTATGATCAGAACATGAGGAGAAAAAGAATGTGTGCTACAAATGAAATTGCTCAATGAATGGAGCGATACATTTTAAATTGGAATGGATTACTTACTGAAGGGTGCCAGCGCATGTGGTCGACGTGTAACTGTAAGAATTCGCCACTCTCGTCGCCGTCTGACAGACGGCATAGCGGGGACCCATCGTGACCGACACTGTTGAGATGTGCTCTATTGCTGGATGTGTACATGTGCACGCGGTTCGTAGCGCCGCCACTGGGTATGCTCGTCAACATAGCGTCGTCTGCCCTCTTTGAGCCCCGTCTCGAGATCCTCGTCGGTTTGTGTCGAAGTTCAGGGACGCAGGCGTGCAGATGGAGGAAAGCACGGGGTTTAATTGTGTGCTGTGATCCACGTAGATGAAGCCAGAAAAAAAAAATGAAAACAAAATTGCAAATCCTCGCGCATCATGCGGGAATCTTGATGTCGTGCGGCATATTCCACGGGATCGGCGGCGCGGGTGGTCGGTGTAGTACTGTGGCCAGAGCGACAAGGTAGAGGTAAGTCGGATGCGCCGGTCGTAGTACTAGTCGGACGCGCCACGACTGGCGCATCCGGCCCGGGATCCGTTACCAGCGCCGAGTTGCCAGGAAAGGAAGGAGGGCTCGTGCCTCTGAACTCTGGAGCATCGTTGCACCGGGCTCAATTTTGAAGACTACTAGCAGTAACCCATGCTTCGCCATGGTCTGAATATTATACTGTGAGGATTATTCATGGTATCATTTATAATATTCAATTTTGTGTGTTTATTCTCCTGAATGCCTGTGCTTACCCCACCTGTTCTCGACACCCATTGGTGTCACCATACTCGCTAGAACTTGATGTCTTCTGCTGGAATTTACTCAAATCAGCTCTCGTCATCTCCCCGACTACGGTGCAAGCTTCATGCTACCTTTATAAAGGGGACACTTGTACCTCCGTACTCACTTCTGCTGCCTCAAATAGAAAGAACCCCAAATCCCGCCGTTCTCTGATCCTGCATTCAACATCAATGATGCTTTCAACATGTGAAATCCTGCTGCCTTCATCTTTCCCATTTCTCACAAAAGCTGGGTTTGATTCTCTCTCTAATTCGCAACTAATTCACATTCTTATGTAAGTTCAATTCACTTTCCCTGAGGTAGCCAAAAATAATCTAATTCACCCAACTCACCCTCTCCCAATTATAGCGACTGCCAATGAGCTTACATGTAAAACCTACCATCATTAGGATATCAGATTCAATTATTACCTTCGTTCGTTGTTCACCCTCATTAAATTCTGGCTCCGTTCATCCCTTTTCCATTTGAATTCTCACGACCACTACCGTCCCATATTGAGGATCTCAACAGTTTAAAAATAGAAAAGCAACACTCGAGTGGAGCGACTCAGAGCGACTTCTTGGGAGCGATTGTGGAGAATACAACATCTGAGCAAAAATGTGGAGCAGATGACGTGAATCGATGCTCGGGGAGGTTAGGATCAAGTTTGTCTCGAGTCAAAGGTGTTCGATTGTAATATAGATACGTGAAGGTATGCGAATGTTTTCCTTGTTGGATTTCTCGTTGAATCAGGCTGACATTATATTTTTCTCTTCAAGTTCAAGATCTCTCCTGTACTCAGCTGTGGCTACCCGTTTCGTGCAGGCAGCTATCAGCCGAATTCCTGGTAAGAATTTTCCTTCCTTTCCTCTCATTCCTTACCAGCTCCCATCCCCTTCAATAGATTCTGCGCCCAGCCGGGGGCTTCCAAATCAAATCACATCAATTTCCGAGTCTGATACTTATGACAGCACATACACTGGCGACCCAGATGACGTTCGGCTTAGAAGAGAAAATGCAGAGCCCGACGAGTGGCTCAAAAATGAGGACGACTACGAGGTACATAAAATAAACCGAGTGGAAAATTCTCATCCACGTACGAATCATGTTTGCTGTGATTATCCACATCATGACGGCGAAGCTAGTGAGTTCCTGAGGTTGCTCGCGAGGGACGCACACAGGGCCACCGACTCGATGCACGGGCACAAAGTGTTGCCGAGGCCCCGTGCGCTCGCGTCCGGCGTCTGAGAGCGAATTCGTGTGCACGCTTGAGTCGCACTTGCGCGCCAATGCACCAACGCACCGCAGTCCCGAGCGCGAGTTTGACGCGTGCGACAAGCAGGATTCGGGTTCGGGCGGTGAAATGGCGCGCGCCCGAGACGGCAGATTTAGCGCCCACCGCCCCCGCTCCCCAGCGCCGTCATATTGACACGGTGCTGACGCGATGCCACTAGGGTAGCGCATTCTGCTGGCGTTTCGCCTGTGCCTTCCGCACCTGCAATTTTAGCACCGCACCCGCCTCACCCGCGTCCGCCTTCTCCGAGTCAGCCTCGTGCGCCTTGACCCAGATCGCGACGTCGAAGCTGCAATACCCGTCAGCGTGTGCGTTGTGAAAAAAATAAAGAAAGAAAGAAAGACGCATGTGGGAGCCCCGCGCAGATGAAGTACATTTGTGGTTGAACCTCTGCATGCAGTCCTTGCTCCCAGCATACATTCGGCATCCTCGTTGTCCACCACCTCAGCGGGCAGATCTCGCATATGTGCGCATTCAGCGACATGTCCATCACAGGTCGAGCGGCGCATACGACGTCTTTGAAACTTCAACACCAGAAGAAAGTTGCAGCAGATCTTGAAGAAAACAGATCAGCCGAGGTGGAGGTGCTGCCACTCCTCGAGCGTCGCGCTGGTGATGAGATTACAACATATGTGAGAGTTCCGGGACATGCGATTGCGCTCGAGAGATCAGTCGGGGCTTTTGATTCCCTGGAGCCGGCCATGGTCGCTGAACGCGAACTCGGTATACGTGTGCGCGAGCCGTGCTGCAGAACAGCAGTCAGCATCCGGAGAGAAGACGGACGATGTGAGGTGGAATGTATACTATATCAGCAACAGTGTACAGATTTTTCGAGAGAAGTCAGGACCGTCGATAGAGATGTTCATAAGCAGGTTAGTATAGCTGTTTGAAAAGCGGACAATCTTAGACTTATGTATCTTGAAGGCGAGGCGTAAGCGGTTAGACGCCCGTCCCAATTGGGACGTCCACGAAATTTATTCCACGCCACGTGACTTCCACGAAATTTCCTCCACACCACATGACTTATGTAATTATTTCTGCTTTCTTTTGAGACACAGGAAGCTCTGTCCTCCAAAACCTGCAGTACATATGTGTCTTTGACCAATCTTCCTCTGCCCCTGCCCCTCCCCCTCCTTCCTGGTCAAAGGGTCAACTCGTTGTCAAAAGCTCTGCCTACCTAGAATGTTGGCGGGCGAGATATTGACTACGCCCTCCTCAAACGCTTTCTGATCAAAGGGAAATACAAGATTGATGTGCTGTCCAATCCCAAGTTGACCTTCCGCCTCGCCGAAGCTTGCGAGAAGCTCAAAAGATGCTTTCCGGCGTTCCGCCAACGCCGAATCCCCTTTAAACGTTGAGTCCATCATGATCGATGTCGATGCGGGGCCGGCGTCGGCGGGCACGACGGGAGCGTACACGAACGCGCCGATGCAGCTGCCCGTGCTCGCCCGCCAACAGAGCCCCTTCGATGCATCGGATGCAGCTGTTGTGACATCACACAGACGCTCCTTCGTCTTAGTTGTCCGACAACAAGGAGGGGCTGTAGGATGAAGAATTCTATAATGTAGAGTAGTCAAGTGAATCCGTAGTCGTGCTTATGGAGATCTGTAAAAAGAAAGACGGAAGTCAGTCGCGCCTCCGGGAGAACAAGAATTAGCATGAACCTATACCCCCTCGTGCAGTCTCTCGTGTGGCCTCTTGGGTAATTAACTGCCAAAAAAGATGTGCAAAATCAGAGAGAAAAATATTCCCCGAGTCACCTCAATTGCGCGGGAGGCTACAGAGAGGGACTAGGACAAGGTTATTATCACAGACTCGAGTCAACAGCACGGAAACGGCTCACACACTAGCTGACACACACTAGCTGATGCGCCAGTCCGGAGATTTGCAGAAAATGGTGCGCAATGACTACTTTACGAATGAACATCCAAGTCCGCGCAAGACGCACCTTGAAAGACTTAGCATGGCTAAGCCCCAAGTAGCTGAAACCGAAATTCAATCCAACGCAAGGTCCGGAGAGATCAGATTTACCTTGGAGCCTCCTTCATGTTCAATCGAGCCCGGAGACATGTGCAGCTTGTAGAAAATGAATTGCACACCGTGAAAAGTGGCCAATACACTGAAATAGCGACACAACTTACCATCTGGGCGAAAGAGTATAAAACTTCTGCATCCATTCACGGAGCATCCGAGGCGAGATCAATAAAACAGTAAGGCAGTGGAAGCAAACTAACACATCTTGCAGGGATTTTCCAGTCCCGAGAACATGTTACGAATCTGATTAGGACGGTTGGAGATGTATAGATGTGATTCCCTCATGTAGGGCCAAGACATCGAAGTCGCTCGCGAGGAGACCAGGGTCGATTAGAGGCGGGCCGAGCGGGTTACTCGCGTTGAGGGTGATGGACCTGAACGAATCCAAAGACCAAGCTGCACGCGTTCCGCCGGCACGAATCCGTGCTCGGACATTGCGTGTGCAGCTGCGACTGAGGACTTCAAAAAGCGGTCTGTGCCATACGGATCGTCCATGCTGCTCATCGCAATGAGACGTCTTTCGTGTCAACGGATGAGCAACACGTACATTTTATTCTGCAAGATTCACACACTGTGGAACACCTCACAAGGTCGACACGCGAGACTCAATCTCCTCTCGAGCACGCCACGACCACGGAACTCATGCTCGCTAGATCGCTCGCTCATGCGCTCGTCATCGCCGGAGATGCAGTTGAGCCGAAGATGCGCGTAGAGAAGAGAGGACTTCAGCGCGCCAATGGCGCCGGCGACGCGCAAGCCTTGCCCACGCCTTTTGCATTGCCTACCATGCGTCCCGTCATCGACGAGCCTGGGAGGCTAATGGTAGATTTCTGTTTATCAGCTGAGTCTAGTAGTTCCCGCGAAACAAAGATACTCACCAGAATATCGACGACTCCCAGACCCTCTTGCGCAGACTTGGCGTGGCGTGTCGTCCCTGCCGGTGCCGCTGCTGTTCGCATAGTCCCTGCACACCAACATTAATTAGCACAAGCACACAACCAACACTGGATCACGCACCCGCTCTGCAGCCTCACGGCATTGACGGGGCCCTCGTGCCCGCACACGGCGTGGTGCAGAGCAAGTGTATTTAGCGCCCACAAGCGGATCGCCGTGTCCTTGGAGCTACAGGCGCAACATCAGTCACGTTGTTTTAAACACTCAAGAAAAAAGAAAAAAAAAACACGTGCCATCTACCAATCCACCGCTCGTCCATCCGCAGATCCAGCATGCTGCTACCCGCCAGGTGCGTCCACGCCCCGGCGCTCCGTCCACAGGCCCCACATGCAATCGCGTCTCCCCGTCACCAGGAGCCCACGCAGCAAATACTTGTCGGGGTCAGTGGGTGGATTCGGGCAGCACCTTCTCCGGCCTCAGCTCAAATTTGAGGCACAGCACGCTCCCGCAGTGCAGGTTCGCGAACATTCCGAGGAGGCGCCCTCTCGCGGCTGACGGGTGCGCGAGAGTTCGAGGCAGTAGACGCTGTAAGGTATCAACATTTTTTTCGAAGGGACGAAAAGGAAGTCACCTATCGGCATGCCCCTCGAGAGCAGTGGCGCGCGGTTCCCACGGTGGCGAGGCAGCATCGGCCTTTCCCTCCCAGCGGTGGTCGAGGTCAAGGCTGGCGCGGTAGAGGGTGCACCAGTCGAGTGAGGGGACCGTGACTGTATACGCGCGCTGGCGGGTGTTCCTGCTGTGGGGATCACAGTGCTTGGATCGCAAAATGGAATGAGGAGTGAGGATGGGAATGGGTGGGTGTGGGTCGAGGCTGGGATGGAGGATGCGGGGAGTAGGATCGAGCACGCACGCACGGGTACGCACCAGAGCACATATCGCTTGGTCATCCGGCGCCGCGCAAGGCACGTCGACTTGGCGCAGCAGCAGTTGTTGTTGGCGGGAGGCGGACAAGAGCGGGATACGGGGGCGATCGAGATGGATGAATGAAGGTGGATGCGGACTGCGGAGGAGTAGAACCGGGATGCGCCGTCCTCCCCACTCCGCTCCACTCTACGCGCCGATGGGCTCGGGACGCCGACTTCGACTGCGACCATAGACGTGGTTCCATGTACACGTATGCGTACTACCCTGGCGGAATATCAATACCATCCCGACGGGCCCCTCTTCCCATCGCCGCATAGACTCGCCGCTCCGACTCCGAGCGCAGCGCTCGTGGATGTCGTGCTTGGGACGAAAGCCGCGTCCGCTGTTGCACGACGCCGCCGGTTCGGGGTTCGGTTACTGCAACTTTTGCGGCAGAGGCCTCCCTGCGACGCGGAGGCAAGGGGATGTGGAGCCTTCCGCGGCGCTGGGTAGCCGTCTTTCCTTCCCTTTCCGCGTCGAGGTGAATTCCCGATGGACGTGAGAGGGAGGAGGGTGGATCGCGCGCTAAGCGCTGAGGGCGAAGCGGGAGGCTTGCGAGGAGAAATGGCCATGGAGGAGGGATATGCGCAGAGACTCCAGACGCCGAGGCCGACGCAGAATCGTCGACGACCGCGGCATCCCGAGCGCCACAAGTTGAATTCGGACAGAATCCTGCCAGTGGGAGGCGTGTTATTCGCGAGTTTCCCGGGGGGTGCATACGCGCGGAAGCGCGCAGTTTGGACCAGGTGGAGGAAGATACAGAAGGAGCGAGGGCCGCGAATAGGCCCAGTTGCGCGCAAGCGAATTCAACGACGAGCAGCAATTATGGCGGGTAGAGTCCATTTGTTTGGTTCTGAAGCCGATGCCATTTCTGGACAACTTGAAAATGCTCTGCTCAACAGTCGCGTCGCGTCAACATCACAGGTGCGTAGGACTGTGACCGTTCGCGTCGAGAACTGACGGACATCCGTCAGTCCTCCTATACGTAGATATCGAAAACACAGCGTAACTCCGCGCCGACTCTGCCAGAGTCGGCGCAGCCAGTGACCTCAAATCGACGCACAGTCAAGAACGAAGGACCGCTTAAATATGGCCTTGCTCTCTTTATACCGTTCATTACAAGCTTACCCGCGTCGCAGAGACAAAATCGAGGGCAAGGACTCTGACGCGGCACGGTGTGCAGCGGCGCACGTATTCGAAGAGGGTTTCGATGCCCATGTATCAAGATTGCGTCCAGACACATTCTGTCGGCATGCGGATGATGTACGCGCACAAGTACATTCCGCCCCCTCAAGCTCGAGTCCTACTCGGATGCGGGATGTGCTTAGCCGCTCCACCCGTGGTTATATCCATGGGACGCCGACGACCGCCCGTAGTACACAAGATGCGATCCTGCGTTGGTCTCCCGCCCGTGAAAGAGTGCTCCAGCGTAGCGTGCGGGCGTAGGCCACGAGTGTTTGAACATTTGTGGCGAGTACTCCTGCACTTCATTCCCTCTCTTGCCTGCCGCATTTTTCTAGTAAATTTAACCCCTACATTCATTAATACTGTACTGTACCTCGTCCTCTTTACCTTTCTCCGCACCTGGTCTGCTTTTGCTCTCCCATTCTTCATCGTCTCTGTGTCTGACTGATTACTTTCGTCGTAGTCACGCACGCCCCAACCGCCGACGTGGGCGGGCGCATCGCATCTTGGGCCCGACGGCGTAAATGTGATTCAGACATTGGCGTACTTCCTTCGGGAATCAACGGCGTCCCGCCGGTTTCTGCATCCGCGGACACAAGGAATCTTCGGCAGCGACACGCGGCGCCGGTGCTTTCGGGCTGTTGCGCGCGAGGGGGAACGAAGTCCGCTGTGCTACAATTCAGTTCAATCAACGGCTACAGAATATTACGCATGAACACGTACCTGATTGTCGCACACGCACCCGCGGGGCCCGTGTTCGCTGTTTCCCAACGAATTCGACAGCGGCAACTCGGGCGCCGCCTCATCCAACTCCTTTCGCGTGTCGTCGATCAGCAAGGGACGTGACGAACGGGTAGGTCGTTGCCTGGAGTTTACGTGGAGTACTATCCTATCCGCCTCGCGGTCGTGTAGGTCGCCTCCCTCGAGCAAGGATATGGTTCACCTGGTCACTGAGGCTGAACAATTGCGTCAGGTAACGGCCTTTTGTCTGTTCTCCTTCGACTCTAGCTCTGCTCTCGAGCAGGAGGTCCAGATCCTGGAAGAAAACCTTCATAACAGCTTAGCGCGAGAGGAGAACGCCCTCGACGACGAGGGCCCGCCGGGAGACACAGCGTCTCTGCAACGCCTGATGAAGAACCAGAAAGCCAAGCCCGAGGTCAGGAAACGAGGGAACACGGGTCTCGTTCAACCTGATTATCTTTAGATGGGGATTGAGCAGCTGCGCAAGCGCCTGACGGACTCGGAGATGAAGAGTGCACACGTGGCACATGATGTACAATGTTTTCACGGTTTTATTTTCTTATGTTGCTCATTTTCTCAGCTTAACAAGGAGATCAGCGAACTAGAGGCACTGATTGAGCCAAGGTGAGTACCGGATCACTCTATGGCACTTTTTTTCTTGACAGTTGGCAGATCTATCGCGAGGATGAGCTCGAACAGGAGTTGGAACGAACGAAGGACAAGCTGCGTCAGCGCAAATCTTCCAAAGGAAGCAGCGAAGTTGTCGATGCGCAGCGTCGGAGCGGGAGCGTGGCTGGTTCTGATGTTTCGGATACGGAAGGCGTACGCGAAATTTGTGAAAAACCCGGTCACGATATCTTTTCGTGTTCTCTTCTGTCAGCAGGGTCTTTGCCAGTGAGCTGTTTCGATTCTTTCCGCTTTTTTGTCTGACTCATTTCTTTTGAAGGATGCATCGAGTTAATCTTGAGCGGAGTTGTTCTGCGAGGATCGCGAAAGCCATGGACATGTCGCTGCAGACTGCCCGCATTCCCTGGAAAATCCTTCAATGCAGTTTGATATATGGATACCACTGGAGCTTTGAAGCATCAAACTGGCGCTGCCTCGAGTCCGCAGAGTCTTGGGAATTGACCTATGACGAAGACTTCACCTGGCGGCTTCATATTATCCGAAGCTTTAAAAAATAAAAAGGCACAACACACCCGCCTCCAGATAATTTTCATCCGCGAAAATGGTTCGTCTTTCGTTCCTCAGCAGCCATGTCTTGTTGAGATAGTATTTAGAGGCCGATTCTACTGCAAGGTTGCTGCATCTATTACGCAAAATAACTAAAGTCTCCAGGTCATCATGATATTCAACGCCGAGGGCGACCTTCTCTTCTCCTGCTCAAAAGACCTTGTCATCAACACCTGGTACTCCCACAGCGGTGAGAGATTAAGCACCTATGATGGTAACAATGGCACTGTGTGGACCGTCGACGTCGATTGTATATTCCACTTTATCATCCTATTCGTTGCCTGTGCTAATCAAATCTTCATAGGAGAATCACAATTCCTCGTTTCTGGCTCAGCAGACAACACCCTGCGGCTATGGAGCTGGCAACAGGGGAATGTCTCTATACCTGGGAGTTCCCGACGGCAGTCAAGGGGTGGCGTTCAACGAGGATGATACCAAGGTGGTGTGCATAACAGAGCAGCGTACGGGGGATCAATGCGCTATTCGAGTGTTTGACATGAACCGAGAGGGCGATGGGACAAATCGTGCTCACCTTATCCAACTCGATGGCTAAATCACTCTAGAATCCGAGGAACCACTCTACTTCTTCAAAGTAAAGCGACGGTCTGCGCTTTCACCCTGATGCCGAACATTATCATGAGTCGGGAAAGGTCTCACTCAGGCTTTTCAACGTCAAGACAGGCGAGGGGATCGAAAACGATGAGCGCGCATAGCGACGTCGTAACGGACCAGCAGCTAAGCAAAGATCACACGTACTGCGTTACCAGCAGCAAAGACAAGATTGCCCGGATATACTACACCAAAACCTTACTGTAATGGTCACCAAGACTTATTCGACGGAGACACCGCTAAACAGTGCCGCACTTGCGCTGACGCGGCCATATGTGCGCACTTTTTCTACATTTCTTTCTCCCCGTCTTATCGTGATCAGGTTCTTGGCGGAGGTCAAGAAGCAATGAACGTCACGACTACTTCCCTGCGGCAGGGTAAATTCGAGACCCCCTTTTGGCACAAGGTTTACGAGGAAGAAGTCGGTCCTGGGGCATTTGGTCCTAGAAATACGCACGTTCCCCATTCAACATCTGGTCAGTCATTAATTTTAAACTAGGATCGCAGTACATCCGGCAGGGACGTGTTATGCGTCTGGTGGAAGGATGGATTTGTTAGGGTGCATCATTTCGACGATTCGTACTTCAAGGTGCAGCTATACGACGCCGTTGACATTGGAAACTAGTTGCAATGCATTTAACAATAGCGTCAGGACTTGGCGTCAGGAAAGAAGCAGTAGTACTCAGCCTACCAGTAGAGTGAGCGAGCTCGGAGTGATGCGTGTCGGGAATCAAAGATTTGCGCCTTTGATTGTGCAAACTTCAATCGACTCTCATTTATTCGAGAAATCTATCCCCCGTCGTCCGCACCACCAAGATTGAAAATGCGCCATGTCCACGCTCCTTCCTTCTTTGTTCGTTGCGGAATCCCCGTCATCCCTTACACATGGCGCCCTTGCAGCGGCTAGCACACCTCGTCACAGACCCCGCATCATTCCTCTCGCCCGTCTCGCGTCAGGGCTCATCACTGTGGAGCCCGCTGTCGTCCGTGACCATGTCCTCCGAGAAGGTGCGGTTTCAACCTGGTTTGAAGATGCTGATCTTGATTCTCCACTTGACAGACGATAACAGGTGCATCTTGATAACCCTGCATGGGATGCTTGTATTCAAAAAACCGCTGGGTGCCTTTGCCGCCTACACGGGGGTAAAACCATCGTCCACGCTGGCAAAACTAATAGTGATGCGCGAAACGCGAGCTCCCATTAAGAATCCTTACTTTTGTTCTCAGTCATTCCGTCCGAATTCGGTCTACAGTACCTCCCAGTGCAGAGAGTACGCGGTTCACCTTCTTGAAACTGACTACGATTTATCCTCCGTTAGGTCAATCAATGACGCCGAGTCTGACCCCAAGATTAGTGATTTCATCGCCATTCTTCCGGGCCTTTCCCAAGGTGCGCAGCTTCAGCTCCGCCACGCCGGCGAAGTCAAATCACTCGGATTCGCCTACCAGAGCGGGCCTCGATGTCCATCGTCGCTGCGTACTCGAGCGTAGATCAAACTTCGCCGACGTGACCTCGGGCTACCGCCTTCCCCTTCTATACAATATCGTTCAACCCATAACACGCTGAGGGTCGTCCAACCCTTGAGCGCGCGCATACGAAGCTCATCAAGAAGGTGCTATGCGCTGTCTTCTTCGACCCCGGCGCCCGCGGGGACTACACAATAGAAAACCTCATCTCGCTTAGTATCCTCCCCCGCCCTCCAACTATGCCGACGACAGTAAGGCTATTGCCCTGCATCTTATTACCATCGACGTTAACAACTTAACTTCAGCTCGATGATTTCTTCATCCGGCTCCAGCCCCCACCGTCATCGATGGAGTTCGTCGGCGGCGATTTCCGCCGTTCTTTGCGATATTCGGAGTTGCCGCGGGCTCAACTACGGTACCCGCATCCGAATCTTTCCATGCATCTTTCTCATCGATTAATGTAACTTTTGCAGCTGTGTCAAGTTCAAGCCCTGCATGCGCGGCGGCGGCACGAAGCACCGCACCACTCTTAAGTTACGCGTCTCCATGCGCCACGCTTCCAGTACGGCGCGTTTACGCTTGCGCTCGTATCGCTCGACATCGGCATGCGAATCCTTTCAGCCAGTGCTGGTGCGCACACAAACCCCGATGCCGCATCACACCCCCATACGACGGCTTGCGATTTTAGCAAACGCGCTCAGGGGCCACTATAAAATCCTTGCGCGCACCTCACAGCACTCCACTACTCAGCGTGCGGCGCCCACGGCGCTGTCCCCTCCAGACGAGAACGCACACGACCCAGCTCATCCCGTTGCACACATGCCCGCCGTTGAGCACACCCGAATGGGAGTACACGAATCTCACCGCGGCGACGAGGCGCTTGGGCGCCTTCCATTTCCATCCGCAATCGCACGATCCCTGCCCGTGTGGTACGGTCGCGCTGCAGTTGCCTCTCACGGGTGAAGAATACGGTACATCCGCGACGTGCGCACAATCGCTGCCCCGCATACATGCGAGCACACGAGAATTGGAGTCCACGAATGTCACCCCGGCCACGACGAGGTGCTTGCGGTGCTGTCCATCCACATGCGCGAGGTGCGCATGACGCCGGGCGGCGATGTCCTTGTGCGTGTGGCGCGGGGCGGTGTGGACGCCTCCCGTGGGCGTGAGGACAGGATGGAGGATGAGGAAGATGGAGACGAGTATCGGATGTCAATGCGTGTAACTCGTGGGACTGGAGGCTGTGGAGCGCCGCCGCAGAGTTTGGTGTGTGGGGTGGGAGCGTCAGCGAAGTGAGGGGAGGATGATGGGCGGATGGCTGAGTACTCCGGAGAGGGTGGCGATCGAGGGAGGGCGCTGGGTGCTGCACTGTCGTCGTTGTATGCTGTTGCCGACCATGGATCGGTGATGGAAGCGCAGACGCGGGGCGAGGGGAGGGGATGGGAGGTGCGCAGTGCGAAGGCGGACGAGCTGCCGAGCTACCAGCGGTGGCGGGGCAGCAAGGGATGCACGTGTTACGCCCACTCGCGCGCCTCGAGATAACAACTGCGGCGCGCAAGCTCGTATGTGTGGCAGCACGCCGCCCGCACCTTTGACTTCGGCGGTGGAGAGCGATGAGCGGTCGTTGTCTCGAGTGGAATCGCCCTCGGCAAGGAGCGAGTGTGCCGGTGCGGGTGCGGGGAGAGAGGTCCAGATGAAGGGCCCCTCGTCCGCGCCCTTCGAGGATGACACGGGTGAGAGCACGGTGCGTTGCGACTCCTCTGTGCGTCTGTGCGTGGGCTCTCCGCCAACTCGCCGCGTTTGTATCTATCTAGCCGTGTGCGTGGGGGCCCGGACCTGGATACAATGCGTGGTGCGTCGGTGAATGCGCGACAGACAGTGAGCTGGCGGATGCGTGGGTGAGCATCGGCGGTGGCGCCGCCCCGTTTCGTCGGCGCTTCGCCTGGTCTCCTACCCGACCAAGCCCTTGTCCATTCGCGTCTCCATTTCGGGCACGATGGTGCCGTCCAAGCCGGCGAGCATAGCACAAGGCCTGTGCCGTCCCCCCTCGCGATACAGACGCGGAGCCACCCAGTTTCGTCGCTGCGCCGCCCGGGGTCCTTGTCTACTCGCCGTCCCGGGTACGACTCCATCCTCCACCAACGTCCGCGTCCGAGCACCGCCTGCCCTGCGTTCCTCCTGGTTGCGCGCTGCTGCATCCTTAGGAGGGACGAGGCGTAATGGGCTCCGAACCCACAGAAACTCACACCACCCTTCTCACGTCACCACTCTCGCCCTCATCAAGCGTAGTCTGGTACTAGACCCTTCTGCCGTCGACGCGTAGCACTTTCTTGAGATTATCTGGAAATCTCGCAAGTGTGTTTAGTGCGTCCGCCTTGACTCCGTTTATTTACTGTTCTAATATTACGTCCAGCGTCTTTTTGAGTTCATTTTGACGCATTTCGGGTGACGTCTCAAGTCAAGCCGGCTACCAGAATCCCTCGGACGCATCGGCAATGCGCCGCGCCAGGCCGATGTTCGGATTTAGGATCTCTTGTTCCCGCGAGCGGGACGTACGCGCGACTTGTACGTTCTCGTGCCTCTCTTTCCGTTGTATCTCTTACCAATGCGATGTTTCAAGTGTTCTTTGCATCTATCCTCCCTGCGAGTCGCCAATTATCATCTGATTTTCGGCCATCCGCCGAACGCATCGAGTGCGTCCCCCCTTATTCCCTGTTGGTCTAATATTTTCTTCCAGCCCGTCGCCGTTCAATTCGACGTGTTTACGGCGGCGTCTTGACCTCCAGAGGCTCGCTAACCCCGACGCGTGTCGTGCTTCGGCGGGCTCAAACCCGAACGGGTGGGATGCGCGTCGTGGATGCGCACCGGGGTCCCCAAGACAAGGATATGCAGCACCTCGAGGAAAGAAATAAAGCAAGAGGGCGGGCCAAGAACAAGCGAAGTTCGACGTTACAAAGTTCGGGGCCCCACTAACGTCAGTATCGCATTCTCAGATTTTGACCCGATACGTATCTTTTTGAGGCGCTCTTCCGTGAGTCTTCTTCCAAAGTTCGATTCGATTTGGTCTTATAGACTGTTGCTATCGTAATACGTCCATGATTTCCATAATCGTTAAACCCAATGTACTTATATTCAGTATCTTGAACTATTTGCTTCTTGACTACACTTGAAGTTGTTCGCACCTCGCTGAGGCTCGGCATCACTCTCGTTATCACAAATCCTACACGATGTTGATGCGAGCGGTGCGAGTTGATGCGAGATACACAGCGTTCAATTTGAATGAATCTTACCAGTGGACACGCAGAACCCGCCTTGTGGGCATCTCTCATAAACGTGCACTTCAACCGCATCAATTGGAATCGCGTGCCAAGTTGGAACCAAGACTTACAGGTAGTCTCCCTGAGGCAGAGTAGCTCATCAATTCCAAGGAACCTTAGAGGAACCTTCGTGCCTCAGGATGTCCTTGATCTGACTATCCTGAGGTTGCGAAGGTTCGACGGTTACACGGCTGCCTCTGGGAGACTACTGACTGGGAGAATTGAGCGAAAATCCGGTCGCTGGTTCATCTGGTTCCCCTTTTGTCTTTCTCCAGCTGAATTCCTCCTGACATCCCATAACTTCTACCAATCTCCACATCGTTGATACGTTGTCTGGCGGTTTCCTGGTTCAATCCTCTGACCCTGGACTCTGCAGGGAACCCCCTCAAAGGTGGCAACGCGCGCTATTTTCTGGTAGAATTCTTGTTGCTGGTGTACGATCTCGTTGCAGACTTCCCCGGCAGGTACCCAGGCGACCTTGGGCATGCGCAAACGAAGCCCGTCCAGAAGGCGCTAGGCGCTGTCTTCTTCGGCCCCGGCGCGGCTCTCCAGGGCGCACGTTGGGGCTCGTCGGGGACTACACAACGGAGAACCTCATCCCGCTCAGTATCTTCCCCCGCGCTCCAACTGTGACGTTGATGGTAAGATCATTGCCCTCCATTCTTATGGACTTGATAACAACTTCAAGTTCAGCTCGATGAATCCTTCGTCTACTGCCTCCGGCCGCTACCGTCATCAATGGAGTTCGTTGGCGGCGATTTGCGCCGTTTTCCAAAATGCGAACTAAGGTAAGTACTTACGCGAACTACGCCCACTTTATTCGCGTACTGCACCAAATAAATTCATTTGACGCGTCCCTTGACCTTGGGTCCTCCAGGAAAAAAAAAGAGGACGTGTAATGATGGATGTTTTAAATCATCCAATATGCAGGGACAGAGAGGAATAACGAAAGGTAAGAGGGAGTCACCTAGCCAAGCATAGCCAAACAATTACTCTTCTTGTCACCAACGTCCACGACGCCAACGCGCTTTGCCCCCTACATGCCCCAACAGACTACGGCCAACTCGATGAAATAGCATATGCACCTATGCCCAAGTTTTCCCGTCTCGTGCCCGGCTCTCCGTTCATCAGGACGACATCCCGGGACCAGGGCACAACATCTGCTCTGCGCTGTTTTTTTAGCACCAACGGGAGCGATTCAATGAATCCGAGGCCATACAACTGGTGTGTGTAGGTGCAGGCAGCAGGTGCGTTGCTATTTACTCTGATAGTCTGCAAATACCAACTCAATCTTTAATAATTCAAATTTTACAGGTATGGCTTTACGCGACATGCTGCTCGAGGCGATTCTGCCGCGCTCTTTCGAGCCATGGCAAACATCGGGGCATGCAGGCACAGGTCGTGGATGCGCAGGTCCTCGAGCCCCGCATGCCTCGCTGGGCTGGTACCAACCCATCGCAGACGTGCAATATGGATACTGCCGCACACATACCGCTCGGCGCGAATTCGCGAACGGTCCTGTGTGCGCGGCTGGGACATCAGCACATTGGGGTGTCAGTGTAGTTCTCACGCTCGCCACCGCGGTTTATGCTGCATGAAGGATGTGTGTTCCATCATGTGCGCCGCTGCGGGCTGAGCGAGAGCCCTGCACGCACAATGTGACGTTTCCGTTGCACCGTATGTGTTGTGCTTGGACTCGATGTACCAAACGTTCCGACGCGATGCACAAGCCCACACGCCGGCATGTCGCGAGGACTCACCAAATATAGCCTTGCACAAATGTAAGTATTTCTTGCTATTCTTTCGCCTTCTCCCTCCAACTCACGTACTTACAGCATCGTCTCGGTCCCCTTGTGCCCTTTCCATGGTCAGAATGGGCCTGTTCGAGTTCCCTGGCTTGGCTTCGTCGTCGCTTCAGCAGCAAGCATAAATGTGAGTTTTTTTTTTCGCATTTCTCCTCCGTCTCACGTAAGGCCGGCGCAGGTTTCGGCGCGCACAGCGAAACCTGTGCGGTTGAGCGGCTGGCAGCGCGCGCGTAGTGGCCGTGAATGCGCGACTCGGCGCGGCCCCGCCTGAGTGTGCTCAATATACACGTGTACACGCGGTGCATGCACAGTTACCTGTAGTCCCAGCTCTTTCGGGCGCGTGGGCACGGGTCGCGAATGCACCGCAGCTGCGCAATGGCCGTGCACTCCGAGTGTATGTCATGCACTGCGATTGCACGCACGACGCTGGTAAGTGCCTCGCGCCTCAGCTCTATTGTAGTGTAGAGACTTATTATCTCATAGAGCACACCCTACGGCGCGCACTATTGCATGCGCCTGTAGTGCATGTATCGATGGCGGGTGCACATTCCCTGTATTCGGGGCCAGTACGTGCCACACGCCACCCGCCCGCCTCTCCCTCACGATCTTGGTCAGCTACAGGTGTCTCGTGGCGAGGCACAACGCAACGTGCGGGTGTGCGCTACTTCTCGCGCAGGCCTATCGTGCTGCGCGGGTGTGCGCTATCTCGCGCTAGCGCATTTCTGACATTTCGATTCTTTTTCATCCGTGATATTCTTCTTCCCAGGCCCGCACCGCGACGTCTGTGAGGCCACATCCCGCCCCGGGTCACACCAAGAGGCCTGCGAGGTGGCTGCGACGTCTCGGGGGTTCAAGCGGAGCAGCAACGGGGGGAGATGGGGGCAGCGGTGGTGGAGAGGGAGTAGCGCACGGTGCTCGACAACCTAACATGTGTGGGCGTTCCAAGTCGAGAGCTGAGCGAGGCCTTCGAGTGATGCGAGCTGATACGAGGAAGATTTGTTTGGTTGTGCGTACCTCCTCCCTCGTGTCTTTCCAGCACTTTACTGTATGTAGAAGTCAAGGAAAAATGTGCTACCCAATCCCTTAGTCCGAAGGCAGATTACAGTACATCACTGTGGTTCCAGCAAGTAGGATGTGTCAAATCCGTGCCAGTACAAACTCGGGAAAGTGCTGCCTTGCACTGAAGAAGGATTCACATTGAGTTTCCTCGAACAGATAGAAAATGTACAACGCAGGCCCATGAACAATTACCTATTCAAGTATCTTAGAAGCACACATTTATTCCCTTTCTGGGATGTTTGGCTCAAGATCTCCGGATGATCTGCGGGGTCCGTAGATTCAAAATCTGCGGACCCCGCAGATGGTCCGCAGATGCTACGGAGATTATGGATCTGCGGGTTATCTCCGGGGCCCGGAGATAACCCGGAGATAATCAGATTATTTTAAATATTCCGGCCATCTGCGGGCCCCGTAGATGGCCGGAATATTTGGCGCAGATAATTGATCTCCGTCCAATCTCCGGCCTATCTGCGGGGCCCGGAGATCATAGCCTGCCCCCAGTGTGTGGGGATTGGGTGGGCTGTGAGGCCTTCTAGAATCTCAGCACATCGCGTGATGGCCTTCTTCAAGTGCTCGAAGCGAACATCCCGATTTCCCCGCCCCTTCGGGCCCGACTTGGCTTTGGGGATGTGGGATGCCGAGCTTTCCTCTGACGTGGGTGACTCCTTGACTGCATGTGCTATCTGCCAGTCGAGCTGAAGGTCCAGGTCACCTACAGTGAGATATCCCTCGCTCCTGGCAGAAATTTCGAACCGCCTCTTGAGTTCTTCCACCGAATCAATTGCTGTTGTTTTGGTGATTGCTTCCTGAGCAGCGGTGACCCGTTTGGCGCGTACCACATCTTGAGCTTCCTTCTTCTCTGCAACCTCCTCCTTCATGTGCATGATATGGTCGTGCTTCATCTGCCTGCTGTGACCCGAAGCATCCTCCTTTCGAGCTTGAGCGCATATGACTTGTCGATCTTGGGCAGACAATCCTTTGGCGAAATCAGAGGTTTTGTTGGCCTTGTACATCCGCATTGCGCTGTGATATGACAGCAACATGTTTGGTGATATGCGGGAAGCCTGTCTGTACCCACCCAGTTCACCCTCGTTGCCGTTGTTGGTCGCTTCCAACCACGCCCGTTCGACATTGGCCGGACTAAGCTTGGAAACAGCACCATCCTCGCGCCACTCTGTATCAAATCGAGCCCAGGCATCCAGTGCCCCCTGGCAGAAGGCCACAACGAGGGCGTTGACATGAGTCAATTTCCAACGTGATATCATTGCAATAGCCACGTAGACGACTTCGGGTTTCAGCCATGGTTTCCCATCAAGTGTGGCTGTCTCGGGCGTGGCGTCCGGGGATGTGATCAACTTGGGGTTTGCGATAAGTCGGCGGAGGTGGGACTTAACATTGTCGTGGAGCTTCCCAAGCTTCAGAAGATTATCCTCTGACCGCAGGCGACCCCGGATTTCGAGCAAATAGTGCAAGTCGTGATTTTGATTGATGAGGGCAATGACCACGATCTCGTGCCGTGTATACCAACATTGAAGGCCGGTCTGCACATTCAGTTCCATGTGGTTAAGGCTGCGGCTGATCTTATTCTCCTTCACGTAGACAAGGAATTGAAGAATGAGGTCCATATGGACGACAATGATTTCGCAGGCCCCTGCATGCGACTGAAAACGAGTATTACTTGTGTCGGGGAAGCAGAGATTAAACCCAGTTTCATGGTCCCAGAAGTACCAGAGGGTGTCCTGCTGGCCACGCTTGCGATCTTTGTGACGGAAAATCGCCCCAGCGAGGCTAGCAACCTTGATAGCACCGCCGCTGGTACGATCCTCGGTGCGTGTTGCGGCAGCGGTACCATCCCCGAGGGTGACAGCTGCGGCATTATCACGGTTGTAGAGCTTGACTGGGCCTGGGAGATTGTTCTCGGGCCACCATTGCTGAATTGCGAGAACGCCGGCTGTGACAAATATGGTCAGCTAAGTCTCAACTTGTTCGCGCAGACATCTCACCTTTAGAAACATTCATATTCTTGTGCATGCAACACCCACCCCAAATAAAGAGGTCTATGGTCTGCTTCTCTTCGTCACTGAGTTTGTCAAACTCCTCCTGTCCCAGGGCTTGCACAAATTTTGTGAGCGCATCATCGTGGATAGCTTTCTGTTCCGCCGGCGTCAGCTGTTCCCATGCTGTGATCCGGCCAGATGCCACCACCGCATTCTGCGAAATTTTGAAAATCATGTCGGCCAATTCCTCGGGAACCATCTGATGAATGGTCCGCTCGCCCCGCCTCTCACGCTCGAGCTGGACCTTCTTCGCCCCTGCCAAACGAAACAATTTTTTCTGATCCTCCGTGTCAGACACACTGGCCAATACTATGCAGGCAATGCAAAGTGGACCAAGGTTGTGCTCAAAAGGACAAGGATTGCCTATATTGCTAGTGGAGATATGACCAGCTCAAGACTGGGGACTACAACGACTACAGGGGTGTATATATACTAGTGGGTGACATGGGAACGATCTGATAAGTATGGGAGTGTCCTAAACTAATATGGAAGTGTCCTTATCAATGATAAGTATCGTGCTATATACGCTATCTACAGTGCAGGATAAGGAGTCTGACAGTAGATGGAGTCCGATAAGGCCCAGATAAGCGCAGATCAGCTCCGATAAGGCCAGATAAGGCCGGATCAGGTCCGATAAGCGATCTGTTCATGACACTCCGCATGATCAGAGTGCCAGCCGGTGACCTTGAGCCAGAAATCGCGTGCGTCGTCCACCGTTTCAGAGCGAGACGAGGTTTTATAAACCTCATACATGATCTCAATTAGATCCTCCCATCCCTCGAGTTGTTTTTCGCTAGTATGATTCAAAGCCATTTGAACGCCGAGGAAAAAAGTTTGTTTCTTGTTATCTGGCCCGATCACCGTGGCCCGGCGGGACTCAAGATTAATATTCTTGTGAGTTGTTCCATCACTGCTGAGCGTAACACCTGATATATAAATTTAGTATTGAACCAGTATACATAAAAATTAATTGGAAACACACCTTTTGAAGTTCCGACTGCCTCAACAAATTGTAGCTGCGAGGCGACACCTCCTTCCTTCACAACCCTGCGAACACTTCGATCCGAGATGTCCCCTTCAACTCTGATTCCCAGTGCGCCTGCCAATCTCTTGAGAACGCCAACAGTGCGATGGGGTCGCACGCCGTCGTGGGCGACAAGATCATTGAGAATGTCGCGAGTTCCATCCGGTATAGCCCCGTTCTCCTTCAGGTTCAGATAGGGGGCGTGAGAGAGGTCATCCTCCGCCCAGGACATGGCCCGTTTGACAGCTGTCTCAATACGGCCAGGAAGTCGTCTCAATTTTCCGTGGAGTGAGTGCATTTTTTTTGCTCATTTGACTGCGAATTGATTTGAGAGAGCCGAGTTCAGCGCGCAGGGAGGAAGAGTCTGCCTCCAACTCCATGATTTGATCACCTAAATTCGAAACCTCGGCGCGCAGCTCTATGTTTTCTGCCCGGCTCTTGGTCAAAGATGCCGACTGATTGTCCACGACTTTGTGTGAGACTTTCAGTCTCTTGTGGACGTTGTACAGCTGCCGCTGATAGTTGTCGCCGCGGGCCTTGAACTTCTCGGCATCCGGCGTTCTCCTTGCTGTCATCCGGAAGTACGAGAGAAAATGTAGATGCCGGCGCTTGAGCGCTGCCGCGAGCACCGGAAAGCTGAGCTTTCTGACCATCGGAGCGCTTTCGTTTACGGCCAATAGTAAATCGGAGTGTCTTGACATCGCGCCCCATAACGGTTTGACGCGTGGAACACGTCCGGGAGCGAGGGAGAGCCTAGGACGACAGCGCTGATAAGGCGTGTATCATTACACACCTGAATTCATCTATTTTACACTAGTACACGTGGAGAGCTGTATACAAGAAGTAAGACTAGAGGATGCTAGTTTAATCCCGGAACTGAGCATTAAGCCTTTGAAGCGTCGCAAACCAGCATAACTATCAAGGCTCAGACAGTATTAACGGTACCTTCACAAATGGGGCCTGCAATAGTGACTGAGTAAAACCCAGCTAGCTATAGGAATATCCTGGCAAGTTATATGTCAAAGATGTAACAAGCTCGGATTCAATATGGACGTCAGGCAACTAAGGGACTTTGGAAGGATTCAAACAGCATAAGACTATTAAAATGTGCACTACAGAAGTAAGGAAATAAACTAGACCAGGCTACTAGAAGGGCATTTAACTGGGAGCGTGGTTGATCAAAAACCGGCCCTGAAGTATCATGTGATCGTGTTTGATCACGTTCTAAAGAGAGAGGCGAGTTGGCTTCAAGGAAGTTAACTACAACAGACAGATGACGCTTCAACGGTCTAGACAGACCTATAGGCGTAGGGACTAGGCACGGAAAGCCTTCCAGGAGTTCTCTCAGGCCTTCAACAAGGCTAGGAGCCAAGTGAATCCCAAGGGCTTGGTTCAACATAAATGAGCTCAAGTCCTTCAGTCAGCAAGAGACTGTTAGCCAATAGAACGGCCAGGAGATCAAAGGTATCCGGATAGCTATCCGAAGTTATTCACCTCGGTGGTTAGATTAATAGGTAGTAAAAACTATAAAAGCAACATGTAAAGTAATAATTAGGCAGTGAAATACTCCCCCAGTTGTTGGCACCCAGCTCTTAGTAGCTCTAAGTTTCATTTTGTTAAGACTGGAACTTGGCACGCTTTGTGTATCAATCAACAAACACCAGAATCATGTCGTAACCATTCGACATCGGAAGCGGGCCTAGTACATCAACAGTGACGATCTGCCAGGGTCGCGTGGGTACCGTGTTCGGAGACAGAGGTGCAGGGGGTGCCATTCTTCTCGGTTTAGTCTTTTGGCAAGTCTGACACCCTTCTACATAAGAACGAATATCTGTCTGCAAACGCGGCCACCAGTAGTTCGGAGTGATCAGCTCCTGAGTTTTGAAGCGTCCGGGATGTCCTGCAAGACTAGTATCATGATGCCAGCGGATGAGGTCTTCCCGCAGCTTCTTGTCTCGAGGGACAGTCACAATATGCACATCCAGCTCCTCCCAATCCTTCTCCTTGTTGGCCAAAGCGCGCTCAACAAGCTTGTCTTTGTGCTGCCAAGCGCGCTTGATCCGAGTCATGATTTCATCGCTGAGGGCGCTGATATCATGATGATGAACTCGGAAAAACTCTGGCTTGAGCAGGACCATGTTCTCGTTGTCATTCACCCCCTTCTCATGACCTGCTCGTCTCGAGAGATAGTCTGCTTTAGCCATTGCCTTGCCTGGCTTGTGATGTAGAGTGAAGTGAAACTCCTGCATCTCCACCACCCACCGCGCCTGTCGTCTGTTCAGCTTCTGGGGCTTCTTGAAGTATTCGAGATTCTTATGGTCTGTCCAGATCTCGAAGTCCTCCAACGCTCCTAGCAGGTACTGGCGAAACTCAGAGAGTGCATGCATGATTGCAAGCATCTCCTTGTCATAGATTTCATAGTTACGTTCAGTCTCATTGAGAGCATGAGAAATGAAGGCAACCGGTCGCCAGACACCATCCTCCTGCTGTTGCGATAAAATACCACCAGTTGCAAAATCAGACGAATTGGCCTCCAACCGGTAACGTCCCTTTGCCTTTGGGATGACCAAGACAGGAGCAGACGTGATCCGGTGCTTCAACTCCGCAAATGCCTCCGCTTCCACAGCCGTCCGCCGCCACCCCCTTTCCCAGTCAGAGCAGACAGCGGTCTGGCTACACCAGAGAAGCCTTCAATAAACCAGCGGTAGAAGTTCATGAATCCAAGGAACTGTTGGACATCTCGCTTGTGGCATGGTTCAGGCCACTCAACAACAGCCTGGACCTTGGCAGGGTCCATTCTGACTTCGTTGTGCGAGACAATCATGCCAAGGTATTCTACTTCACTACGTTCAAACTCGCACTTTGTGTGCTTTAAAAAGAGCTTGTTTGCACGCAGTTTCTGCAGAACCTTCCGGACCATGATCTCATGTTCCTCCAACGTTTCAGTGAAGATCAGGATGTCGTCGAGGTAGATAATGACTTTTCCACCATCGATCTCATCTTTGAAGATTGTATTCATCATTGTCTGAAATGTAGCCGGTGAATTCGTTAGGCCAAAGAACATAACCAGAGGCTCAAACAGCCCTCTGTTAGTTCTAAACGCTGCCTTCCACTCATCTCCTTCCTTGATCCTGACATTGTTAAACCCCCAACGGACATCCAGTTTGGTGAAATACCGAGCCTGGCTGAGTTTGTCTACCAGCTCCTGGATAAGCGGAAGAGGATAGCGATTCTTAATCGTCATATCATTCAGCTTCCGGTAGTCCTGTATAGGTCGAAGAGCACCATCCTTCTTCTTGACAAAGAAGAACGGCGAGGCCATAGGAGATTTCGATGGTCTAATGCGTCCTGTCTTCAAGTTCTCATCAAGAAACTCGTCAAGCTGCTTCTGTTCCTCTAGACTGAGTGGATAGATCTTACAGTCTAGATTCTTAGCATTGGGAACCAATTCAATGACATGGTCCCAAGGCCTAGAAGGAGGCTGCTCATCAAAGCTCTCTTTGTCAAACAAGTCCTTGAAGTCATGGTACTTCCTGGGAACTGATTCCTCGAAGGACTTGGGCTTGTCCTTCTTGGATTTCTCTTCAGACACTTTGCCAGCTTTGGTCTGAAAAGCGCGAATGCGCAGTTCCTCCTGAAAGTCTACCACAAGAAGACGATCTCCCTCTTCGAGCTCAGGGTCTTCCGGGTCCGAGTCGTTGGATTCAGGATCCTCCCACCCCCCTAGCGGCTCACACCTAGCCGGACACGATCAAACTTGAGAGTGTTCTTTGCCCAATCAATAGATGGATTGTGCAGTTTGAGCCATTCGTACCCAATGAACATCTCAGTCTTCCCTAGGTTGGAAACAGCGAATTGAAGGATTTCGACGTGTTGGCCAATTTCAAGCAGCATTTCGACGTACTCTCGAATAGGGCCACCCGAATTCAGCGTTCCATCCGCGTTGTAGACCGGAATTGGACGGGGATACTTCTTTGTGTTGATTTTATTGGCTTTCACAAAAGAAGCATCTATGCAACTGCCCGTGCCTCCACAGTCCAGTAACGCAGATAGCTTGAAGCGCTTCTGGGTATAGAGTGTTTTGGCAACCAAATCGATGTTCATCTGGTTCCCAGAACCTCGGATATAATGTCGTCTTCCTTTCAACTCGTTCAGAGCTTCAACAACTTGCTCATCATCCAAGCTGTTTAACTCTGCGATTGTTTCCAAATTGACCTCCGCCCGCCTCCTGCGGTTTGCCCATATGTCCAGTACACCAATAGCAACTTCGGGTTTACTGGTCCGAAGCTGTCTGGCCGTCCATTCAACACTTCCAGGATCGACTTTCTTTTCAGGAAATCTGACTGCACTTCGCACTTCTGTTGCTTCCGGGGCATCATAGATAGATTCAAGATCGGGAATGACTACATGGGAAGGAACATAGGTGCTACTATCGACCAGTGAGTTCGTGCTCACTCCTGGTCCTCCTGAAACTCCTGGATGGACTTGAGCAATTCAGCTCTTTCGTCCTTGGTCATGTTACGGACTGCAAACTGCATCTTCTGCTTTGGGCACCACCGCGCAATGTGGCCAGGCTGGCCGCAGTGGTAACACTTGCGGTTGTCTCTCTGCCTGTCCACATCCATCGCATCAGGGTCTCTTTCAACCCGTGTTTGCGGCACCTGCACAGCGGGCGTTTTCGCCTTCTGCTGTGTCTCAGGACGACTGAACGCAGAGCTATACTCTTTGCTCATGCGATAAGTCCTATCCACCGTTGAGGCCTCTTTGAGCCATTCTCCATATGTGGCTGGTTGCGGACGCAGGTTAAAAACTGTGGTGCGCAAACCAGGGTTGAGTCCCTGCTTGAAGAAGTGCAAGAGAGCCTCATCATCGAGCTTACTGGCCGGAGCAAGACCTTTGAACAGCGTGATAAACTCATCAGCAGTCCCTTTGCCCTGCTGCAATTTCGTCAGCTTCCTCTGTGCCTCGTCCTTTGAAGACGTGTACTGGAAGTAGGCAGTGAAGCTGCTAACAAAACCCAGCCCGGTAGCGATATAACGGTGTTGGGAACCCCATTAGAATGGTCTACAATGTTCTTTCGCTGTAGATCAGCCCAGTTGCCTGCAATATCACCAGTACCACCTTTCACAAGAGAGAGCGCAAAGATGATGCGCTGCTTGTCATGTGTGATCTCTTGTCCGTCGAAGTACAAAGCTAGAGCATTGAGAAACGCTTCAACTTTGTCTGGCTGTCCATTGAAGCTCTCGGGTGAATCGAGCTTCAACGGCTTCTTCGGAGTAGGACGGGTGGTATAGGCCTGAACAGCAGTAGCGATGCGTTCAGTTGCAACTGTGCTGCGCTCATTGAACCCAAGCAACGAATAGAAACTGCTTAACAAGCTGCGAATAGCAGCCCAAAGCAAAGTCCAGAATCCGACATCAGCAAGTGCTGGTGCCATCATCCTTTCCTGGTCGTCACTCAAGTGCATGTAGACTGTAGACGGGGTCATCTCGGGGTAGGCCTTGGAATGGGGAGGCCATGATGTGTAAAGCGGAGTGTGGGGAGGTTATGTGTGTTGGTTGTGGTTTGGATCTCGGATCCGCGTGGATGGAAGGGAACTAATGGCAGGTACCTGCTCTGTGCAAACAGATCGACCCTACAGCCAATAGGGACCTTCAAAGCTAAGCAGCTTAGCCGCTTAGCCGCTTATGCACGTGCCGCTTAAGATCATGTGAGCGTCACTTTGCGTGATTTCCTTTTCAAAATTTTCGTCCGTGTCGCATCGCTCTACCACTCTTTACGTCTCTCTCTGCCCATCTACATACCCAATAATCATAGTAATCAACTCTATAATGCCCAAGAGGAAGGCTGGAGAGCTACCTCCCATCTCGTGGACCAAGAACAAGGGTGACTTGATTTGGAAGCTTCTCGCAGAGGTCGAAAAACCCGAGTTTCGGCTTGTTATCCTGGGGAAAAAGGACACCTCTGAGGTGCGAGGCTTTCATAGGAGCTCTCTCTGATGTTTCTCACAATTTTTGGGGCCAGAATTCATCTGGGATGTCCAAAGCTGCCGTCTTTAAAGCTATCGGCAAGATTATACTTCCAGACCTGTACGCTATCGACGAAGATGCTGTGGGTCAGCGGGTGAAGTGCAAATACGAGTCGTGCGTTGCCTGCATCCCCCTTTACCCTCTTTTCACCCCTGCCAGTGTATATGGGACGTACAAGAAGCATTGCAAGAGGCTTCGTCAAACAGGGGGTGGTCTCGACGGAAACGAGGAAGACGACGAGAGTTTGCACGAGTACATGTCGTGCTACATCCCAAAGAATGGCCCTGACAAGACGACCACTCCGGAGGCGAAGAATCTCTGGGGTACGTGCTTTGAGTGTATTTCATTATTAATCTTCTGAGTACACATTCCAGATGCAATCACTAAAGACTTTCCCTTCTTCCCGACCTTCCATCGGCTCTACAGCACTCGCCCCAATGTCAATCCGCCCGTTATCATCACCGGAGTCGGTCCCGGGGGGCGCAGGATGGTCCATCTCCAGCCACCGAGTACGTCGCAGCCATTCCTCGACGAAATCATTGATCCGGCTCTTTTGCATTGGGCTGCCACCCCACCGGTCTTCACGCCCCGTGGAACGCCCATCTCTGGGTGGGGATCGTCTCCTGTCAAGGTATCTACGCCGACCCGTACCCCCTTAAAGGAGAATCATATTCCTTCGACCGCGTCTGGTGCGTCCAAGCCCAAACTCAAGGTTGAAGCACCCAACCTCTCTGCGGCTATCCTCAAGGCTCGCCAGAGCGTTAAGAAGATTCCGGCCAAGCGCTCGTTGGAGGATACACTTGTTAGTCTCCATGAGTACGTCCTATCTTATTCGAGTTCCGAATCTCATTGCTCACTTGATTACCAGACAGACCATCAAACAGGCAGCCAAACGCGCTGCCCTTCAAGACGACCTGGCTCAGCGCCGTCTGATGCTTGATGAGAAGGCACAGCTCATGGAATTCCATAAGATGGGTGCTTATTCAAAGGAGGAGTTCCTTGCGAAGCTTGCAGAGGTTGACATGCGCTATGCAGAGGCCACTCAGCCGAAGCCAGCCAAGCGAGTACGGGTTTCATTTGATGCTGAATTGTCGAGCGATGTCGAAGTTCTTTGAATTGATCTTTCACTCCAGTCTACCTCCATTCGTTACCTGAACCCTGTTGTTTACGATACGATCTGTTTAATACAAGCGTAGTTACCTTTCCCTGGCCACCATGAGCTCCGCTGTTAATTGTCTTCGCTTCTGCTCGCCTGCATCCTCCGAATCATCTGCAAGCAGAACATCTCTCACTCCACGATCCTCCTCCTCCTCAACACGACCATGCAAATCTCTAAAAGCTGCTCCTGACTCCACACCTTCAACATCAATGATGAGATTGTGGAGTATAATTGCAACAGTGACCCAGCGCAAAGCCTTGATGTGGTCCTCATTTGAATTAATGTTGACTCGGAGACCCCAAAGACATTGCCAGCGGCCTTTGAGAGCCCCCATACAATGTTCAGAACGGATGCGAAGGTGCGAAACTGTCTTGTCAAAAAGCCTATTCTCGGGGATGTTAGCAGCAGCTCCTTTATGAACCGGAATGGTGCGAGCGTTGAGCGTATATGCAGAATCTGCCCATGCAAACTCTTCGCCTTCAAAGAACCAGTCCGGGTGCTTGTGTGCAGCTGTATGTTCGAAGGCGAGAGAGTCATGGGCAGACCCAGTCATCCCAAGTGAGCAATCCACAATCCTGAGAGTCGAAGGTACATTCCCAATCTATCTTGATGTCAGCCAAAATGAAACAACAAATATGAAGATGCTTGCCTGCACATTCAGGCCGTAATTTGCTTTGCGGGTATAATATGCCTCCCCATTCATTCCAGGCTTTGCATAGAGAACAACTATTGTTCCATCATACATCACCCAGCCCTCCCGCCAGAGACCACGAAATCCAAGATGCTTGTCTATCCATGCTTTCTCAACCTCCTTCTCCTCCGGCGTCAAGCGGCGTACAAATGTGTCGTGAAGAGATTCAATGGCCATGAAGCAGCAATCGGTAAATAGCTTGACAGATCCAACTCCAATCCCAGCAACACGAGCAACATCCTCAATTGATGCCGCATTTCCGTATCGCCCTAAACAATATAGGGTAACAGCAAGCTGGATGTCGACTGGTGTTTGTTCCGCATTTGAATTATTATGGAACACAGTGTGATTCCGGATAAGCTCCAGGATGACGTGGAAGACGAGAGGAGAGACCCGTAGCATTTTTATGAACTTGGGGTGAAGGGCGGGATCCTGTGCGTATTCCCAAGTTAAATGGAGGTTCCCTACCTTCGGAATATGATTCCGCGCCCGTAGATAACGTGTCTGGTCGATGGCCCGCAGTGCGAGGAGATCCAGTGTGATCCTGCCCACAATATCCTCCAGGGAGATGTCATCGTCGGGTGGCGCGAGCATGTCGCGTAGAACCATATGTGTCAAGTACGTTTCCTTGACTTTATCGCAATATTTCTCCTTTGGCATTGGATTCCTGCACCTCTCGGAGGGACTGGGCACAAGTTAGGGTTATTTACAGAAGGACAGTTATTATCGATGGCCCAGGACCATGATTATCGATGCGCCACGCCAGCCATCACTGGATTACTTATAAAGGGAATCACACAAAGTGACGCTCACATGATCTTAAGCGGCACGTGCATAAGCGGCTAAGCGGCTAAGGCCCTGATCGGGTGCTCTGCCTAGCGAGGCAGACCCTGCCAAAATCACGGCATATGCCTTGATGTGGCAGGCATCTGCTTTGATTTTCGCAGGGTCTGCCTCGCTAGGCAGAGCACCCGATCAGGGCCTAAGCTGCTTAGCTTTGAAGGTCCCTAATAGCGAGCCCTTGGGAAGTGATACACAGAAATGGGGGTCTTCTTCGTCGATAGTAGCTCCAAGTCAAGAGCTGAAACTAAAGCCCAGTTGTTAAATCCTCCCAGATCAACGGATTGACTACCGTTTGTTTCTGGACAAAGAGAACCCTGCTACAGCCTGCTACAGACCCGGGGCAACAGTTGGCTTTAGAGAGTCGCTACCACGACTCTTTTGTCCCTACTGCCTTACTGACTAGGGCTACTACTAACTAAAGGGCTCAGGATTTATTGAAGATGAAAGGGGAGGTTCTAACTAGTTGAGATGATTTCGGAGTTGTGGGAGATAAGGGAGAGATAAGAGGATGAGGGCGAGATTAGAGGAGAGGAGAGTGAGCACAAGGTTGGTTAGGGAAGTCTTGAGCTTTTGTCAGACACACTGGCCAATACTATGCAGGCAATGCAAAGTGGACCAAGGTTGTGCTCAAAAGGACAAGGATTGCCTATATTGCTAGTGGAGATATGACCAGCTCAACACCCCTAGTTGTAGGGTAAAGCCTTCACCTCTGGTTGCAGCCAGGGGATAGGATGTCTTCATGTATGGACCTAGCCAGGGGATGGCTAGAGGGTTTTTACCGCTGAAACTTTAAAATAATAAAGTGTCACCAGCGGGAATCGAACCAAAAGCCACATGTTAACCAAGCATTACATAACCACAAGAGTAAAATGATGCTTTAGCCAACTAGACCACAGAGCTATTCCTAGCCAGTAAATTAATAGAACTATACTCTGTATGCCCAACCACATATTAAGCTTAAACACTTACCCCAAGGCCCGGCAGGGCAGTTAGGGTTAGGTTCTGGTTAAGTTTGGTTAAGAGGTTAGGACCCAAGGTATATTATATTTTGTTGTTGAAGCAGTACTGGTTAGGTTGGTTAGGTTGGTTAGGTTTGGTTTGGTTAGAAACACACCAAAAACACAGAATTAGCATAAAACCCCACTTTCTAGGAGCTAGGCCAGTGAGCTAGGCCAGGCAAGCTGGCCTAGCTCCGGGGTATTAGCATCCCTGGGTAGGTTAAGGCTTGCCTTAACCTAGCCAGGGATCAAAATATGGCTCAATTGGGTTAGGTTAGGGTATGTATGTAGAGGAAATAAACTATCATACTTTTAGGGGCTGTTTAGTATACTGGTTAAGTACTGGTATTATTAATAAAACATGTTCCCAAGAGGTCTGGGTTCAATCCCTGCAGCTAGTATCTGTTTTGCTGCATATTTTACCATTATAACAAATTATCCTTATTCCTGGCTGCAGCCAGGGGCTGGCTAGCTCCATACATAAAGACATCCTATCCTCTGGCTACAGCCAGGCATTTATCCTTTATATTACAGCTAGGGCTCAGCTCAAGACTGGGGAGTACAACGACTACAGGGATGTATATATACTAGTGGGTGACATGGGAACGATCTGATAAGTATGGGAGTGTCCTAAACTAATATGGAAGTGTCCTTATCAATGATAAGTATCGTGCTATATACGCTATCTACAGTGCAGGATAAGGAGTCTGACAGTAGATGGAGTCCGATAAGGCCCAGATAAGCGCAGATCAGCTCCGATAAGGCCAGATAAGGCCGGATCAGGTCCGATAAGCGATCTGCTCATGACATGTTCGTGGGCCGGTTGTCCCTCCGTCATGCGCACTTCCGCGACCTCGTTCGCGACCACCGTTATGTCGTCGCCTTCAAAGCCCACGATGCGCAGGAGCGTCAGAATCATATGAAACATCCAGGCAGCCTGCGCCGGCACCCCAATAGGGCTATAGGCGACACGGAATTCGTTCTGGCGGATCTGCGTGGCGAAAAAACTGGGATTTATTGAGTAAAACGCTGATGGACGGAATGAAGTTCGCTCACAACATGAGAAACCACATCCCGCATTCGTGCCCTAACCTGGTTCATCTCCAGCTGCGTCAACGACGACACTGTAACAGCGGCGAACGGATCCATAAAAATGGCCGTCATAATCAAGACGATTTTAAAACGAAGGTTCTCCCGAAGAAAACCAGTCAGGCCGCCGGCCGGAATGAAGAATTTGTCAAGGGGCCATACGACGTTGGAGGCCATAAAGCGGCGTACTGCTGTGGTGTCCATGAGGAGAAGAAGGGGATGTCAGATGAATCCGAAAACGAAAAGTGTCCCTTTTATAAGTGTCATCGACCGAGGACGGTCGATATTTTAAAAGTGTAAAGGAGGTTGTGAGGGCTGTATGCGCTCTGTGCATGCCCTCTCGTTCCCCGGCGGCTCAGGTCAACGGCGACGAACTTCCTTCTTACGATAAACCTTTATTCGGCAATTTGGTTGCCACTTTCGGAACGACACTCTCTAACGTTGAGCATCAATATTCAAGGAAATAATGGTACTCACAAGGCTTCGACGGCGAACGACGGGACCCTACAAGCCTTGACGCTCTCCTTACCGACGCATACAACTACCAAACTATCAAATCTACTCACCACCGTCGATCTGGACCCATGGGACGAGCCTCGCCAACGAACGAAGACACCATATCCACCATATCCTTTTGCAAACCATTTCCCCAGTACCTATTATGTACAACAAACGTCAATCGCCTCGAACGAGCATTATCATCTTGTGTCCTAAAAATATTGGAAGACCAGCAGCGCGCCGACCACGGGCGAGCATGCTACCTAGCAGGATGTACGGGTCGGAACTTAATTGGGATTTAAACCCGAAAGTCTGACAACTCGTGGGATAATTGTCCTAAATTTGGTTTTCAACACTCTCTCGACGGCGAACGATACAATATTTCGCGGGCGAAAGGATGCTGGAATCGTTTCGGGGAAGAAACTCCCACAAGCAAGTGTTTCACTCAAACACGAGGCTGATGGGGGAAAAGGTATAAAAGGCGGACAATTTAGTGTACTTAGGCATCGAGTTTTTGGGGGTTCAGATCCCTCCCACTTGTACACAAGTGGTCTTACATCCCACAAATCGAGAAATTGATCACACCCTTGCACCTACTTGTCTCAGGACACTTTACTCACTCCCTCCCTTGCAGCTTAAGTCATCTAAGCTCGTGCTCATATAGCTCGCCCTCGAACTTTGCACACCTTCCCGCACGGAAACACTTCCTGTAGCGGTGGGAACGAAGCCTCGAGGATATTTTGGCAAATCGTCGACGCCTGAACAGCCACAACCTCTTATATTCCGAGAAGTTCGCCGCTGAAATTCCGTTGACGTCGAAGTCATCCACGAACCAACCCCTTGGAAGGATTCGCCGACTCGATCACGTGCCCCAACGATCAAAGGAGGGAGGCATGTCGTTCGATCGAAGTAGAAGGCTTCGCAGATAGTCTGAAGGGACAAGTTCACAAACTTCGTTCCCCGACAAACCAGTATATTCCTGTTCTTTCCCCCATTCTTGCTAACCTTAACAGAGCCTATCGGATCCGCCGCACCACCTCTGCACTGACAAACGTCCCCTTGTTCGGAACCTCACAACCAAACCCCCTAGAGGCCGGACAAGCTTACCACCTGAGCATCATCCCGTTCACGTCGTAGCGTCCTTATCACAATGCGTAGGATCACATGCTCCATTATGTAATCATGTAGATATGACTTTGTACGTCGAGATCAATATCATCATCCTCCATACCATAACCATCCAACGAACTAACGTCCGTTCGTCTCGCTCTCTTAACAGCAGACTCACGTACTAGGTCAGCGGGTGATTAGGTTTGTTGGTACTCAGCAGTACTGAAGCTTAATTCACGAGGAGAGAGTCTCGAGTGTCTGCCAGCAGTAATTATCTTATCTGCTGCCATCCACATTACATCTGCACTTGATCTATTTCATAGAGCTTGAGAGCTCTATCTAGCATTCTCCTAGCCTCTGAGCTAGTCGTGGATCAAAGCCATAGTGGATAATCCCATTGGCTTGCTGCGAGACCAGATCAACACTTGGACACAGATATTCTGGTCCAAGGGGGTCTCCAGCTTTATCGGTATCGACTCTCTTGGGGACTTGGAGGCTTATCCAAGTCCCCACAACACCATTATAACTCCCGAGTACTCGCCAGGGTCGTACGACGTGCATCCGGTCCTTCGTCCCCGGCTTGGTATATAACAGTATTATCAATCCCACTACTCTGACTGGCAATGTCTCACTCTCCCCATCCAAACCTCCCCAACACGGAACAAATCGGCCCTGCCGAACCGGGTCGGTCTGATCAGGAACCTTGTCGACAGTCCTGTATGTTCAGCCAGATCGTCCCGATGACTACTCCGGTCCACTCAGACCCACGATGTATCCATCAGTCCCCATTTCCCCTATGCTTCGCTATTGTTATGTGATGTGAGATAATGTGTAGTCGAACAAATGCTGTAAAATCAGTACTTAGTTGAAAGGAAATCTGAATTTACCAATGTTTGGAGTTAACCAGATATGAGAGAGAGGATGAGTTAAAAGTGTTAAGAAGCTTCTCGTAAACGGGTCGTTCAAACGTAATTGAGATTGCTGATAGCTAGAGCAAGTCAGTAGCTAACGTGTCTGCGAGCGCGCGGCAGTGGCAAACTTAGGACAACAAGAATTGGTACAGCGCAAGGCTTTGTAGCAATTCCTCAAGTGCGAATAGAGCAAGTCGTATTCTGTGTTCGCTTACTTAATCAGACAATTGAGTGGGCAAGATGATAGTATTGGTGAGAGATAGAATGCCTAAAAGATGGAGGAAGTCTGCCTTTTATGCATCTTACATGTTTGTACTTAATTGTACCTACAGAGTCGGGATGACTTGTTCAGACTTTGAGTGACTTGTAGTGACTCATATAATGACTAGACAAGTGAGAAGAGTCATAAGAAGTCAGAACGAGTCATGTTACTGGATTTGTATCTAAGTTCCCGCATTTGGGATTTCTGAAGGCAATGTCCGGTGGCAGTGTGTCATGAACAGATCGCTTATCGGACCTGATCCGGCCTTATCTGGCCTTACCGGAGCTGATCTGCGCTTATCTGGGCCTTATCGGACTCCATCTACTGTCAGACTCCTTATCCTGCACTGTAGATAGCGGCTGCGGAACAAGTCCTCAACCTGGGACTGCCGGGCACTCTCGACGCTGTCAACAACGTAAACTTGCAGGGTTTTCCGTATGAAGACCTGCACATTCGGCGCGCCCGGTTGGTACGCTCGTGGAACATGCCCGGTGGCGTGGCAGACCGGCGGACAAAGAAGGAACGACAATCGCCTGCGCCAGTTCGCGAACGTCCAAGTCGTCTTTGACGCGAGTGGAAAATCTCACAGGGCACATATTTCCTTTCAAGAAAATGGTCCCGGATGGGGGTGAGGCAGACCGAAGCTCGACGCCGTCCTCGATGCCGTCTCTTGTGTCGATGTCGGAGAGCGAGACGTAAGACGGTGCGTGGATTTACAGCGGTATTTAGGTCGTATTGGTCTGAATGGTTACTCAGGGACGAGAAAAGCTGTCGAAATACGTTTGGTGGGTGAAAAGTTCGCGAACAAGGAGCGCGTTTCCAAGAGTTTGGTAGTCCTTGGCCATCTTTTTGGATCATATGGTTGTGCGATCGGTACTGCGCTCGATCTTGTATAAATTGGACCCCGTGTTTTGTATCTTTGAATCATATGTCTCCGATCGAACGGCTCAAGATTGAGGAGCATGGCGAGCTTCTTTCCAGCCTACTCCTTTCTGCAGCAGAGACTGGCGACGAAAATTGGGAGCCCATTGTTCCGATTGCGGTCTACCTTCGGGAACACATTTGTCCCACCCTTTTTATTCTGGAAGCATGTTGCTGGGCTCCGGGACGCCATGGGGAGCGATACAAAATTACTCCAGGTGAGGAGGCGTTGATCCGAAGTTGGTTGCATGCTATACACGAGTCCCTTGTACGTCGTATCTCCTCTCGCCGGCGAACTTTTTTCAAATATTTCCTGTTATTGATTTTCTGATGGATCTGCGGCCTGTGGCCATTCTGATTTTTCAGGTGACGGTCGCAATGGCCCGTTATCGCGCGATTATCCGTTTGTTTGAGATCCCAGTCGAGACTCGACTCGGGTCGGAGGAGGTTCAGCGTTATTCGCTCTTTGCCCAAGGGTCGTACTTGTTCAGCATCCTTTGACGCCTCGTACTCCACTTCCCCGCGGTGTCGATGGCCGAATATGTGTTTTGCCGGCAAACAGTTTATCATTTTGAAGAGATGGAACACGTGTGTCGTGGAATTGCGGAAGATACGGATAGTACGCATGACTTCGCGGAGTATGACACCAACGGTTACTACCCGAATTTTGCTGGGCATTTTGATTTCCCAGTTATCTATCTAGATTGCGTCGGGTACGTTGCATGAGTTTCTTTTCCATGTGTGGTCGCTGATTCGCCCGCCGCAGGGAGGACATGAATTGACATAGGGGCAGGTGATGGATATTTAGCCGGATTGATGTGAGGTCCCGATTTGGAAGTAGTTGGTTAGGGATCGGCGGCAACAATTTGTTTCGTTCGTTCCACGGAGGGGTTGTATAAAATGTGGTTCCACGGCGACGTTTACCCGAAAGCATGTCTGACATGTTGGAAAACTCCCCTCTTCCTGTCTCTGTTATCAAACCGGTCTTCCTCAATCATCTCTTGTCGGAGCAAGAAATGTTGGATTGAGACTGGCAGCCGATTACGACCGTCAGCGACTTCATTCGGGAGCGCGTTCGGATAAACGTTTATCTCCTTCAACGCGCAACATGTGGGCCGGGCGGTTTCGTCGCTCCCTGACTTTTGCTTTCCGAATCGGATCAGTCGGAAGTTCGGCTGTTGATCCGCCGCTTCATGGGCACTCTTGTTAGTAGCATTTGGGGTCTTCGTTCGTCGGCGGTTTAACAAGTATCCCTTAGCGCACCCTCTCGTGGTGTCGGGAGGTGGCTAAAATGCGTGTAGAAGGCCTGGGAGCACCGTCGCCCGTTTCGGCACAGCTTGTCATCAAATTCGGAATTCCTGCGCAGGCGACGCGCTGCTTTGAATTGCTCCTGATGATCATGGCTCGTTTCCCGGCGAGGGACGAGGACGAAAAATTGGTTGTTGAATTAATGAAACCACCTCTAGCCGATATGCTAATCGCGGCCCCGGTCGATTGCCGAGAGAAGCGGGGCGGCTACAGATTTTCCGGAGTATGGCGCCGACGGTAACATTGCCAATTCGGATACTAGTTTCGACCTCGTTCCTCTGCAGTACATCCTTCCTGGTTCATTCGTCGGCGGTTCCTTCGCATTTTGGTCGTTAATGAATCCCTCGTTCCAGAACACCTGTAAAACGGCCGGTTTGATAGCCGTCGGCAAGCACAGGTTGTCCTTATCGGGAATTTAAGGTTTCCGTTCTTGGCAGCAGACTGGGGACGTCCTCGCGTAGAAATGATCTTCGTAACGTAGTCGTTGCACATGCTCCGTATAAAATCCATGTTTTTGTGTCGAAGGTCGGAATCAATTTTATCCGCATTGTCATGCCTCCCAGGCGCGCTAGTCGTTTTGCCGTTCGTGATGAGTTCCTGAACCTTGATTTTTTGTCTCCGGCGCAACTCTACGAATTTTCGCGTCACCCTTTCATTTGCCGGCTGACGAACGAACATCTGGAACCCATGGTCCAATATTTCCTCCATATTCGCGAGGATTTCAGCTGGACGGAGCAAATAAAAACGGCGGACGAGAAGACGGCTCTTAGACAGCATCTACGGTCGTATCTTGAGCATGCGGTAAGCAAAGTCGTCCGCGAGGATTTCGTTCGTTGGCAACTGATGCGAGACCGTATCGGGAACCTTCAGGGTCATCTGGCGGATATCATAATCCGCTTCGAGGATCTGGCCCACGCCGATCGAATCCCTTGTCCTAAGGTTTCTTGGCTATATTTGGTCATCCGTGCCGAACAATTCTACGGGTTCGAGGGCGACGAAGAAGGCCTCCTGAAAATCGTCCTGCAGGGGAAATTGGCCACGCTGTTCGCCTATTCCACCGCCCTATGCCAGCGCTCTGTGGACCGTTTGTTCGTTGGTGATGGGCCATCTCGTAATGCGAATGTTTACGTTGCCTGAAACGGAATTTGAGGATGGGGAAGTTGTATAAAATCCCGGATGTAACGATCCGTCGTCAGATTAATTTTTCCTCCGAGGAAGTAAATTGATCCCGCTTTGTTCGTTCATGGCTGCGCTTCCTCTCGATTATTCGGCTTTCTTCCATCGCGTATACACCGTGGACGAGTACGTTGCTATTCCCCAGGCCTTGATCGACGCTCTCCAGTCTCAGGGTGGATTTCGCCGGGAGGCGGAGCAGTATTCCAATTCGGCGGACAGCGTGTTGTCATATGTTTTCGACATCCGGGGGTATGCCGAGGCGATTCTGCGTGCTCTTCCCAGGACCGCGCAAACGATGGACCAAATGCCTCTGGGTCGGGTGGATTCCCTTCGTGGGTGGGTCATCGAGTATATTATCCAGGCGGTGAGTCTTTAATGGAGCGAGGTTTCCATTTTCCTTAACCATTCGTAGTCGCTTATCTTCGATATTATGATGGCCTGGGCGCGTATTTTGGTGACGACGCCGTGGGTGGATAGTCGTGCTTTGAAGGTACTTCGCTTGGCAGAGGATTTCGATTTCCGTTTTGGCAGGCCGTCCACCGGTTTTTTCCCCGCACCTTCGTGGACATTATACTTCGCGTATCCGAAGCTGCATCGAGATAGCGGTGAAGGGGCAGCGCCCGAACGATATGGACGACGTTCCTTTGCAACCTCAGGTCGCTTGCCTTCCTTACGTTCCCAGCTGGAATTTGGAGCAGATTCGAAGCCTGCAACTCCAGGAGCGATCCGATCCGTACGCGGGTGAAAATGCGAGGATGTTCGAAGAAATCGAGTTCGCTGACAATCTCTCATACCAAATCAGCCAGGAGGCAGGGTATCGTGAGAACGGGTACAGTCCGCCGGCGAGTGGGAGGTATTCCGTCCAGTAGTTCCTGTTTGGGACGGGCGTATTTCGTGAATGATAGTCGATAGTCGTCACGTGGTTGCGTAATGTACCCTCGTGACGTACTCCTGGAATCATATAAAATGTTTCTTGGCCTCGTGTGTTTTCCTCCTTTAGACGTCCATGGTAGTTCTCGCGAAATTGGCGGTGGATAAGCTCCAGTATTCCGAAACTGAGCTTGAAGTTCTATGGATCCACCGAGTCCGCCATCTCGCTCAGGGGGTGCTTCACCTCGCCTGCCTCCCGAATCACGAGGCGTTTCCGGCACGACTATCGGCCTCCGCATGCGCTGCAGTCCGGCTCCTCATGGAAAACATGGTCGTCCTGGCTCGCGCCAGCGTAAAATATGGTCCGTACAAGGCGGTCTCGATCCCGAAGTTTTTCGTTCCGTGCGAAATGACAACGGTATTCCGCTTGGTGGAAGGATTCGTGGACATTTTTGGTTTCACGGGCGATGAAGATGTTGGGCGGCGAAATGGGGTTTTCGAAAACATGGAAACGCTGTATGGATGCATGATCTTGAATCCGCGTTACTGCTTCCATCCAGTGGACTTTCCGGGATTTTCGTTGACTGACGATGAGATGGATACTTTCGGTATCACTCGTTCGATGAAACAGGCACAACTATCCCACCCCCTCTTTTCGGGAAACGTCTTCCGCCATCTTTTTGGTCAGAACCTCCTCAGGTACAACCCAGGTCTTGGCGACTCCGAACGGTACAAGATTGGTTTGGACACGGAGCCACTTGCGCCTACGCGGCCAAATACGCCCACCGAGGAGGAGCTCAGCATCATACACGAGGTTGACGAGGAAGAGGAAGAGGATGATTCGCCCGCGAAATTGGTCCCAGCCGAGTTCGAACAGGACGAAGTTGAGATGCTGGGCGAAGGGAATTCGCAAGTGTAAAATCGTTAATTGTAGATCCACACGTGACCGCGTCATTTCCCGTATTTCGGAATGAATTCGTAGTTTCGTTCGTGAATGAAGCGCCTTCCGGGGCCATTCCCTCGGGCGGACTGTATCTCGTGACTTGTTGAGCCATCATATAAAGTCCCTGGTTTAGTCGTTCCTCGGTTTCATCCACTTTCGCCCATGTCGGGTATATCTTTTTCGACGGTTCATGCCGAAAGTGTCCAGTTTGGCACCATCTTCAAGTATTGTGATTGCCTCTGCGACCTGTCCCTTCTTCCAGGCGAACTGGAGGCTTTTCCGTGGGCTTCTGCTGAGTCTTGGCCCGAGTTTCTGGAAAAATGCCTTCGCCCGATGATTTATTATTATCTTCACGCCGCCGTTACCCATGATTTTACTCTTGTGGCCCCGAAAGGTCACTATTTTTCGGGAGAGAAAGCCGAAATCTTGGAGTGGCTCGAGGAAGTGTTGCTTCACTGCGTGCATTTTTCTTCAGCTAAACCTCCTCGTCCTCGGTCTTGACCGTATTCCCTTGGTAGCGGCTCATCCTCCTAAGCCTATTCCCTCCCATCACCAAATTCCTGGATGACGTCAAAATTCTGCTTCCCGAACCGTGGGAGGTGCCCGGGGAAGCCACGGCCATGTTCGGGATCTTGTATCGGATTTGCTCCTCTCTCGATTTTACTGACATTCCCGGCGCTCTCTTCCTTTCCCCATTTAAACGGCACATCTTTTCTGGTGAGCGCATGGAGCGGCCCCGCGGCTTCCAAGAATCCGCCCATATAAATTTGGTATATGCCGAGAGTTCCGAGGAAAGCCCTAACATCTGTTAGCTCTTTGCAGGGCGGCCAGTCTCGAATCTTCTGGAGCTTGGATTCATCCGGTTCCCGTCCTTTGATGCTGCAGATGTGGCCGACAACTTTGATTTTAGGAACGGCGAAGAACAATTTCTTGGCGTTAAACGTGCCGCCGGCATGTCTGATCCGCTGACAGACCCGATTGACGTTGATGAGATGTTCCCAGACCACCTAATTCCGCTATTCTGAGGTATTGTCTCATACGAGCCGTCCTCGAGCAAATAATAGGTTTTCGGTCCTTTTACTGGGGTGTCGTCGACTGTAAGGGCCATATAGTACATTTTTCCCTCTTCTGAATATTCTTCAACTAACTCCTATTTACTTGTATTTTTCCATTTCTCTCAACGCGTAGGATCACATGCTCTGTTATGTAATCATGTAGATATGACTGTGTACGTCGAGATGAATACTATCATCCTCCATACCATAACCATCCAACGACCTGACGTCCGTTCGTCTCGCTCTCTTAACAGCAGACTCACGTACTAGGTCAGCGGGTGATTAGGTTTGTTGGTACTCAGCAGTACTGAAGCTTAATTCACGAGGAGAGAGTCTCGAGTGTCTGCCAGCAGTAATTATCTTATCTGCTGCCATCCACATTACATCTGCATTTGATCCATTTCATAGAGCTTTAGAGCTCTATCTAGCATTCTCCTAGCCTCTGAGCTAGTCGTGGATCGAAGCCATAGTGGATAATCCCATTGGCTTGCTGCGAGACCAGATCAACACTTGGACACAGATATTCTGGTCCAAGGGGTCTCCAGCTTTATCGATATCAACTCTCTCGGGGACTTGGAGGCTTATCCAAGTCCCCACAACACCATTATAACTCCAGAGTACTCGCCAGGGTCGTACGACGTGCATCCCACAATAAATATTTGTAACCCGCACTCGAGGGTCGTTACAAAGGTGGACACATTGGGAACCGTCGTTCCCTCCTGGCCGGTCACTCCTCGCATCTCATTTACCATGTCTAACTCACATTTGGATTGGATATGGTCATTATACACAACCTCGCCCGATCCCGCATCGGGCATGTCTACGCTACGCGACACATGCGTGGCGCTACTAAACTATCCCCTCACCTCCTCTTCTTTCATTCCCGCCATCGCTGGTCTTGCCCTGCACCCATCTGTGGCTGAACCATTCTGCGAGGTGTTCCCCATCCTCAAACACCTCATGTCAGCTCATTAAGTTACCATAACGCGAAATAATATGGACGTGGCCCGGGCATGTAATGCGAAATGTATGGGCGGTAGCCCAGGGCCGTCGGGGTTGTACGCCCGGCGCTGTCAAGGCCTCCGGCTCACCTGTCGGACCTCCAAATGCCATCAGGGCTCTGCCAAAACGTTGATTTCGGCGCGCGGGCGTTTTGCCGTGCGATGCCGACACTACAAATACAGCACGTGATTCAAGAAATACAAAATGCGCCCAAAAATGCGCCCAAAAAATATTGCTTCCCCGCCCTCCTCTCGGCATTCATTCCCTCTATACAGCATGTCCCGCATCTGCGGCCAGCAGCGCCCGCAACCCCCCGGCTGTACCCCGCATCCGCGGGGAAGGGGCGGGCGGCGCGTCAGGCGGCGCATCGGGCGCATCGGGCGCGTTGGCCTGCGCGTTGGGCGGTGCGCCGGGCGCGTTTGGCTGTGCGTCAGGAGCGTTTTGCGGCGCGTTTAGTGCTTCGAGCGGCGCGTTTGGTGGCGCGTTTGGCGCATTGGGCGGCGCGTTTGGCGCCACGTTCGGCGGCGCGTCGGGCACGTTCGGCGGTGGACTATCCTCGGTATCCTGAGCAATACTGCGCCCAGATTTAGCCAGCATTCAAACACGCACTAAAAAAAAACGGCTTACCCCAGCATCCCTCGCAGCACCCCACCTTACGTCGCCTACCGCCTGCTCCCAGTCCTCCCGTGAATCTCCCTCCAGCCGGTCCCCCCACCACTTCAGACAAATCAATACATTTAAAAACCCGTTCTGCCCAGGGCACTCCATCACCCCCCCAATTCCCATCACCATCCTTCAGTAAATCCCCTTCGCGCTCCCGCCAGTCTGGGTTAATGGCGCGCCACCATACCCACCACTGCTTGCTGAACGCTCCGACTTCAAGCGCCGGGGTACCCTTGCGCGCATTCTTGACCCACACTCCCACTTGTTTCGGGCGGAGACGTGGCGGATGCGACTTCACGCTTGTCGCGAACTTCGTCGACTCCTCCAGCTTCCACCACAAGTCCACCAGCCCTTTCCACCCTGCCCCCAACCCCTCGGCATTCTCCAGCAGCAGCCCTTTCCCGTTCCTCGCCCACTCCGCCGGCTTTGGCGCGCCGGCTACAGTATCCACATCATCGTCATCGCCTCCGGATGTTCTCGATGCTCTCGATCTACCCCCCCTCGACCGGGTAGCGATCGGCGTGCCACGGACAACGTCGTCGTCGTCGCTGTCGTCCTCCTCATCATCGCTCTCCTCGCTATCCCAAGCATCCTCGGCCGCCTTCTTCTTTTTCTTCCTCGTCCTCTCCTCCTCCTCCTCCGCGCCCCTCTTCTTCATCCCTACGAAGGCCGTTCCCGAGGCCATCCCCCATTCCTTCGTCCACGCCCGGTTTCGCGCGAGGCTGTTCTCCCGCAGCAGCTCGTGGCTCCCCATTCGACGCAGTCGCGCTATGCGGCTTTTGCGATCCCCCGGATCCTCGATCGCGTCGATCTCCGCCTTCAGCGCCGCGTTCAGCCGCCGTATACCCAAAGCCTCTTCCGGAGGTAGGAGGCGCTCGTACGACGCGAAACTCCCGGTCAACTGACGCGCGTCAGGTTCCGCGGGGGCAGCGGGCGTGGGCACGGGGACGGCGGGCGTGGGCGCGGAGACGGCGGGCGTGGGCGCGGAGACGGCGGGGGCGCGTTTTTTGGGTACGCGGGCGACGGCGGGGGCGGGCGCGAGCACGGGGGCGACAGCGGTGGTGGTGGGGGTTGTCGTTGTAGCCCCAATGACACCCGACATAATGTCCTCGTCGTCATCCACTAACGGCGGCGGCGGGGGCGGGCCCACATCATCCGGTGGTGGAGGCCGCATGTCGACATCACCATCCATCCGAATCATGTTTGCCCCGACCATCATTTCACCCTGCGAAGTCGACGTTGGCGCGATGGGAGGCACGGACGTGGACGCGGAAGTCTGCGATGGGGCGACGGGAGGCACGGTCGTCGGAGTCGTCGAAGTCTGCGTGACGGGAGGCGCGGTCGTCGGAGTCGATGAATCGCCCGCGGGCTGGGATGCGGTATTATTGGGTGGATGCTCTGTATTCCCTGACTTTAGCGTGTCTCACACAGATAATGGCGGAAAGGAAACTCACCGCTCGCGTGTACAAACTTCAAGAACTTGGGCAACATCACTGCATAGCCTTCGGGGTCCCACTTGGCCCAATCTTTCCCATCCACCGTGCCCGCGTTGGCACTACTCAAGCAGTCAGTTAAAAAATCACTGTTCAAGGAAAATCATTTACTCACCTCACCACATCGAAAGAATCCCCATCCACGCGCGCCGCCACGATATTGATCACGTATCCCGTGTAGGCACGCAGTCCTTCGAGTAGCGGGGCCACCGTAGACAGGAACTGTTCCCGCACCCTACAATGTTATCGTCAGCGCATCCTTTAACCCGAACAGCGCGAATACTCACTGCTTCTGCACTTCAGGATCGACGCTAGGCAATCCTTCATCTTCCTCCTCCTCGTACTTCTCCACCGCGGCTAGGTGGGCGGCCTCCGCTTCCTTCTTCAGGTCGCTCCTCACCTTCTCCGGCTCCGCTGCCAGCATCTTTTGCGCAATGCCGCAACGAATCGTAAGGTGGTCCTTCGGTTCTGCGTTGCCGACCTCTTTAGCGAAGCGAGCCTCCACCGCGTCACTGTACTTTGGGTGTTGAAGGTAGTATTGAAAGTCGCTTAGGCGGCGGGGCGGTCCTGCTTTCTCCTCGCGACGCATTCGGCTGAGGTAGTGAAAGTACGGGTTGCCTTGTATCCCGATCTTCTTTGGGCGCTGTCGGTTGAACCAAGCCTTGATTTTCTATCCTCAAACCCTTCAGCGTCGTCCTCCGGCATTGAGCGTAAATACCGACTCACCTCTTTTGTTTTTGTCTGGATTTCCGACTTTTCAGCCTCCTCTTCCTCCGTGAGATTCAAATCCAAGGCCTTGAACGCCGCCTCGGGGTCCGCGTTGGAGGTTGACTCTCCTGGAGGAGGCGGCGGAGGCGGCGGCGGAGGCGGCGGCGGTTCCTCGTTGAGGGGGACACGCCACGGAAATTCGCGCCAATACGCATGGAAGAAGGGCGGCCAGAATGAGCGCGTGTTGTGATCTTTAGAATACTTCATGTAGTCGTCCAGGCGAGCCGTCATGAAAGCGAGACGCGAGCCTTGGAACTCGCTGGGCTGCCCTCGTTTCTTGGGCGGGGTGTCGTCATCCTTAGATGATTTTTTCTTTGATTTGGTATTTTTCGGCATTCTGAGAGCGAGTGCGACGCGAGCGAGTTCGACGACGTGAGCGAGTTCGACAACGCGAGCGAGTTCAACGAATGAGTTATATGAGGGTACGCGCAGAATTTTTGCTCAGTTGCCAGCACGCACAAACACTGGCCACCCACGTGACTCGGCTCACTCACAATCGTCAATCTTGTAAACCGACGTTCTACAACTCAAGTCGCGACCTATTCCAAGAAAACACGTAGTATTACAAGTGACAAGATACTTATACAAGTATGTATACTAGTACTACCAAGAAGATGTACTGTACGAAGTCCAAGAAAAAGCAAGTAATACAGTAGATAGATAGTGTCCGTAGTACTATACGATAGCAAGAACAAAAATACACGATATACTCGATTCAAGTCCAACGCGCAGGCAAAGCAACACCATCAAAACAACATATAGCACGGACGAGGATGGGAAGGCGGCAAGAAATCAAGAAATCAAAATCAAAAAACAAAACAAAATCACCACTCCTCGCCGACGAAGGGCTTGCCCGTGATCCATGCTTCCAGCTTCTCCACGTTATCGGTGACCATAATTTTCGAGTCCTCCAGTCCCAACCTCGTCGCCGCCGCCCGCGCCGACGCGTAGCTGTCGTAGAACACGCCCACGCCGCGCACACCATACATGCGGACGCGGGTGGCGGGCTCGGGAGAGGGGGGGGGCGCCGTGGCCAACGGACCCGCTGGAGTCGAGAGAATCGACGGCGTCGCCGGCGCCCGTGGGTGTGCGGGTGTCCCCAAGATCGTGGACGCCGGCGACCGCGACGGCGAGAGATTGCGGCGGGTCGTCGGCGCCGGCGAGAGGTTGCGGCGGGTCGGCGTCGGCGAGAGGTCCCGGCGGGCCAAAGTGTCGGCGTGGGCGCGACCGACGGGAGTGAGCTGGACGCGGGTCGAGGGGGTTACGCGGGGAACGCTGAGATGCGGCGGCTCTTCCTTGTGCGGCGATGGGGAAACCGGCTCCGTTTTCGCGACGCGAGTGGTGTTGAAAGGGGAGGGCGCCGCTGTCGGGGCGGCGGGGGGGGCTATGGAGGTGGACGCGCGCTGGGCCTCGGTATGGCGCGCAGCCCACTGGAAGGACGCGGCTGTGAGACCACCGTATCCCCCATGCGACGACTCCGTTGCCCCAGGGCTCGACGGCGGTGAAGATCTTGGGGCAGCGGAGTCGGGGCGTGCGTAGGCGGGCGTAGTGGCGGGCGTGGTGGCGGGCGTGGTGGCGGCGATAGCGGGAGTCGGCGCAGGAGCAGCTGTTGAGGACGTCGAAGCCGCGGGAGCACCGCTCGAGTACGCGGGGGGTGTGGATGTGGATGCGGATGTAGAAGTCGAAGCGGCCGCAGCGGGCACCCGGGTGCAACCAGGGCCAGCAGGAGGAGCGTACGCCGGCGCGGTCAAACTGAAGTTGAGGAGTTCGAATGCGGGGCACTGCTGTCCATGATCTTGTACGCAACGAGCCGTCCACCAGGCGAGGAGGTCGTCCCAAGTTTTGAAAGATTTTTGTTGGCTGTCGGAAAAGCCCTCCGTCTGATTACGCGCAATCCATCTGACAATATATCAGTCAGATACAGCGTCGGTGGGATACGACATGCTAAACAGAACTTACGAATTTGTAAAAGCGCCGCGCACCCACCCCCGCCAAACCGCGTAGTAAAAGCATTGAGCGCTGCGGTCGTGGCAGTCGCGGCTCGAGTGACCAGGGCTGGGGTAGAAGGGGGGGGAGCAGGGCATTTCTGCGAATTCAGGGAAAGGGCGCAAACAGAGAGAGGGTAGAGGGTAGAGAGATAACAAGTGGGGGTCAAAAAAGAAAAGAGGATGAGCTGGCAGGAGTCAGTGAGCGATTATAAGAAAATAATTGGTATCGTACCATGCGCTTCATTTTTTAGGTAAAGGCGGGGTCTGGACCGCTCTTTGCCAGCGCAGCGTTCGACGTGGCCGGCCAGCGCAGCATTCTCAAGCATTCCGAGGCGTTCTTGTCCGCCACTTGTTAGGTAAAAATTGAGCCTGGACCGTTCTTTGCCAGCGCGGCATTCTTCGCGATTCCACAGCATTCTTGGCTCCAGCGTTCGTCCACAGAACCATGCAAGAGGGAAAAAAAACCGACGTCGAGGTGAGTGTGCGGGATGAAGCGGGGCGCCTGATCTCATCATCATCAGTGATTTGCCGGTCGATTTGCCGGTCTCTCTTCAAAAAGGCGAAGATTGTCGCGAAGACATTCGTATTTTTCTTGCGCCCATCTTCCTGGCGCTTGCCCTCCCTCGCGCTCCGATCATCTACGATATTTCGTGTCAATGGCTCCGCTCCGCGATCCCCAAGTTGCACATCTACAGTCACCAGCGCGCGTGGCAACACACCGACGGATACCATCACGAACGCCGATGGCTCACTGACGGCGAGCAAGTCGAAAACGTCTGGCACCGTGCCAGAGAGATGGGACCCGGTGTCCGACACCCTTCCCTCGACTTCGTCAAGGTGTGTGATTTTCAATTTCTCGTCAACGATTCTGGTCTTGATCTCGGATTATTAGGCTAAATTGTGAACTACCGCGTCTCGAGTCCGCGAGGGAATGTAGTCCGTAGTCATGTATCACCCACTATAACAACAAAGTCGATTTTTCTTGGTATTAAAATGTGGGATACTATACAATGTGAGATACTGAGATACTACAGCGTAATCTACTAGCGACGGGGAAAGAATGGATCTTCGTACTCGGAGATTATAATGGGCGCGTTGGAACAGTTTGTACCATCGTAGAAGACGAAGTTGCGCAGCGCCTCAGCGTCGGGATCTTCTTCCTCGCTGGTGCTGACGGCAGCGGTGCGTGGCGGCGCGTCGAAGCGGCGCTGAATGTAAGCATGGATGCCGTGTTTCTTGATGAAGGCGCGCTTGCGAACTTGGCGCTGTTGGAGGGCGAGCTCCTCGCGGTTGCTGCATGTATAGATCGAGCGGGTGCGGGAGGTGAGGGAGAGACACGTACCGACCGTGATAGCGGGCGCTGGCCTGTCGGGCGCGTTCCCGGGCTTCCTCGTTGTTTTTCAGTTTCGCCCGTCTCCTGTGGTCGACTTTTGAGCCCGTGTACTCCGGCGAGACGGTGAAGAGGGGTACGTACTCGGCGGCTCGTTTGCGGCCAGCCTCCAGGACTTTTGCACAATTTCTGGGCTGGATTAGAGAAGGGTACGGATGAAAGGTATGTCGCGCACCTTTCGCGGTATCTTGCCGAAGCAGCCCGGTGCGATTCCAGCTGTCGCTGCGTTTGAGGGGCAGGGATATCACGGGCCTTCTTAACTCTTGAGACGAGCAGCGGGGAGGGAGTGAGCGTTAGCGGGGGAGGGAGTGAGCGTGACATGCGAGCTCACGTAGTGGAAGCAGTGCGCTCGGCACTGTGGGAGGCGGCGGCCGATCGAGCCATTGTATGGTGGTGGCGGGTAGGGAAGCACTGAGATCCAGAATCCAGTTTGCTCAATTTGAGCGTTAACTCAACGACTTGCTAAACGGTTACTTTCCTCACCTCCAAAAAATCCGCAAAAGTCAAGGGGCTGCCCAGAGCATGCCCTGGACGATTGTACGATTCGATTTCACGCTGCAGGAACCGTGAACAGGTTAAAAAATAATAGTTGAGTGGTGAGTGCGTGATAATGGTAGTGGTGAGTGCGTGATGGGGAAACCGATCCCTCCTCACCCATCTCCAACGGACGCGCAGATGCCCGGAAACTCACTCAGGGAGACCCTGAAGGTCGTCGGAGGGATTCCCGTGCATCTGCAGCTCCCACGCAGTGTTGCCTGCTCCGTCGTCGTCGTGTTCCCGAGAAGGCGCGAAACGCCAATGCGCATCTCCAACGGACGCGTGGATGATCGTAAGCTCGCTCAGGGAGACCTGCAGGTCGTCTGTCAGGTTCCCGCGCATCTTCAGCTGCCAGACAGTATTACTGGCGCCGTCGTCGTGGTTTCCTGGGAAGGCGTGAAACCCTGTTTAATATCAAATGTGCATCTCATGAACCCTAGACGGATGAGTACGACAAGTCTATAGTAGTTATAAGATGCGCACCGAAGTGAGAACAGCTCCTCTGGGTTATCCCTGTCGAGCCAATGCCGCGCAAACCTGGAATAGGGGTCAAGTTGTCGTAGCATCATTTAAGTTGTCTGGTACTCACTTAGAAAAAGGACTGTGACCTCAAGACGAGAAAAACAACGTCGGCGCATACAATCGTTGCAGACGAAAAACCAAAAAGAACGGCACGGTGCGTTAACCTGGGTAAAGGTTAGTTAGGTCCTTACTGATATGAGTGGCGCGGGGCAGTCGAGTAATGAAGGAAGGTAAGTTGGAAGGACCAAGAGAGGCTCAACCAATATTCCAGAATGTAGGATCGACAACCTTCGCTCGCTGGGCTCAAGAATATTGGTTCAAGCTCCTATAGATCGACGCGTCTTGGGTCGATTGGGATTCGAGACGTAATGAGCCGCGGGCCTTCTGAGCTTCTCGAGCCAGTCGTTGACTCGGTTCCTCGTCCTCTCGATGCCGCCGTCGAAAAACCACAAGAAAAGGAAAGCGCCAGCGCGAGATGTTGGGGGCCGACAACAGGAAATTCACACACACACGCATACATTCTCCGTGGCGGAGATCACGGGCCGGAACGATAATGTTCCCATCACCACATATGTGGATCGCGTCTCTCAAGACAATCGCCGGGGTTACCGCGAAACGGTGCTGGTGGAGCCTCCGTCGCCTGTTAAACGCCAGCGTGCATCCGCGGGATCTGCCTTCGACAACCTCTCCACGACAACCTCCCATCCTCATTCCCCCGACTCGCCTTTCGATGCGCCTCAATGTTATGAGATGGGCTTTGACGCGGATGACGAAAGCCCTCGGGAGAGGCGGTCACGACCGGCGGGCAGGGCGGGTCAAAGCTTCGGTGAGTCCCTGTCGGCCATGCGACAGGATGCCGTTTTTTGACTGGTGCAGGACCCTGCGCTACAACGATTTCGCGCCCTTCGCGACATTTGGCTGGCGAACATGCTGCGACGCGACGGGCGTCTAGGTCGCGACACTACCTGGTACCGTGGCTGTAGCTCCGACACTCCCGCGGTCTTTCGCTGCCAGAACTGCCACGGCGACGAGCTTTATTGCGCGACATGCTGCGTGGATCGACACGTCGAAAATCCTTTACACCGGATCCAGGTACGTGTTTTTGGGGCCAACCGTGTGGATAGGATACTGACACGCTCGTCAGCGCTGGAACAGCGGTTTTTTTGAGCCGTGTACTTTAAAGGAATTGGGTCTTCGCGTCCAATTGGGCCATCGTCCGCGGGAAGTCTGTCCAGAGCCCCACCAGCTTCACACGCAGTTTGTCGTCCTCCATACGAATGGCATTCACGAGGTCAACGTCGACGCATGCGACTGCGAGCACGCCTACGACGCAGGGACGCCCGAGATCCAGATGATGCGCGCCGGCTGGTTCCCCGCGACGGACCAGAAACCCAGGACTTGCGCGACGTTCGAGGTCCTCGACCAGTTCCTTATGGCGACGCTGCAATCGAAGACGACCATGTACGACTTTTACGCGGGGCTGGAAAAATTGACGGACAACACGGGCAACAAACCACCATATCGATATCACGCGTTCCTACGAATGTGTCCGCGAATACCGCCATCTCTGATGCTGAAGCGGGCGGGCAGGGGACACGATCCAGCGGGGGTGGAGGCAACCGAGCCGGGCGAGCTTGCGATCCGCTGCCCTTGCTGCCCCGAACCTGGGGTGAATTTACCCGAGGACTGGCACAGCGCGTCTGCAGAAGATCAGTAAGTTATTAGTTTCGAGGGATCAAGACAGACACTGAAGGCAGCACAGATATCTTTATATCCTTTTCATCGCGCTGGACGCTTGCTTCCGGCTCAAAGCGACGAATGGTGTCGAGCCTGCTCAAGGATCCGCTCTGGGAGCGGGATGGGCGTACCTCGTGGAACATGTTCCTTACAGAAAGTTTCTTGCGACGGCGACGGACCAAAAGGAGGTAAGGCGACCCAATGTCGAGAGAAACGCGTGTGATTTAATGTCGAAGCTAGATGAACACATGCAGCGGTCTCGCAGCCCTGGACCACGCCAATACCAAATTTTCGCGCGGTTATTATAGTACGGGCGTCGGCATGGGGGTGTGCGCCCGACACGAATTCGTACAGCCAAACGGAGTCGGTGACCTCCAGAAGGGGGAGCGGTACGCCAATTTTGGCTTCTTCGTCGGCGATTCTCGGCTTATCTCCTGTCCACAGCTACGTGAATATGGATTGGATCTTCGCGTCGATTCTGCGGCACAAGGATGGCCGTCTGCTCAAGATCATATCATACGACATTGTGTGTCAATGGTGGAAGAATTTATATGGCGGCTGCGCGCCCTGCCTCCTCTGGTCCGACTCAACGCCGCAATGGCCCTGATGCGATTCGTGATACCTAAGATGCATATCCACTCGCACACGCTTGCCTGCCAGCTGGCCTACTCGCTTAACCTCGTCCCGGGAAGTGCGCAGACAGATGGAGAAGGTATCGAGCGACCGTGGGCCAACATCGGCGGCGTCGCGACGAGTACGCGGGAAATGGGCCCAGGCTCAAGAGAGGATGTGCTAAATTGCCATTGGAGCCACTGGAACTGGCAAAAGCTCGTTAGTCTTGGTACGTTGGAAGCTCTCGTGTGCGGCGCTTGAGGCTAATAAATTTTATAGCGGAGAGGTTGCGAACAAGGACGGACCGCGCGAACGAGGAACACGCGTTGCAACTGGAGTCGTTTACGGCTTTCACGATGCAACAGGCTGACAGGGTACCGGCGTGGAAGAAGATGGTGGAGGACTTTGAGCGGGACGGGAAGCAGAAGAATCCGTACGAGGTGACGAGCAAAGGTACGTGAAAACGTGCAGTCGGCGTGCTGCGACTAATCGGAGGTTACGCGACAGGACTTACAGAGAAGGATGTTTGCTCAGACTGGAGGAGGAAGAGTCTAGGCGTTGGAGGCGGGCGTGCCGGCGGGAATACATGAAGTCAGCCCAAGCTCTTTCATCCGGGCTGGTTTGGACGTTGAGGACCATCAGTGCGTAGTGTGCCCCGGACTGTGCGCCCAGCGACTCGTTGACATTTTTTGTTCTATTTTTTTTCAGACGGCGGCGAGTCCGCGTGCAGATTGCCTTAAAGAAGGCGGCGACTACAGCACAGAAGATCGACGTTGTGGGTCTACGGCGGAAGCTGAACGCGCGACATTCGACGTTTGCGAACGCTACAGGCGACCTACACACCCGCCTCGCTCGTGACTCTGGCCGCCCGCACGATCCCGGAGAGCGAGCAAGTCGAGACGGTCCCGCTGTTTCTGCCGTCAGCGCTTAGCGCGCAGCAGCGGGCGGAGGAGCCGGTAAAGGGCTTAGCCGTTATCGAAGATTCAATGCGCGACGCCCAGTGCGCTACCGCCCTCGCTCGCCTACGGAATCAATTGCACATCAAGTCGAGGCTCTATACGTACAAGCGGCTGCAAGCTCGGAACCAAGGCTCGAATACACGGGCTCGTGGAATCGTGGCGAGAAACGAGTCAAAAATTCGCCTACATTCGGAGAAATATCAGATGGCTTGGGAGGCCAAAAGGCGGCGGGGCGGGATCCGAAGAGAGGTGGGGTGGCAGTTGTTGCGCAAGGAGGATATACGCTGCATGGAGGACGCGGAGGAGGTGCGCAGGGGTGCAGAAAGCAAGGAAGAAGCAAACAGCGCGACGCCTGCAACGCGAGGCGGAGCTGCGGGCGACTGGGGAGTGGCTCGAAGTGCCGGAAGAGGGCGAGGGCGAAGGAGGATGGGAGGATGAGGAGGGTGGAAACGAGGAACGCGAACGGCGCGGGGGCGAGAACGTGCGAGAGGTTTCATGGATTTGGACAGGAGCCGGAACATCGGGGACGGACGCTGAGTTGGAGGAAGGTACGTTTTTTTTTTTCATCGTACGATCATACAGCTAACAAGTGATTCCAGCACTTCGCATCGAATGGGCGAAGGCGTACGCCCGAATGCGTAGGTGGCGGGAGGAGACACGGCTGTTGAAGGAAGAAGCCCGCCGCCTGCCAATTTCTTTGGAATATCGGGCAAGACAGTGGGAGGCGCGGGTTGGGAAGGTGCCAGTAGGGTTGGTGCCGGTGGATTACGCGGAGGGAGCGATCGCTTACGGGATGAAGCAGGCGGCGATGTACAGACGAATCGCCGCCCGAGTTAACGTGACGATGACGGAGATTAGGCGGGGAAGGGGAAAGCGAAGGATTCAAATCGAGGAGGACGAGGATGATGCGATGGATGGGGTGGGGGAGGAAAGGGGGGGTGCGAACGGAGAGGTTGGGGATGAAGATGAAGTGGGGCAGGACGAGGATGAGGAGGAATTGGAGGATTTGCGGGATGACCTGTCCGATGAGGATCATGTATTGGAAGGGGGGGGAGGACGATTAAACCCCGCGGCGGGCTGGGGAGGAGGGTGGGAGCAGGGCGATGGAACACCTGTGACGGCCGGGGCCTCGCGACGAGCAAACATGCGATGGCCAACAGGGTGGGGCCGGCCGGGGTGCAGCGTGGCGGAGGGCGGGGGGAGGGCGCGCGCTATTCCCAAAGCGGCGCGCACGCGTATTCGAGCGGCGGCGGTGGGCGCAGCGAGCGCGGATCCCGCAAGTCCAAAAGCGGCGGGTGGCGGGCGGGAAGGCACGCGCGCTGTTCCCAGAAGCGGCGGCGCGCGCTATTCCAA